>CM070080.1:21800880-22237172 GCA_036250285.1 Pyrocoelia pectoralis | reverse complement strand
AGAAGTCGTCTAATTATTGTATAGAATACATATGAGGAATTATTGCAATTAACTGTCATTGTCATTCCATAATTAGTAAAAATATTAAGCTCAAAATAACGACTTTATTTGCTTATGAAAATTTTCCTCCTTACGACTGTATTGGAACTGTATGACTCAAAATGGTTTTTATTTTTAATGAATTTTTACGACTGCACTTACTACGTAATTCGAAATTTTTGTAATAATTAAAAACGGTAGGTATCGTTTTGGTATTTTAAGAATGCCAATTCTCTCTCGCCTCATTGTTCTCCTTATTATCAAGAATGCTGTAGATTTTTTAAGAACTACTTAAATCGCACCCCCGAATACAGTAAATCGTTTTTATATCCAATTTTCAGTTCATTCAATCACAACCCTTTCTTTTATAGACAAAGAATTTAAATACGCCCCTAAAGACCCACGACACTTAGAATAATTGTTATTTTCTCTTAATGCTTAGACTGTCGATTAAAAGAAGGGGGATTATAAAAGTTCGCTTATATTTTGCTAAAAGTAAAAGTGTAATTTTCTTTTTGTTTTTTTTTTGTCGACTGTTAATAGTTACCGTAAGCTTCTTGTTAAATATTCTAACTGAAAATGTTTAAATTGGTACAAGAGAATGATTCGCAAGCTTGTAAGGGAGGAATTTGTCAGCAGGAATTTTTGTACCCAGAATTTCGAAGGTAGCTGAAATAAATTGTTGAAATAATTTACGGCAATATGGGGGGGAATGGGGCTAATCAAGAAATTGAAGTTTCAATAAAAGCCATCATTAATTCTGCGTTTGGGGTCTCTCCGATCTAGCTTACATGACGTTACGGTAACGTAGTAGACCAAATAAATTTTTACCTTGCATTCGTTGGAATTATTGTATAGGATTTGAATAGGGCAACGTCTTTTAAATGGTCGCCACTACGTAATTTGAACAAATGAATACTGGCAAACTAAGCAAATTACATTCTCACATGAATGTGTTCTTTAGATGCCCTACGAGTCACTCTATTTGCTCTATAATGTTCCATCCGTGTTCTAATGATTTAGGTTGTAGACCATTAGTTTCTAGAAGTTTGCTTAATTTTATGTCAGTTTAAATTTCCGATGTTACTTTTTTATGGTAATTACTCTTAAGGGTAGATTACTGAAACACTGTATAAAGACATTATCATAAATTTCACAAGAAAGAACCGATAAAAATTCTTATAGAGGTTTTCTACACACGAGCGGTCTAGAATAACCTACAATTACACCGCATAAAAAACAAACGAAGAAGAAATAACAATAACAATAAAAATTAATGACCGTTTTCAGGTTATTAACAAATTTCAAATGGTTCTGTTTTTCTTCGTTGACCTGATTTTATCAACGTCCTCATAAACTAGCGTAAGGTGATTAGTTCCTCATTTCGTATACCACCCCTCTGTTAATTATTATCGGTCTTCGGCATTTATACCTTTAACGTAAAATTGATGTGAAGTTGGAGGGATCACGCAATTATATTTTTCTAAAATTATAGCATTTTTAAATAGAATTTGAGCACCGTCATAAAACATTCATTTTTTTTCTGTTAATATCAGTCAGCATTTTGTTATGTGGAGGAGGTCGACGAAAACTATTGTCGCCGAACTCACGTTTTCTAATTTTCGTAACCTTCCTTGTATTGGAGTAATAATTATTTTGAGTTACATCATTTTAAAAATCGCTTTCTTACTATCCATAGAATTAATCGGAAATAGTCGCACTTTATTTTTTTTATTTATTTATTTATTTATTTATTTAGTTTATTATCCAAACAGTTATAAACCATATACAGGATAATATTAAAATAACCAAAATATTCGTTTAGCTTCCAATAAGTAAATAATAACATTATGAATTTATGCTATGACTATAATAAATAAAAATAGTACAGTAGGTACCACATGGGTGGTTAATTTAAACAATTTTAGCTAATATGTAAGTTATGCTGTCGTTAAAAATATCTACTTGTGCTGATATTAAATTAAAGTTGTCACTTCTTATTATTATGCTCTGATTCCAAAACTGTTCCGTCCATGTTCTAACTGAAGGTCTTCTTTTCAAATTTCTAAAATACAAAAAGTATGCATTATATCATAAAACCTTTCTTTCTTTCGATATTTCCTTGATTTCCCTGAAGATATACTTTAGCATATCTCTTCGAAATTTCCTTCGATATTCTCCATAGACAGCTTTTCAATTCCTTTTTGACCATTGGAATACCGAAATGTAGGCGTATAATATCTCGTTTACTGCACATGATGGAGCGTTAGTCATAATTCTTAACTTCCAATGTACTTTTGTATGTTTTAGGTTTTTTCCCTAAATGATTTTTCTATCTTAACTTGGTATCCAGAGTCATTCAAAGGCATTTTCCTGTTGAGTTCTTGGGGTTTTTATTCAAGATTCAAGAAGGCAGGAGTAACTATGACTCTTTTAAACGTTTCGAAATGGTAACACTGAGAGTTAACGAACTTAAAAAATCGAATACCAAAGTCCTACCTGTCATCGAGTATGTACCTTTGACAGGCGGAGCACGAGTTATAGTTACGACGCAATTACCTCCGCGTGGATCCTCCTGGTAACTTCTGAACCGACAGTTTATTGTTGTCGTCAGGAGGCTAAGATCTGTGAGGGACTTAAGTCCTAGGCGCCCTTCAGGCCAAAAGAAAGAAAAAGCGTAACGAGCAATTTTAATCCCATAGTACAACCGCAGGTCCCGTCATGTACTTGCCGTCACTGGTAGGATGGTGTTTGTAGTTGTGTTGTGTTAGTAATTCACACCATTCTCCCACCCAGCACGTCGATCAACTGATTATTTGAAGGAAGAAAACATGATGTTAATATCTCATTGATTGCGTGTATTCACCAGCTTTATCGTCTGACGTGGAAAAATGCTTCGACATTAGGTTTGAACGAATTAGAGTCGAATATTTTGAAAAACAATAAGTTTGTTCCAAAAATTTTTTTCTTTCCTAGATTTTTTAACTACCTAAAGGGTATAGCCCTCGTAACACTAGGTAGCGATTATTTTCTTCTCCTCACTATTGTTCTATTGATGACTGTTCTGAGAGTATTGTTAATGTTTGTGTTGCTAATACCTGCATTTCATGATCTTGCTACTAGGTTTCTTTTCAGAAACGGAACACTCATGTCTGTACGCTCTCGTCATAATATCCAAAACCTTCAATCCTTTATAGCGTATAAGATCTTTTTTTTTGTTCTTCTTAGTGCATACTGTATATCTACATTAATTTTTACAAATTAACAAAATTATGTTGGTGTTTTGGTTCTCTTCCACCACACCGTTCTCTTCCCTTCTGTCCATACTATTATACCACTGTGACTGTCATTAGGTCGTCTCAACGTAAGTTCCATAGTGGTATTGTATTAATGCTTTTCTTGGTTTTTATGTAGGTCCTAGTCGGATGTGTTGTAACTGAATAATCCTTTTAATTTCCCCAGACCTTTGATCTAGTCCTTATACGCCGAGGGTTTTAAGCTATTGTGAGATCTATATCTTTTGTATTATAAACGTGTGTTGGTGAAGTCAACAGACTTCTCTGGTTTGTCAAAGAAAGTCTCACACATCAGTATAACTAATTTGGGTTATCTTACTGTAAACAGCTCATTATTCACTGGTAGTCGTACCCGGGTTTTGTTTTCACAGACGAGTACTCACATGTGCAACCGATCCCCTTATCGGGTGCAAGAGACGTTTAGAGGCTTTTTTCTTCTTCGGTGAGCATTTTTTCCGAATTTTAATGAACAAATACCATTTGGATATTTCCTGCAGCATCACCACCTAGTTCTTGTATTGGCTCCATTTTTAACAGGTTATCTTACCAATTCTTTTTAGCTAGTAGTTTGGAATTACCTTCACCACGTTTTGTTACTTTGCGTTCCGGCGCTGTAGGCTTTGAAAACTCTTGTTCCCTGGTTCTTGCATATCATTCTCGATGCTCTCGGTTTCTACGACAACGTTAGTCAACTAAAATCCTCCTGTTGGTTTCGGTCAGTTCAGCGAAGATTCTGCACCAACTTGGACAACCAAGATGGTTTTTAGTTCAAGGTTAGATCAAGCGTATGTTGGCGCCATAAAACCTCGTGCAAACCCTTGGATGTGACACTACCGCGAGATGGTTGCTGGTGATGCTATGTTTGGGTGCTTCCGTTACTGTTTTACAAGCACGAGCACCTTGCTCCTTTAGCATTAATCCAAGCATCACACATACTAGGCCTACATCCTTTTAAACATCACTCTACGACATTTCATGCATGGTGTCACTATAGAGGAACATAAAGTATACAAAAAAAAGAGAGCGTCTCCACGCAAAATGGAGGATAGAAGCGGAGGCTGTCAGGGCAGATTTTGTAGATGCTGCAATACGCCACTCCTTCGCGCTCTTTGGTACCAGTTCCCATACGTAAGTGTTTCAGTTTCCAAATTCGACTGATTAATTTTTTCAAATATCATTTTGTTTCTTCACAATAATCCTCTTCCGTCTCTACGGAAAGTGTTTGAAACGAGTGTTTGAGCTCCTCTATATCGTATTTAGAACATGCCCCACGACCCTATGCATAATTACTGATCGCCTGGAAGAAAAGACCTTGCAATCATAGAACAAAATAGGCATTATCTTCACTCTCTTGACGAAATTTTTTGGTTCTCGTCTCTAATATCAGCAGATGTTATGGCACTTTGACGGTTGGTTTCTGTATCGTATTAGAACCGCGATGTTTCGTTTCCAGCCACACCGACCGTAAATGATGGGAACAAATCGAACAAGCGAATAATGGTCTTCAGTAATAAAATCACTCGTTAAAAGCTATGAATCGTGTTCTTTGTTTTCTACTGATTCTCGACTTCCCTGGCATTGGTCATGCCAATAAAAAACATTTGGTTTTCATAACCAATCATCACCATCATTCAAACTTCGTACGTTTTGGTGGTATTAGTACGTACCTACAAAGATATCTGTCGAATTTAATAATATTCCATGACTTTCGTACGACTATTTGGATTATAAAGAAAAATATCATGACAGTTGATATTGTAGTTTCCGCTAAAAGAATCTGAACAGTAGAGATAAATGAGGAACTAGATGAAACCTGTAACCTGTAACATTTTTTCGTTCGATAAACAATATAAGAAATGACATTATGAACTCAGTTCTTTTTATAAATTATTTTTAACGTGTAGTGTTTAATGATTAGCAATTACTTCAAGAATTCGTTGGAGAATGTAGTTTCGAATTGAGGGCGACTATTTATTATGACATCACCAAGGTGACGTAACACCCCGAAAGGTTGCTATAGAGGTGTTCCGTCAGTTGGAAATTTTTGCCACTGATAGCCAGACTAGCAGAAATCGAATCAAATTTTAACTTCCGGAAAGTATTCGCATTGATTATAAATTTCATTAAAACGTCATTCATCCGTCCGTCTCTGATATTTGCGTATAGCGAAATTTCTAAACTGGGCAAACATAATAAAATTCCCTTTATTACAAGATGATGTAAACAAGTATAAATTAAGGGTCGACTTACAAATATCTGGAGGGTGTTATGTAAAATAAGAAGAATGCATGTTCATCCCTATAATCCGTACAATTAAATTAAAATTTCTTAGTTTCCGTATAACGTTTTAAGTCGGTTTTTTTCGTTACTTCCACTTTTTCCCCATTTAAATTTTATTCGCCTCAAGCAGAGCATCCCTACTGATATATTAGAATTGTCGTCAGTTCTATTTAGTTTTATATTCCCGATGCCAAAATAACGCTTGTTTTTCCCCCATCCATTCCCTTTGTTTTTCATACAACTTCTACTATCTCGGTTGACAATCACGCGGCACAACCAAGGAAGTTAGCACGAAATGTGCTGAATTACAATGTTGATTCATGAAAGAAAAGTTTTATATTGGAATTTCAATTTGGGGATGTGTTAGTAGATAATTGCAGAGAGTTCCTTTTATTTCAAATTATATCATTTTCTCATCGTTTTAACAAGTTTTTGGGTTGGTAATTTAATGATGGCAATCTTTATACATTGTCAATTCACTTTTAATTAGACATGTGTCTTAAAAATTGCATGCATCCGTAAATAGCTTCCCCTTTGTGGAAAAAACATGAAATGAACACGCAACAAATAGCAGTCTTGCTATAATTTAATTAGCTGCCAGGCGTAGAAACTATTGTATTTGGAAAAGGTAACCTGGAGAACGGAAATTATTGTGATTACAAGAAAATAGTGACAGCATGATTTACGATTTAGTGTAGCTTAATAAAGATCTCTTCACTATTATTCGGATCCACCTTTATTATCCTTGTGATTAAGACTAAACAGATAATTGGTGTAACTGTGATCTCTACTTACCTACAGATGAACTATCGCTAACTGTTGCCATAAACCGTTCCGCCTTTGTTAGGTCTCCAACTGTGATGATCCAATGGTACGAAATGTCAGATTTTCGTGTGTCTCAATAACCCGATTTTCCTTCTTCTCTGCCCATCCTTCCCTTTCATTTACACATTATTTCCAAAGGATGGGAATTCTTTGAATTTCTATTCGATTTAAAAGTTTGGTGATAGGAAGCGAAAGGTGGGGGACTATGCCAAAAATATCCTGGCTACTAATCGCCCTATATCGGGAAGCAAATTTTTAACGCTAATTTTCGGTAATGTCTATGTCTAGCCACCCCATACCTAATGGCGGATCTATCTCTTTTCTTGCTGGGGGCGCCTTGTTGTTTCTTAGTATTTCCTCCCTATCAATTCAATTCAATGGAATGACATTTTCTTCCACCCACCTATCCGAGATCTTCCAAGCGAGTAATTCGGCTTGGGCATTACGTAGTCCATATGATTGTTCATCTACTCTTTGATTGTTCTTATTGTTTGTAAAATACCATTGAGTGGCCGTCAATTGGTTAAGGAATTTTATGTCTAATTCGCATTTGTCTTGCCCTCAACGTGTCGTTTATCGCCTTCAACGGCTGAAAAGTGCACGAACTTTTTTTAATTCAAACTGCTCAGGGCGAAGTGTTGATATACCATCTATTTTTCATGCCAAAATACGTTGGAACAGATTTCCCACATGGTTTAGAGGGGTGATTGGTGGAAAGTTCCCTTTCTCTTTTTAGGTAATGAGCGCTACTGTTGCTTCCTTCTATTTACTTGTGTCGTTATACGGTTCGTATCGGCGTAGTATTTTTAAACAACCATGCAGCAAAAATAGAGGCTGATAACCACGGGCGCCCAAACTTTAATTTCCGGGGGGGGGGGCCAATTTGGGGAAGATCATTAGCTATTTGAACAATATGAAGCAAATTAAAGAAGCGTTTCGTTATTTAAGAAATTATTACTGCTTGGAGTCCGAGTCCAAAGGGGGGGGGGGGGGTGCTCCTTCTTGCCCTCCTTATGGACGCCCATGCTGATAACGTCCATTGAAGGTATGAGGGTACATTTTAACAAGAAGAACAAATGACGGGGGTAATTAATACCATATCTGCTATGAAGGCTTTCTTCTTTATTATTGCGTTAAAAATAGTAGTTTTCGACTTGATATCTCATGGATATCAAAAGCGTAAAATAGAAGTTCAGCAAAAAACTTTTCTAAAAAGATTGATTACATGTAGAAAAATGTCAAATGCCTTATTAACACAATTTTATTTTTGGAAAACGAAGAACTTTGTTCATAAAGTCAATGCCTTAGCCTGCATTGTATCCTTAGTTTGACATATTGCTCACGTTACCAGTGCATTATATACATGTATGCAACATGTTCAATGATATCTCTAACATATCTTTGAACTATGAATGCGCTTTAACAACAAGATTGCACTTTTCAATATTTGAACACAGTTAGGGTTGCGAAGAATATAATCAAGTAGAAGGAGGGGCTATGGCACATCTCTCTTAATGGTCTTATTGGTCTCCCAACTTAAACTTGTTTTTCATCCCCCCCCCCCCACCCCTCAATTTTTAATTCATACAATAAGCATTCGTGTATCCACTCCAGGATTCACGGTGTTTCCCTTACCACTTTTTGAAAATGCCTTTATTTCAATGTGCTTCATCTTCTTTCCTACCTATATATCTCGCGATTTTAAAAGTATCATTATTATTTATTCTAAGTAATGAGAACATAAGAAAAGAATGTAAGGTGTTATGATTCATACAGGAACAGCCGTGTAGTGAGTTACTACGTTTCAGAGTGACGAATATCTTCAACCAATACCAAGATTGATCTCCCTAACGTTCTTTAAGCTATCTCAAACTCAAATTGAATTTAGTATCTACGATTCAAAATAATGAAGGAAAAGCGAGGCAGTAAAGAACAAAGAACACCCCTCACTGGAGAATAAAATAACTGATGAATAGTATTTGGCATTAATGCTAGTGAGAGATGACTCAATCACCTTGACTTTTATGCAGACCTAAGACCCAAGATGTGATAATTTTATATTATGTTGATCCTGTTTGCATATCTTCAGTGATAAGTATTTACTTCTACATACCTTATCAGCTAATTATAAACATAACATTTATCATCTATATTCTAAATTTAACCAAAAAATCTCAATTCACAGTGGTGTAGTTGAAATTTCTTTCCATTCTTTCCATACCACGTACTATATTGTGCCATTTCTGGAAATGGAACTTGGAATTTATTGTACGTACATTGAAAAATATAAAAAGTGTGGATTCGGGTTTGAAGGAATTTATGAAAATAATATGGGTAACCCTAAATGAAACATGGTACGGCAATGCTTAATAAATAAGGATCGATTAAACGTAGAAGTTGTTAAAGTGATGGAATTATGGAATTGTAGTCACACAGTGACTACATTGAACGTTATAGCAATGGTTTACATAGGAGTTATCTGGTTTTCTCTTTTGCTTACTGTAACACTTGCAGGAAGCGAAAAAACAGACATTAAGTCGAAGACACTGCATTCCAATTATTTTGATGAGGTGACGAAGGAACTTGGAAACGTAAGTTATTTATTTTAAATGGCACATTGCTGATTTCAACATTTTAGGTCAAAGGAGCAATAGTTCTAAAATCAAACTTACCATATAATATTCAAACTCAATTGGCATCATCGCTAACAACTATTTATCAAACGACATCTGATTCGATGCAGCGTCTTCAACAGTTCCAAACTGCAACAACGCGATTCTATCCCATGTATTGGAACGTCGTTTCCAACTTTGCGAATATAACCTACTTCAATCAGTACTACATTTACCTTCAAATTTATAATGATCGCATACTTGCATTTGGTTTGAATTAATAATTGTTTGTCCTATGTGTTTGTTAATAAAAGTGAATACAAAATATTATTATAATTGGGGTGGATCCCGTGTTCTTCACACTATGCTTTCCATTTATCTCCCTTTCGTCTATGCAACATTATTGTTATAGATGAAAGCATATGTTATGTCACAAATTATTATATTTAAATTTATACAAAATTAAAACAAACAATTCGACTTACACTTGACATAAAAACGCGTTCACAATATTAGAAGACGAGTTACCTATCAGTTACAATTATTAGGGATATGCTGTCCCTTGATTGCTTCGTCTATAAAATTCGAGAGTAACCTACCACCTACCACAACCCTTTGGTCTTCAGACGCAAGGCTACCAGCATGGCATGGTCAGCCTTGGAGAATGGGTCCCAATTGCGCGATGACATTACCAGAAAGCTCTATTTGCCCTTTCAGGTTTGAGCTGGATATGATTGCTCCATGTAAGTTTATTGTCAAACGTAATGTCTAGATACTTCACAGACTCTGAAAATTGGAGGCGTTTTTAGAAAAGCAGAGGAGCTCGACGGCCCTCGCTCTCCATTTTTTGTGACAAGACTACCTCTGTCTTTGTCGAGTTAATTGACAAAGACCATTCTTCGGTTACTCTGAGAGCTGATTGCATGGTACTGTTCAGAGTAACCTCAAAGTTGCCGATTATGGGTATGAATACATCATCGTCATACCCCAGCGTACAATAGCCGCTGTCGTTAAAGACGACAGAGAAGGCTGTTTACAGTTATGTTCCACAGAAGTACTATACCTCAGTGTCTTGTCGCCATCGCTATTGTGCACTACTCTGAGTTTCAGCATCTACACAATCCAGCCTCGTACGACTAAGATTAATTCGTTTTGTTGTCTTTAAATCATGCGACTCTTTCTTCTCCAATACTCAGCATTCCCACAAGGTGTTATCAATAATTCGATGAAGTACTATCTCACGGTCTTCATTATTTTGTAAAAAATCTTTCGATCTTTACTGCCTTTCCCATAACTTCATCAAATTTTATCTAATTTTTTTGTGACTGTAGTTCGAACAATTTTTAAAACTTTTCAATGTAACATGTTGTCTAATATCGTTTTGATGACAGAATATAGTGATATACCTAGTGACCACAGGTGAAAGTGTGGGACTTGTGGTTCAAATGGAACAAAATATCGGTTGTTGTCAGAGAGATCAATATTATGGGAGAACGGTGAATCTGGCAATCTATAGTGTACCGTGTACCGTCGTAGCTACACCCCAAATCTCCTTTACAACAAATATTGCTTGCATATCGTTAAAGCACTGATTGCAAATAATTATAAGCTGAATTCCCTTTATGATAATGTATTATTTTGTTATCGACCGATTGTTTGGTGTTAATCACGGTTTTTTAGTTGAGACCTTAGGACATATGGATAAGATTTGATATTTTTAGACTGTGTTACATGTTTATAAAGATAATAAATTTTTATTGCAACAATGTCAATTAAATACTACAGTCGCAGAAGATCTCAAAACTTCTTTCTTTGCAGTAGCGTAGATGCATCACTTTTTGTCCCTAATCCCGTACCAAAACGGTTTGACACGCTACGTTGTATTCGCGAAAGGGGAATTGGGGTATATCGTGCAGTATTCATATTAAAAATAATAAGTTACATGGTTACATCCTTGTATGTACACATAGAGGGCGTGGATTTCTTTGCATTACACGTAGCTATATTTCTTTTAAGTCATAAGTGCCTAGTGGCACATTTAAGGTGGTGCGGGGGGGGGGGGGGGGGGTAAGGGGTAATCGACGGAGCCTGTCGATTACGTTTATTTAAATCAAATAATCCAATATAGGTATTTTAAAGTATTACTTAATTTTTATTATAAGTAACAATTCAGAAATATTTTGTTGAGAAAAAAATTTCAGCCCCCCCCTTCCCCGAAGAAAAATCCTAAATACGTTACTGTAAGCGCCTCCAGTACCCACGCTCTCTTTGTATGGTGACCTACTTATAATGCATATGCAAGGGTTGCGCTAAAATTTTATGGTACGATAATGGGCAGAAATGAGAAGAGAAGGGTGATGAAAGATTGAGATATGATTTTGATGGAGTAATTAAGGAACATGTAAGCCATTTAGATTGCGGTTCTGTTTTTAGCATTGTGGAGGGTGAAGCAGTAATTTTGAAGTCTAACTTACCGATTAACGTTCCAAATAAACTCGCAGCAATGCCAACAACAATCAACTAAAGCACATCCAATGCAACACCTTCAACAGTTACAAACGGCAACAACTCGATTACCTAGCTATATCCCATGTACTGGAACGTTGTTTGCAATTTCGGCAACATTACCTACTTCAACCAGTACTACATTAGCCGCCGAGACAACTGGCCGCCTAGACAACTGGCCGCCGAGACAACTGACCGCGAAACAAATAGCTGCCGAGACAAGTGGTCGTCGCATCGCTGCCAGTACAACTTGATTTCAAATAAATAAATGGCTAGTTTCATTTATTGAAAACAAACAAACTGATAGTGAAGTCGGTTAAGGACTATTCGCCGCCGCGGTGCCGCTTCGCCTTCGCCGATTCGCCGTCACCGTTTCGCCGTCGGGGCAGTTAGCCGTTGGTTAAATTCGTTGTAGGGACGATTCGCCGTTGGAAGATGATTTAAAAGTGTTCATCTAAATAATTTACTTTTAGTAAATTTAGGTTTAGTATATTTTTTCAATTGATTCAAAAACGGGAATATGATACTAAACAGTATTTGAAATTTAAAAAATGCCAACCTAAGCGTATATTGCCACTCAGGCGCTTAGGTTAGAGGTAGGTTTAGTATATTTTCTTTCAATTGATACAAAAAGTGAAGATTATGATGCTAAACAGTATTTGAAACTTAAAAAAATGCCAACCTAAAGGTATATCTCCACTCAGGCGCTTAGGTTAGAGGTAGGTTTAGTATATTTTTTTTAATTGATAACAGTCCTTCAAAGTTATTTTCGATTTTATATTTGTATGGCGAATCGTTCCTACGCCAGTTGTCCTAGACCGTACTGGCGTTTGTGTTAAACTAATAGGGTAGTTTGTGTTCTTGTTTGAGCTTTAATACTCAAATATACCTACATACTGTTAAATAACACTAAGAAATGAAATACAAATACAGGTTTGTGTTTTGGGAACAGTTGCTTAATGGATTATATTAAAAGTAAGACGAGGAAAAGTTAAAGATTGGTGGTTATACATTCGAGGGGTGCCCGAGAAACAATTCAAAGTCTCAAAGACCTTCATTTTCTAAAGGGATGGAGGCACGATTTTCTCTAATTCCAGAAGTATTTATTTGGTGATCAATGTAGGTTCCAAAGGAATGTGGTCAAAAAACTGTGCCAACAGTAATTCAAATTTATCATTTAAGAAACTAGAACATATATTAGTACCAAATATAATATCTTCAACTGATATTATGTTATAATCAAGGGTCTTATGATCATACTCGATTAGGGTTTGAAGCGAAGAAAACATTTCACATCGTTAAACTCAGTTGGAATAAACCACTCTTTTGTCAACTTTATTTTAACAGATCATTCTATAACTATTACATTAAAAATTATAAACAGCCATAGTTTTCTACTTACAATATTAAGAATGAATTATGGTAGATATTGTACACAAGGTGCTTATCCAAGAATTTACGAACCTCGCCGTTGATGAGACAAAAATCGAAATAACTTTGGGATGATAATTCACAAATGTACAAAAGAATCTTACATTAATCTATTTACATACACTGCATCGGCACGGGCATTAAGTATATTATGAAAATTTACCAAATTAGTAGGGTCTCCAAACATCCGAATGTCTAGAACTTCGCGATGTTTTCACAGATTCACCGGATGAACTTTCGTTTCTTTGTCGTACTAGCGTTATTGCCGCTTTTCTTCCTCTTGCCACGGTTAGATTTATTCCCTCATCTTTCGCGTTGCTTCTTCTTCCGTCTTCTTCACCACTGTCGTCTTGTTTGCTACTGTCAACATCGGTAAAGTCGTTACGTACCAAAAGGCTGTCTACGCTTGTCGATTTTAGATCTCTAGGTGACGTGTTCGGATTAGTTAAGAGTGACGTGTGCCGTAAGTGTATCCACGACCAATCGGGCGGGTACAGTTGTGAATAAAGCCATTGTCCTGGCGGTGGTAAGAGAGGCGCGTTTAAAAATAGACTCGCAGCCAATGCGTTGTTAAAGAGATGATTATTCTGCAACGACGTATTTGGCGGTACTCCTGGAAAGGCAGGTGGTGGTTGGGGTGATGGAGTTGGAGAAGCTGTTACTGATATGTCGTCTTCTTGAGGTGATGAAGGTGCTTTCGCCGTTGTAAGTAGACCTACTTGCACGGGTGAACCTTTTGGGGAACTGTTGATGTTGTTCTGGCAGTTTATACTAATTGGACCAAGGGATGGAGGTGTTGGATCTGAAAAAAAAAGGAGTACGTTACTATTTTTGTAATTCAAGTGCAAACAAAATAAATAGGTTTCAGCTTATGGTATATAGTAACAGGTACTATCGTGATTTTTTTCCTTTGAACTCAATATATAAGCCTGACCTATCGGCGTTCGAAGTATACCCCGCTAACCACTAGACCCTATCCTACTCTGGAAGGAATATATTTTTTTATTTTAGCCACATAATTTTGAGAAGAAGGTGTCCATGTTGGATCGAAGAAAAGACGACCAAGATTTTTGTTCTGGAAAGGTGTCTCTATGACAAAGAAAAAATATGTTTTTAATCAATAAAATAATTTAAAGGTTATCAGGTGTATTTTTCGCTCCTGATCAAGTTCAATATAGAACTGAAGACAAACAGTAAAATAGTACAACCCTCGTCGTTTCGATGCCTATTGCTTTCACGTTTGGAATCCATTAAAGGGCGGAACTTTTCCTTCTAATATGCTGAAAAGGGTGTAATTAAGATTCCGTAAGGTGAAAGATTCAGTGCTAATTGGGACACTTCACAAAGGTTATCCTAAAGCTGTATATTTATATTTTAAAGGCTCTACAGTTTTTCTCGGTACGTTGTCTAAATGCCCATCTCCCTGAAATTTTCCAAGATCTACAAAAAGGGAGCTAAAGTGCCGTCAAACCTAGTAATGGGTGCCTGAAAGCTCCCTGTTCCATAGCCCATTGACAACAGAATAAGTCTAATCTGGGTACCAGGACACAAAGGAAGACAACAACAAAGATCCATTCCATGGGCCAGAGTAACACCTGAGCGTATCCTAATACATACACATAAAATCTGCAAATTCCAAACTGGGCTGAGATATACAATTCATAACTGAAGAACTGAAAAGCCTTAATTAGAGAGTCGATTTCAGCTGAAAGCTGTAGTGATACTACTCACAAGCCACCTGTTTCTGAGAAACTACTTGTATGAAATAAAACTACTTGTTGGAAATTCCGACTATAGTTGCGAAGGCAGAGAAACAGTGTGCTGACCACCAAAGATACAAACTATTCGGTTTTGATGCAATAGAACCGACGGATTTTAACCTTCACCCAAGCACTGAGTCGTGCTCTCTACGTCACAGAGGTGGTTGAGGTAAGCAGAATAAGCAAAACTCACTACAATGCACATGGACTACAAGATTGGTTCAGGTGCTATTTAAAAAAATTTAAAAAAGACAAAATCTGTGACGCCGACAATGTGACAAAACACAAAATATTGTAAGTGAGTTTGCCCCACAATAAGTGACCTGAAATTCCCGCAGTGGTGTAGTGGGTTCAAAAACACTACGAGTCAATTCACAATCAGTAATTGAAGGATTTCAGCATCCCTAAATGTTAACATTGCAATACTACAAGTGCGACGGTATCAAAGAGGTTATGAAAGAACCAGTACGATGTGAAAAAAGTTGAAAGTTTGTTTAATCTTATGTTTCAAAAGACAAATAGAGAGGACAGAGATTACATATAATCTAACTAAGGGATAAGATAGACTGAGTGTTTATGAAATCAACTTGGTGACCACGAAGCTGTGGCTACGAAGGAAGTACACGAAGAGTATACAAACAGAACGATTTTACGCAAAGTATTGTTCGGATAAGCCCCAATTTTAGTCTGATCTGATCAAATGCGGCTTTAAGAAGAAGATTTCATTGCAAGCAAGTACAATACAAAAGATATGGCGTGGTACAGCTGTTTTTCTAGCGACTTTGATTGTTGGTACCATCTGTACGCTTGTCCATCAAACACAGCTTATAAACTTATAGGTATAGGACTAGAAAAGTCAAGAGTTTTTCAGTTTATTCTACTTGTATCCTTCAATTAGAACCACACAGTGCTCCAAAGAGCGAAAGATTTGGCACAAATGACATTTTCCTATCGAAAAATTTGAAGTCATTGGCATTTTTTCTATTGAAGTTCGAAGATATGTTCTTATCATTGTTATCACTGCAATTAATTTTCTGAGAAATAAAAAACGGAGAATGGTTTCAGTAAAACGTTACGGTTATCTCAAGTTTCACAGCGATTCATCTATACGTTACGTTCAGGAAAAATTAAGGTTTTTTTGCAGAGGTACAGTAAAAATTTTACTGATGTATTGAATTTTCTGATTCGAACCCCTCATACATATTATAACTGGGTAAAGAAGTAAAAAAGAAAATTTTTAAGTCTGTTGAATGAAAGGGTTTTCAATTATTGAAAACTGCAATGCGGAGTAACGAACATTAAAGTAAAGACGGCTTACCTCTAGTAATTCTTGGTGATGTATTTAAAGGACGGTTATCTAAAGCGGCAAACATGTGATGAGGAAAATGCGGATGATGATGAGGTAGAAAAGGTGCATGTGGATATTGATGTCTTCCAGTAAGCGTGACCCAGTCTGGTGGCGGTCCAGGAAGTCCCGCTAAATGGTGTGCTATTCCTGAAATCAATAACTAATATTAACTTTGATGTTCCAAGAAAGTCATTGTTCTATTTTTATTTTCATCGACCCCGCCAACAACTCATTTAATCTAAGTTTATGAACCGTCGGCGTCGCGTCGGTGTTAGTAACGAGGGTTCACTTTATTAGAAAATTCTATTGCGTTAATATTATTTTGAAGCAGGTGCGCCTATAAAATTGATTGCAGAAATGAACAATTTTTAATATTCTAGACGTTATTATTTAAACAAGAAGAATAGAGCAGAAAGTGTATTATCCTCTTACAGGAAAGAGCGACTAAGTTCCTACAGGCATAATAACATCCTGCCTAAGGACTCAATAATAAGCTCCATAATCCTATATTTCCTGCAAACAATAACTTGGAAACTAGAATCCTGTGAGCGCAACACATCTCGGTATAGATCTTGGTAGTAAAGGTTAACAGCAGGTCCTTGCGGCGCGCCAATCGGGTTTGAGGGTGCCCCACCCAACCAATAGCACGTCTTGGAGTCAACCCTTCCGCTTATAAGTCATCATGACTGCTATTATCCTTGAAGATTTTACAGAGCCACTATAATATCATGTACTTTGCTTTAGGTTACAATATCGGGTCGCTTTGCGTTTAAACTCTGGCATGTTTTATGCTCCTTCCCACTGTGTTATGTTTTGTTTGTTCTCTTATTGATTTCGAAGTCAAAGTTTGAATTAATTTTACTTTGAGCTCTACTAGTCAACCTTAGATTTTCATCTCGCAAATGCTTATTTGAAGAGTTCTAAGAAAATTTGTAATTTTAAGCCGCGTTAGGCTAGAAATGTCACTAATTCAAAAATAAAGAACAGGCTAATCTAAGTAGAGGGTAAATAGGGCAATTTAAGGAATCCGTAAGACGCGTAAGGGTGAAAGGAAAATTTAGAGGATTCTCTCACAATTAAAGTAGCCCTTAAAGATAAGCCTGGGGCGTAAAAAACATCCCTTTACAACTGAAAAACTTCGTTTAAAATCCCTCGAAGGAAAAACTTCGTTAAAGCGGGCATCCGGGCTGAGCCGTGTTAACAATGCCAGGGATTTTTAGCTTCGTTCTCAGATAGATTCCGTAAGTTGATTGCCGGAGTAATGAGGGGCGGAATGACATTTATCTTGCAAGGGTTAAGCTGAGGTGTTGGGCTGGTGATTATTCAACCCCTTTAAAACGGAGCAAGACTAATGCCAGAGCGGCATTAAGGGGTTACCATCTTCTTGAATGTTCTGATTCGAAATCGTCGTCAGTTTCCGAAACTCACGAATTCGTCATTACCGATTCATAGCGTCCGTATTGTTACACTATAAAATTTAATCTTTTGCATATAAATTGATTTTTTTTTAAATTACTTTTCTTGAACAGTTCGCCACAGTTTTTACTATTACGAAGATGTACGAACGACGATGTTTGCGTTGTGTGTTAAAGTGCGTGCTAAGCAAGTGTTAAGGTGAAATCCTTTCTCACAGAGAGAATGCATTAGTGGAATAGCAGGGATAAAGCTGTGATGATGGCCTACTACGTGAAGTCTTAAGATATGTACGTCCTTATCTGGGGTATTAGATTAATCTAAGATTATTACCAGTGTTTGTTTTAATATTAGATATTTGGGTTCGTCCAAATTAATCTTGCAGAATTTTTCGAAATATGTAATATCAAGACAATAAGGAAGTAGGACAATAAAAATTTATTACGTCTAGATTGAAATCGATTCTCGTGTGTATATGTATGTATGTTGCTTGGAAGCAGATCACGTTGCGTGTAATTTTGCTCTTGTCTGCTTACCCTCATCATTGGCATCGATTTAATTTTAGTCAACCGTAATGTATGGAACTATTTTGAGGGTAAACATTTTAAAGAAATCTTGATGTAAGAACAACAACAAAAATTTACAAAAGCAAAAGGAATTAGTACAATCAGTACAAATTCAACAATTATACTTACACACTGTGTTTGTCACGTGCAAGACAGCACCAGTTTTTGTTGTAAAAGAAAATTGAAAACGCAATTACTAACAAGACAAACAAGAATCGTTTTGTATGACATAAACGATGTTAAACAAGGATGGAAAGTTGTTACCCAAAGAGCGACAGAAGTTCCGAGGTGGAAACGGGAATAATTGAGTTATAGTCTCGCCTTCTGTTGCTTGTGATATCTTAAGGAAGGATGGCAGGCGTTTAGAAAACCGTATAACCAAAAGATAGAACTCAAGATAACTTCATTTTTACACTCCAAAGATGACAATATCTTTTTTCATACTGAAATTTAATCAGGTTTTTAATTTTCGTTACTATAGGTTGCAAAACAGTATTACTTTTATTATTTTAAAGGCGATTTGCTAATTAAAAATTATTCAGGGTTACTAATTATATTCATAGTGAGGAAATCGGCTCTAAACCTCCCCTATAATTTTTCTTTATGAAATTATTAAAATAGCTAGTTTCTACTACTATTATACGAGTCATCATTAGACTTCGAATGACATAAAAACAAGATGTAGGATGTAGGTAGATGATGGTGACGTGAAACAACAATAATCATTAATGAAACATTTACCTATCGCTTACAAACGATACATTACTAAATTAAAATACTTAGGAGGCTTACTATCTCTTGGCTTCAACTAGTCACGTGATTCCCTTCAACTTGTTTCACCCTTTGTCTCATAAGTTGGCTGGCCTCAGATTTCTCTTCTTTAGATTATTTAACTTAACTGGTTTCCAAAGCCAACAATTTTCTACATTCCTCATCCCAACAAATAGTATTCGAATATCCTTTCCATACGTTGTCATCTCTCTTAGATCATCCATTCCAGAGGACCGTTACGTTTCTCTCCCTTACATTGGTCCTGTTTCTATTTCCAAAACCTTCCCAAACAATATAACCTTATAATTTCTTTCACTTCCTAACACAACCTAAAATCGGCATTGACACCAAACACTCTCTTGATTCGTTCGGGGATCTACAAAGTCGGTTGTGGCGATTGCCCTACCCAGTACATTGACTAAACCGGGCGATGTTTCAACAGTAGGTGAACTAAATGCACCAAATTTATTAAAACCAATAACCTTTTATCATCTAACGTTCCTCAAAAATGTTTTGTAAATCACACTTTGAGTTCAGATTCTTCATTTTTGTGGCTCTGGTATCAAACTTGATTTGTTGCTAATCAAGGAGAATCATTGCGTCCTTTAGTAGTAAATCAATGTGATTATAAGATTATTTTAATACTCACGTGTTTATGTTTTTCGAAGTAATATCAGGCACGGGCCAGAAGAAACTACTTTCAGCATTTTTGGCAATGTGTAGAGTTAACTTCCCAGCGCTGCTTTTAAGAATAAATTAAAGGGGTCTTTTTTGAATTTCTTTCTTCAGTCAGGATACAGGATATTAAGGCTGGATCATGTTTGAGATGTGTAGAGGAAGAAATGTTGTGAAAGACGATTTAACAAAAGGGCTTAGGGTAAAATATACATCTTTTACCGAAAAAATTAGAAACAATAAAATCCAACAAAGGGGGGTCGTTCTAGTTCTTCGATAATTTACAGGGTGTTTCTACTCAAAGTGGACAAGGTAATAGAGGTTATAGAATTCTTCAAAACTAACACTTTTCTTTAAATTAAATTTATTCATTTTGGCTTTTTTTCGAATTATGGACCTTTTTTTGTATTTTACAAATCTCAATATATCCATTATTTGTTTTTGGATTTCAAAAAGTTTTTTGGAGTCAAAACATTTCTTCACGAAACAACCTGTTGCCGAATTTCGGGTTTATCCCTTATTTCGCTAGCAGCAGTAACCAACTCTTGCTACAAGTTCTTCTTCCGTTTCCACTTCGGTCTCATGTACCTAGGACTTCTTTCTTCACCAGAAGAAGTCAAGTGGATTCAAGTCCGGTAACCGCGCGGGCCAACTAGTAGGCCTTCTTCGTCCTATCCATTTATTGGGAAATCTTCTATTTAAGTTTATTTCTTGATGAATGCGCTGAAGCACCGTCGTGCTGAAACCGCATCCTTTGCTTAGTTAGTAACGGTATGTGTTGTGTTTAAAAAGTTTGTGTAGTCGTTGGCAGTGAGTCGATTTTGTAGCAAATAAGGAGCAACGAGATGACTTCCTATTATCCCTGCCCACACATTGATTGAAAATCGTTCCCCGTACATTATATTAATTTCTAAGTTTTCAAAAGACTCCATTATATCAAATACAGAAAGCGGGCAGTTGACGCTTATTGAATACTGAATAGAACTGCGATTAACAAACAAATAAAAACAATAAATTAAAGTAAGAAACGTTCAATTATTTCCGCGTGTTTGACTTGTTTTGTGAAAATATTGATATCGCATAATCCGTAAATGCATTTTCTAAAGTAACTTCTTTAGAATGAAAATTACAGGAAAATGATTAAGATCAAATTTGTAGATAATATCTTAGGTAATTTATTGGTGACATTTGTACAAAATTTCTGTAGATTTTGTGCTATTCAATTTCCAAAATTTAAAATCACCGCCATTTTGCTGTTGCAAATTTTTTCTCGAAAAGTTTTGAACAAACGATATATATATATAGATATAAAACTGTTGATTCCAAAAAACTTTTTTTGAAATTCGACTACAAATAATGGAGATATAGAGATTTGTAAAAAACAAAAAAGGTACATAATTCGAAAACAAAAGGTAACATGAAAAAAATTATTTTAAAAAAGTGTTAGTTATGACGGGCAATAAAAACAAGATAAATAAGGATACGAATAAAAGAGAATACAAAAAGCTACAAACAAAAAATACCAAAACAAGGTACCAAAAATAAATGAACAAACAAATTCAGGCAGATGCACAGACAATTTGAGTAGAACAAGCAGTTAGAGAAGCTAAAAACGAATCATGGGAGAAGCTTGATAAAAAAATCACTTAAAAAAATACCAGAAATTACTCTATGGTACTTATTGAAGGATAACACTATCTGGCCTACTAGAACAGGTATTCACACGAATAATTGAGAAGAGATACATAAAACTCTAAAATTAAGACTATATGAATTCAGAAAAAGAAACACTTAATATTCAAAAAACAAAAAATTATAGAAAAGAATAGAGAAGTAGTACATGTATATACAGTGTGTCCCCGGATAGGTGAAACGACTCTTGTGAAAGATAAAAAATTTTCGATATAAAATTTCATTGTTTGGGGTTCAGCCCTGCTTAGTTAAAGACTAATTTCTGGCATAATTTTAGTTTTCTAAAATCATGTATGCCTGGGATCTTTTCAAAAATCTGATTTTTGGTTCTAGTAAACTACCTTTGTTAGTGAAGACAAAATTTGATTAACAAAAGTTGTTTAGAATCATGAAAGAGTCCTACTTCTAGAATTTCAAGCACCTAGGCCAACGTTGATGTTTTGGCAATTTACAATAATTTTTATCTGATAGTTTAATATTGTTTATCCCCGGATAGGTGATATGACTCTTGTAAAAGCGATAAAATTCTAAATAAACAAAATAAATAAACGAATTTCTTTAACACAGTTTATTACTATGAATATTACAAGATAACACTTAAATTATTGCCAAAATGCCAAAACATCAACGTTGGTCTAGGTGCTTGAAATTCTAGAAGTAGGACTCTTTCATGATTCTAAACAACTTTTGTTAATCAAAGTTTGTTATATCTTCACTACCAAAGGTAATTTACTAGAACCAAAAATCAGATTTTTGAAAAGATCCAAGGCATATATGATTTTAGAAAACTAAAATTATGCAAGAAACTAGTCTTTAACTAAGCAGGGCTGAACCCCAAACAATGAAAATTTATATCGAAAATTTTTTATCTTTCACAAGAGTCGTTTCACCTATCCGGGGACACACTGTATGCTACACAGATTTAGAAAAATTTGATAAAATAAAAATAAAAACGTCTGGAACACTTCAAAACAAAGCAATAGAAATAATATAAATTCTGTCAGAACTAATAACGAAGAATCAAAAGGATTCAAAATTTTATTAGTAGGTGTAATAGCAGTTTTAGGGAAGTTTATGAAATAAAAATATAACGGGTGAAGACAAAAAACGATTAAAGTGTAGAGAATTAGAGCAAAAAACAAAAGAAGAAGTAGAAAGGTTTAAGATTAAAAAATAGAAAAGTAAACATTTTGCCATAACTCTGGTATTATGTTATGTTGTGAATGTTGTGATGGTAGTATTACTCATATAATGATTAGTAAATAATTTCCAATAATCAGATTTACCAATTAATCACTAATGATTACTCATTAGAGGTAAGGCGAGCACTTTCTTTGCCCGTTATTAATTAGTGTCAGTGATAATAACTATAAATGGGTTTGGAAAATTTTTCCTTTGATAATCATCGTACAGTTTTCAAGCTGCGCACTTTGAGGTATTTAATTTTACTAATTTTTAGTTTTATGTGAAATTTAAAACTTTTTATTTTTAGATGGAAGTGAACGTTAACATTTTAAGCGAATTTGAATGTCCTGTTTGTAGAGATATAATGGCCGCGCCCATTAGAATCTGTAGTGAAGGGCACAGTTATTGTAACGACTGCTACGAGCAAGTAACATCGTGTCCTGTGTGTCGAAGCTATCAAGACGGTGCCCGAAACTACTTACTGGAAGAATTTGGAAGGGAGATTGTATTTAACTGTTCGAATTACTTGGACGGTTGTGAATTTAAAGGGGGAATAGAAAACGTGAAGGAGCATGTAACGTTTTGTAAATATACGTTTACCAATTGTCCTTTGAAATGTGTAAGCTACTGCAAGTGGATTGGACCGTATGAAGAAGTAATGGAGCATTGCCTGAAGATGCATCCTAATAACACGTTCAAGACAAGTCGGCAATTACTAAAGTGTGAAAATTTCTTAGATTCTGATGAGAATGTGCTTGAGTTCAAACATTATTATATCCTAATAGAAGCTTACGGTGAACTTTTTAAGTGTACCTGGGATCTAAATTCTTCGACTGGATTTATGATGTGGAGAGTGATATACTTGGGGCCGAACGAAAAAGCGACGAAATTTACCTTTAAGGTCGAGTTTGCAAGTGCATCAAGTAGCGGCGATATTTTAAGTGTACAAGGTGCTTGTCAACCGATGGTGTTAAATCAATTACCTACATCAAACATGTATGCGTCCACTTATAAAATGTCGTTAGTTAAATATTGCGTGAGTGGAGATTTATGTTACACTATTGCTATACATTCATCAACAAATACTTGTAATAAATGGAAAGATAACTCGAAAATATGTATACCCGAACCATGTTTATGTAAATTTGACAATTAAATTGTATAATGTGCTTTAGTTAATTTAGAAATAAAATATAGTCATTAATTTTGGTTGTTTTTCTCCACAATCCAATGGGAAATAAATACCCGAAGGTAAAAAATACTCTAAA
Organism: Pyrocoelia pectoralis; assembly: GCA_036250285.1. Classification (NCBI taxonomy): domain Eukaryota; kingdom Metazoa; phylum Arthropoda; class Insecta; order Coleoptera; family Lampyridae; genus Pyrocoelia; species Pyrocoelia pectoralis. The sequence continues at coordinate 22,213,506 of CM070080.1, read as the reverse complement.
ACCACATCGATGGTAATCATTTATTTGCTTCTGCACTATGCTTTTAAGGCACGAATATTACCTAACAGCATGTTAAAGGAGTCCAGGGTGGCAATTTGCAGTCGGAAGGGTGTCATTAATCAGGTGTCTAGAACACGCGCGGTGCTACTGATTACAAGCTTGACGTCACTACATTACGATGAAAGCGGTTCCTTTTACTTTTAGAGTTTCCAAGCCACACGTTCAAATGGAAGACGAAATTTCGTTTTACTTTACTTGTTTTAAGCAATAATTTGATTAATAAAATAAGAATATCAATTTCCTTTTTACATTGTACGATATTTTTTGCCATATTTACATGAAAAGCCTTTTGGTTGAGTAAATATAGTAACAGAAATCGAGAGTCGTCTATAACCTAAAAAAACAATACTTTGTGAAAACTTGTTAGTAAAAAGGCAGGCGTAATTTAAAAACAAATATTAAATGATATGAATTGAAAAATTCAACTATAACCATGCTGCCATTTGGGAAATTAGACTTTGAATGTGTAAACTAGGCGGATTCCCTTACTCTTACCTACTGCATAAAACTTTACAATTGGATTGGATTACGATTAATTACTATTTTTCTAGTCGCATCAAGAATTTGGTGTTATTTATATTTTGTAGAGGTTATATTCGAATCATATAGTGTTAATGTCATAAGTTGACAAATAAAGTGGACAAACGTCGTATGTACTTTTGTTAACAATGTTAAAGTTCAGTTATTATACTGTGTCAATTAAAGTATTAATACATAACATTACATTTACATAACTCATAATTTTACACTTTACCTAGTTATTCTATGAAATGACTACTTATTCTATAAATTTTATTTATTTTATTTAAACCATTGACTTTATTTTTAATGTCTCAATGTATATAACCTAACCTGACCTAAACACTTAATGCTTTCATGCGTACTTATAATATTAGTGCTTCTTAGATAGACACAGTGATTAATAGACTGTTAAACAAAATTTAAGAAAACTACAGAACGTAAGATACATTAATAATGGAATTATAATATAAAAACAATAAATAAATCAATAAACTAATACATTAAATTTGAAAGAATTATCATAATGACTTGAAAATTATATCTATTAGTTTACTGATTCATTACTGTTTTCATATTATAATTTATTTCATTATTAATGTATCTTAGCTTCTGTAGTTTTATTAAATTTTGTTTATCAGTTTATACGTTTTTATTTTATCATAAGTTATTCTATGAATTAACTACTATCGAAGTAAAAATTTAAGGGGACTTTGAGTGGTCATAATACAAAAACGGGGGGGAGGGGGGGATTTTTCATTTTTGGACAGTATATTAGTCATTTATATGTGTTTAACATGTTTAATAGTCAAAATGGTAGAATCAATTGTTTAACTATTATTTTAATTAACAGCAATAAATTAAAACACTGTATTTAGCATTTTCCTAGCTGACGGTCAGTTTTAACTTATCATAAAATTGTTATTATTCCATAAATTCTTACCATATTTAAAAATGTTGTAGCACACATACTTCTCAAAAGTCGAAAGCCCGTAAATGTTGATTATTGATATAATTTACTGGTTTTATGAGCTATAATCGAAAATTTACTAGTTTCCAATTTACGGAAACTAAAGAAAAAATTCTTGTTTTAAATGCTAAATTTGTATTACTGAAATCAAGCTGTATTATTCCTTTATTGAAAACATAATTTGTTTTCTTGTAATTCAAAGTAAATGTTATGTTCCAAATTTCTTTAAAAAAAAATGGTGTATAATGACATTTTTTTTAAATCGTGTTAGACCACAACATAATCTGTTTAACTTTTTAGGTTACTGTCAATATTAGTAATATCGAACTTTCAGGTACTCAGTTACACAAGATGTCGTTTTTTATTATAGCTTTAAGACTAATAAACCAATTGACCTCAAAACCATCTCAAATCGACAAATAAGTATTCATTTTTCAAATGTATAAGTATCTACCACTCAGTTTCAATAATATAGCCATAATTAATTTTAAAGTCGATGCTTGTGCGATTTGAGTCATAATTAGCGCTTTCTTGCACATACATTGATATAGAAAATTAATGATGTGTTGCAAAAATCTAAAACTGTACACCTTTTTGTAGGAGCAAATGATCTTTTAAATGCACTTTATTTCATTAAATTGTGATTGCTAATTACTAGAGGTGCAAGCTTCTAAAGTCAGGGACCTTGCATTTTTACTGCGATAATAGTTAAACCATAGAACAGAACGAAGTGTATTATACGCTTTAACTGGCCCATTCCGTTATTTCATATACACACCTAGTTATTTTATTAAATAAGGGATTTCATACTTTAACGATAACATATACATGAAGAATACAGATTGTTGCAGTTAATTATGTCGCATTATGTAGGTAGTGGGCGCAGTGGCTTTGTCCTGAAATATAGATCGATTATTATTCACCGCCACCCTCTCCACCTTCTAAGAGTTTTATTAAGGCATCTACAAAGTAAAATAAATAATTTAAGCTAAGGTAACAATATCCCTAACACCTTATATCGTGATTCTTAACTTAAACATATCAATCCTCTCAAAGTTATGTGGCCCAACAAAATGTGAACAACAAGGTAATACAGTTAATGAAAATGGACATCTACCGTGTATGAAAAATGTTGTATCAATATTGGATTTATTTATCTTGGATTTTTAGATCTTTTTCATGGCGCTTAAAACTATTTACTTAATACCAAACTAAATTGTTGCAGAAGATGTATTAACATAGAATCGACAGTTAGAGCTAGAGCCTTTTGAGATAAATTTGTATACCTACAGTATAAAAATTCAAAACTTAATCAAAAAAAGTTGAGTCCTTTTAGCTTTCTAAATTTGTAAATGTCAAAATTCCAGCATTAAATCTGAGACGGTGCCGAATTCTTAAAGAGGGGTATAATTTTTCCATATTTGTCGAAAAAAATTGTTTTTCTCCGGAACGAATCGAGGAGTAAACAAAATATTTAAGGGCAGTAACGGTCACTACAGAGGTTCTTAAAATGTAAAAAAAGTTAGGTCATTTCATTAAAAAAAAAATGTCGTTTGTCTACCTTTTAGTGTTGGACCACCCTGTATATATGAATATGAAAATAATTTAAAAATATTTCATAGTGATCACCATTAATGGATACCTTTCAAATAAATCTGTAAGTATTATACAATAAGAGTTATAGAACTACGACATACGTTTGCCCCACCCTGTATACTTCATACCTATCTTTCTCCCTAACCAAATGTGCATATAACTGCCCAGTGGCGTATATAGAGAATATTTTTGGGAGGGGCCAAGACCAACCTTATGTTAGGTAATTTCGGTAATGAAGTATATTTACACTCAATGCTTTACATTAGTTTGGCAAGTTATAGATTACATTAGTTAATTTTTTCTTATATTATTTCATTTCGGAGGGGGCCCAGGCCTCCTTGCCCCCCTTTATATTCGCCTCTGTAACTGCCATTTTGTGGGACCTATGTGATATAATACTGAAATAGGTAGTACTTATGATGGACCTTTTGTATTGGTTTTGCCAAAAAGTATATACATAGTTTTAATATGACATAATAAGTGTCATCCACACTGATGATAACTGTAAGTTGGTCTCAAAAATGGAATATGCATCTTGATTTGAGAAGCCTTTCCTTCTTAGAATTCAAGAGGATAGACACTAGCATCAAAATAAAGACACAATATATCATATTTTTGGATTTTCGGAAAATTGTTCGAAAATAATTCTTCGAAACAACAATTCTACGAAATCAAATTCAATTGTTCGAAACTATTTCAATAGCATTTCTTCGAAATAGAAAATTTGAAATGCTATGGAGACAACTTTTGCTTTACCCATTATCCAAAACTATTAAAAAATTAAAAATAATGTAAGTAATTAAATATGGTTACAGTAAGAAATCTTGTACAATAGATATTCCCAAGGTCCCATGCTGCGCTTTGAAAATACGTGGTATGACCTGTGAGAAATTTCACAATACGTTTTCAAAAATTTTTACCGGAGTTGGTAGAAAAAGTGACCTGTAATTATTCTTCGTGAGTAGGTACATAAGTTGTTTTTTTTTACAATTCTATTGTATTTGTGCATTGTATTTTCACAAATATACAATGGTGTATGCCTGTATACAATCAGAATAAATTTAAGAGGCACTGTAATACCGAGTAGGTATTATGTTTTCTCTGTGTCCTTACCACCTATACCTATTTATTTGTACATATATCCATCAGAAGGTAGCGTAATAGTTATCACTTTTTTATAATATTACATTATACAATGAAATAGAATAAATCGTAATCATTTATTTAAAAATTTGTCGACAAAATGTTACAAAACAGTTAATTAGCAGAACCATAAAATGTTACACATCTGAGATGTTGAACACTAGGTAACAAAATACTTTTATGAGAAGCACAAGGTTGTGGGCTTATAACATTGATATTATTCACACACGAATCATCTTCCCAAATGTCATTTTCTTTGTAAATTGTAATTGAACAAAATAATTTACCATTATTGCAAAAACGTCTTACGAGCGACAAATCGGTAACTACATACATTCTTCCTTTAGCAATACCGTAACCATTAATCGCTTGGCAACTAGCAGTTCTATAAATCTCGTCCCCATTATGTAGATTCTTCAAGTTAACCTCAAAATAATAATCTTCGGCTTCTTCGTTTGAACCCATACAAATAACCCTCCATATAACAAATCCAGTGTCACTATCAATTTCAATTACCGTTTTAAACAACTTCTCATAAACGTTGAACAGTACATGGTAATAACTTATGTTCGACTCACAAATGGCGGACAGCAAAAGGTACCGTTTTTTTAAGGAGCTAAAATTACTATAATGGCACTGTTTGCAATGTAAAGCGGCATTTGCAACGGATCCAATCCATTTGCAGTCATTGGTCGACTGTAACGGGCACCTAACCATCGTTTTTCCAACTTCTTTAATTACGTTCACATCCGCCGCTACAAAATGGTGGCCAAGTACACATATGCGTGTAACGGGATCCACCATCTGTCGACATTTCGGGCACGCCAAGTTAGACGAAAAATCCATTTTTTAAACTACAAAAGTACACGTTGAGATAAGCGAAAAATAACAAGATTAAAAATGGTTACTTACCCAAAATACGAAGTGCACAAAGATTTTTAATTACCGCCAAGAACTTGAGTTACAACTGACAATTGACGTATAATAAACACAAATTTAAGTTAGAAAATTGTAACTTTCTCTAATTATTGTTATTGAATGTTCGGTTTAGTAAACAATTCCAAAAACGAGATTATCATTACGATTAGTGTATAGATATGGGGAAAGTGTAATTACTGAAATCGTCACTTATCCCATCTAGATAATTACTATATCATTTTATTTAATTTCAATTAATATTTTTATGAGATAGGGCAACATCTTAATCAAATTTACTTTTGTTAATTTTCTTTAAATGTGTTGAAAATTATATTTGCATAATTTTTAATGGGAGAGAGTTGAAAGTAAAAGTGTACAATTATTTTGGTATTGCAGTGTATGTTTGATATATTTAAAGTTTATAAAAATGTAGAAATTTGTAAAGATTATTTACAGGTAATGCGCAATAACAATAATATGCATCGTTGTAATGTTGTAAAAGTTTAAATCATTTTCTCTTTCATTATTCGTGTGATACCCACAATTGCACATTATACTGTTGACAGATAATTGTATCTACATCACAACGCAGCAAAAATTTTTCACTTAAAAAATGCAAAATTTAATTTGGATCGTGACTTAAAAATCCAAAATCATATGGCATAGGTAGGTACTAAAAATTGGTACATTACGAAAATTCTGCAATTTTTGTTTTTCTTTCTTATGCAAGATAACACACAACCTATCTTACACAAAACTACTTATTCACTTGAAAATGTTTTTGTTCTCCAACATTTTTGTCGTCTGCAATATATCTAATAATTTAAACATTTTGTAGGTATAAGTACTATCTATGCTGTCCTTCAGTTAACTATTTTAGTCTTTTGTACAGAAATTGAAGCAGTGGAGATCCAAGTGCAGTACCTTGTGGGTCCCTCATATTACTGCCACTTTTTACTTTCCTGTGCATATACACACGTTTACCTATACAGGGTGATTCATTAAGAATGTCCAATCTCTGAATTGTAGATTCCAGACCTCAAAATATGATTCTGCCCAACATGCCTTATACAGTGTGTCCCCGGATAGGTGAAACGATTCTTGTGAAAGATAAAAAATTTTCGATATAAAATTTCATTGTTTGGGGTTCAGCCCTGCTTAGTTAAAGACTAATTTCTGGCATAATTTTAGTTTTCTAAAATCATGTATGCCTTGGATATTTTCAAAAATCTGATTTTTGGTTCTAGTAAACTACCTTTGTTAGTGAAGATATAACAAAATTTGATTAACAAAAGTTGTTTAGAATCATGAAAGAGTCCTACTTCTAGAATTTCAAGCACCTAGGCCAACGTTGATGTTTTGGCAAAAACGACTCTTGTGAAAAATGAAAAATTTTCGATATAAAATTTCATTGTTTGGGGTTCAGCCCTGCTTAGTTAAAGACTAATTTCTGGCATAATTTTAGTTTTCTAAAATCATGTATGCCTTGGATATTTTCAAAAATCTGATTTTTTGTTCTAGTAAACTACCTTTGTTAGTGAAGATATAACAAAATTTGATTAACAAAAGTTGTTTAGAATCATGAAAGAGTCCTACTTCTAGAATTTCAAGCGTTGATGTTTTGGCAATTTACAATAATTTAGGTGATATGACTCTTGTAAAAGCGATAAAATTCTAAATAAACAAAATAAATAAAAGAATTTCTTTAACAACAGCTATATCACCTATCCGGGGATAAACAATATTAAACCATCAGATAAAAATTATTGTAAATTGCCAAAACATCAACGTTGGCCTAGGTGCTTGAAATTCTAGAAGTAGGACTCTTTCATGATTCTAAACAACTTTTGTTAATCAAATTTTGTTATATCTTCACTAACAAAGGTAGTTTACTAGAACCAAAAATCAGATTTTTGAAAATATCCAAGGCATACATGATTTTAGAAAACTAAAATTATGCCAGAAATTAGTCTTTAACTAAGCAGGGCTGAACCCCAAACAATGAAATTTTATATCGAAAATTTTTTATCTTTCACAAGAGTCGTTTCACCTATCCGGGGACACTGTACAAATATTGATAGTTTCCGAGATACCGGGTGTTTAAAGTTTAATGTGAATTTTGATTTTCGCAATAACTTTCTATTTTTTCACAATTTCTTTTCGAAAATTGGCAGTTTTACCTTCTTTTTCATGAGGATTGGCAATTTGGACTCTAATTTAGCATTGCTAATAGAGGGCGCTAGTTATACTTGGTTGTGTTTAGTAAATCTAAGCAAATTTTTTTCCCGGCTGAACTATTAGCAAACTAATAATAAAATATGGAAAAGCGTTAAATTCTACAAAAAAAAGTTTCTTGTTTGATTCATGTAACTCGATCGGTTATCGAGTTATTTGCTTCTAAAAAGTTCAATAAATTTTAATTAAAAAAAAAATTATTTTCTAAATGTGTAACAACAACAAATTAAAAAACAGAAATAAAAAACTTCAAAGTAAATGTTCAAAATGTCCACAATACACTTTATGATATGTTTTCATATCAAATAACCCTTGTCTATTATTTTTAATCACATTCGCGGCTTCTTCTATTTTCCGTCGCAATTCTGGAAGAGAATTGATTTTTCCTTTGTAAACTAATGCCTTCATTTGCGACCAAATTGAAAAATCCAAATGATTGATATCAGGACTTCTCAAAATTCATATTTAAACTTTAAACACCCGGTGTTTTGGAAACTAGCAATATTTGTATAAGGCATGTTGGGCAGAATCATCATATTTTGAGGTCTGGAATCTACAATTCAGAGATTGGACATTCTTAATGAATGAAAGTAATGCAATCGAACTTGAGATTTCTGAAAAATTTTTGTCTGTGGGTGTGGAGCCTAAACTACTAGGCTGATTTTGATGAAATTTAAAACTAATAAGGCCTATAAAAGCTTCCTCGGTAAAACAAGCTTCTCATCAAAATCGCCCCAAATGGGCCCAAACTAGGGGGTTATTTTGGGAGCAAGCATTCAAATTTTAACCCAAACTAATTTCCCGTGGTGAAAAGTTATAGTAGACAGGGTTACAAGTAAAACGCCGTTTTTCGTTTGTTTCTAAATTCAAAATCGCAGCCGATACAGAAATTCTCCAACTTTTAACTTTTAAGAGTGTAGCTCAAGAACAGTTTAACTTAATTCAAATTTAAAAATCGGAAGTTGTAGCCAAAGGATGGCAAGAACTTTTACTTATAATTGATATTATATATAAAGAAAAAAAATGTAACGCGGCCAATTTATTGGTGACCAAAATTGGTCAAAAATTATAAATCGATTTTCTCAAAATCTGCTCTAAGCTTTTTTTATATTTTGAAATGTTCTCCATATAGTTCACAAAAAACTATTGACACTACATTTATTTCTTTATTTCCCATAGGGGAAGGGGGATGAATGATTGAAGTTGAAAATTTTAAAAATTCATAACTTTTTTGCTAACAAAAGTGAAGAAGTAAAATTATGCAGTGAAGTACCTAATATTAAAAATATTATACCCTGTATATTATTTTAGGAGAAAATCAGAAATCGTTTTCTGATTACAACTATACTACACACTATATATTTATTTTTTTGAGTTATTACACAAGAACTATTTTATTAAAAAACTTTTTAATTTTGAGTTATTATCCAAAAAACTATTTAATGTAATACGTCGTTGTAATAAACACGGGAAAGTTGTGTGCCAGTTTACTGGTCATTTAATTTTGTGGCAGATTTATTGCCATTTGTGCACACTTATGTCTGTTAACCAAGAAAAACGGCAGTAACGCACCGTTATAGGCAACATATAACACAATAGTTACCTACTCTGGTAAATAATACTCACAGGCACGGTTTTAGAATAAAAAGTTCTCTTATTTAGACGATTAAACATACATATTTGTGATGGTTTTTATAATTTAGGGTCTTGTTGGCAAAAAGATCATTTTTGTAGCAAATTATCCGCACTATTCGAATCGGTAACAAAATCATATGGCTGCCATTTGAAAATTTTGAACAATGTATGTTCGAAGTTAGCAATTTTGACTGAGACTACACGGACGCCCTGTACTATTTATTAGAAAACCAATGTTATCAATGCGTAGGGGATACTATGTAGGGTACCTTGGCCAAAAATCTACTTTCTATCTTTTTTGCGGACTGAGAAAATTAACTCCGAAGTAAGTCCCGAAAATTCAATTTTTTCGAAATTATGGGCAATATCTCGGCAAGCAGCGTAGTTAAACAAAAAAATCTTAACAACATTAACTTTATTTGCAACAAGCAATCCAAAAATGTTATTCAATATAGGCTGTTCCATTTAAAAAAAATTAAATTACTTATGTTTGTGGAGCTTTACTGGAACATCCTGAATAAGTAAAACTAATTTGTTATGGTAGCTCTTCTAAATTCGTATAACTTTTTCCTTTAACTTTTGTCTTTATTTGTCGTCGTTCAGACGTAATCTTCCGCCGAACGCTAGATGAATCACCCTGTATATGTACATTGAAATTTTTCATGGATTAAGTTATTATGTATCACTTCTTTTCTTTTTCTATATTTGTTCTTGTACGGAACTCCACAAAGAATTATATTTAAACTTATCACGTGGCTTGCGTTTCATGCCAGAGCGGCGACTTATTTTCTTATACTTTTTTATTTCACCCTTTATATTTGAAATTTTAAGTTATTGTAACTAAGGTCAAAGCATTTGGTATATTATTTTCATGTGTGAATCCTCAAATTGTTTTGTTGATATCGTAAGTGGTGACACTAATCTTAGTTTTACAATTATAAATTCGAAAGCAAGTGAAACAGCGCCAACGAAAGTGATTCATTTTTGTGGGGTTTCCAAGAAGATGGTCGCTAGTTTTTTAACTAAATCTGAAGATGTTGTCACCATTCCTTTTTTCGATAGACATCTATTGATGGATAAACTGTTTATTTTTAAGAGGGGGTCACTGAACTGTGTACAACCAGAAAAGGCTGGTGGGTCCTAATTCATCCATGAGAATGCCACCCGTCGCACAACTGAACCTTTTGAGGGAGGGAATGTGGCGATTTTAAATCATCCATCTCCTGAAATAAGCTCATATTCCCAAAAATCTAGAAAATGTTGCGTGGAAAGCGCTTTTGTTCCAGTTAAAGTTTAAAAAGAAGCCATTTTGACCAGCCCAGTCGAAAATACTTTCGTTAGGTTAGGTTAGACCCAGCGTTCCCAAAGTGTGGGTCGCGACCCGGCACCGGGCCGTAGAAAAATTTTGCAGGGTCACGGAAAAAAATGGTAAAAACCCAAAAAAAAAAATTTTTAAGTACCTATTAGTTTTTTCACATCAGTTATGCATTATAAGTACACTAGGAATAGTGGAAAAGTGTGCATTTGCACTCTTTCACATAGCTTTATCGCTCGCGTCCGCGCGTTGTGCTGCTAACATTGATAGTTTACTTCATTTACTAGTTTTAAATGAATATAATTTTTTAATTACTTTTATTTTTCTTATATAATTATTTTGAAATTTTTGTGTATGAAATAAAACAAACAAACAATTAACTAGATTTTTAATTAAAAAATAAAATTTGTTTTGTAAAGAAGTGAGGTTTTATCATAAGGTGGGCCGGGCCGCCAAAAATTTTTAAACCTCGTACCGGGTCGCGGTCAAAAAAGTTTGGGAAACGCTGGGTTAGACTAAGTCCCTTCAATTTTTCAAATCTCACTGAAACGCAAGCTTCATCCCAGCATTCCCAGCAAACACATTTATATATAACATACATATAAAGTATGTAAGAGCTTTTTAGATTTATATAAAACTGGAAGAAAAATAAGAGATATTTAATGTCAGGATGTCAGCAATTTTCAAAATAATATATATGTCTATTAGATGTAAATTCTTCTACATGAATTTATATACGTTTTATGTATATTTTATGTAATATTTACATAAAAAATATTAGTTGTAAAAGCGTTGCGATGACCAAAATGGCAGCTACTCGAGCATAATGTAATTATTATCAATGTAAAAAATTATTTAAGCAGTTCCATACAAAAAATGGAAAAACTACATTTTACGTGCAACTGTACTTTTAAATATATTTAACTTAATTCTTGCACGAACCCGTTTTTACCTGAACTGAAAGCCGACAGTTTATACTTATATACTTGCTTGAAAAGTGTCCCTTAACCGGATTCGAACTTTTGGGAGAGGGAGTTGCAAATTCCGAAATCCGACATGTGTTTTTATTGTCTCCGACATTGTACCACTGCGCTAATCTGTAACATCCCTTTTTTTTATTTCGTACTTCGTAACTTTGCGCTGTTTCGCGTTATTAGTTTAAATTTTGTTTGATTATACCGTTGAGTGAAGTCTTATTCAATAATTATACCTATCTTTAACTTTATGGTGACTTTATGTTAAAAATGACCAGGATTTAATTTATTTTATATTATTTATTTTCTATATAAATTAGACGCATTTTAGTCGATACGGATCTAATATTAAAGGTACGTGAACTACAATTTTTGGCGTTGTAGAAAACACGCGCGCTCGATTACTTATGTGGCGCAAATAGAAACGGACTTTATTTTCGACCATACAATATATGCAATCATAATTTCTAATTATATTTACAGAAGGCATAAATAAAAAATGAGTCAGTCCGTAAGTTTCTGTACCATTATGTAAAATATACGTAATTGTGTGACATACGGTTTATATAACTTATTAAAGAATACTTACATACTTGATATATAAAAAAGCATATGTAGGGGTATTTACTTCAATTTACATATGTTGTATGTATATTTTATATGTGTGTTTGCTGGGATAATGAATCATTGCAATTGTGACATTAGTCACATTACATCGATGCCTCAAGAGATTATCATTTTGATGTGACAAATTACGATATATTACATCATTCACGTTTTAAGTAAAAATGGCAACAGTGATCCAACATTCACGTGATTATAATTAATCCTTACTATATGGGGTGGTTTTATAAGAATTTTTTGCTGACAGATATCTTGGGGTACCCTATTTCTTCAGAAAAAAATCTTTATTTCTCGGCCGCCTTTAACATACTGGCAAACGGTAAATAGATGTATCATCTTGTAAGTCTCAAAAATATTTATACGTACTTATTACACCGTTAGTGTGATGATTATTATTATTAGATAGTAGAATAATCTATATCTCAATACTTATTTGAAGGAAGAGTGTGAAATTTAATACGTTTATCACCTTTCGATAATAAAAGTTATTTTTCTAACTAACAATTCGGCAAATTAAAGGATTTGACAAACATCGGCGATCCTGGAAAATGGAAAATTTTATAAAGGATACGCCATCTCGTGTATGTGTCTCAAAACGTTTTACATACGAACAGAAAGGGTTGAATTTTCAGATAACCGACGGTAAATCAATGTGTATAATTTTCTCTGAACTGTAGTAGCGAATTAACCGCCTTAAAAACAGTAAGTAGCCCACTGTTAATTAGCGTAAGGAGAATTCAAAAATTTCAAAGCATCACATTTACTTCGACTTACTGAGGCATAAATTTGCTTTACTGTCATTCGGTGCGATGCAGTATAATAATCTACTACACGCGCTAATTAACGTGATTTAAAGCCCTATTTGTAATTGGTAGTTAGAAGATGTATTTATCCAGTTAATAGTTATGCTTGTTACATCCACCCTTTAGATATCTTTAAAGTGGAGTAATTATCTTGGTTCTTGAAGATGATTAGAAGCGTTAAATGTAATAAGATTGGTTTAACCTCATTACGGAATTTCTAGAATGAATTCGTTCACTATTATTACTACACTCACCTCCTAATTTAAATGGTAATACACCTGTTAGTGGATCGGGTCCAAAAGGTCTGGGACCAAAGGGAAAGTGATGAAGTTGTTGTCTCGTTTTGGATCTCGGTTCTCTCGGGCCATCCACCGTTACTTTTATCGCTTTACTGTAAGTGGCTACTTGGGGTGGCGTCGTTGACACAATTATCGACAACGTGAAGCTTTTCCCTGTAAAATAACAATAACGTTATTATAAATGATCACCGGGTAAAATGACTGAATTATGTTAAAAATTGAAAATAAAATAGGCGCCAGTCGGTTCTGTCATAATCATTTACATTTTAAATTGCGTTAAAAAAATACAGGCGGGGATTTAACTGTCTCAAAGTCTAAAAAACTATGGCGGTTTAAGCATAACTTTGTTTTCGGTCGATGAAGCTCTGAAGGGAGTAACTTATAAATATTTCTATATGTAATCTCCTTTTTACGTTTATCTCATTGGGGAAACATAGAAATTCGGAGAGCCACAAAATTATGACAGGCGAGCGTTAAAAATGGAAATTAAGCTTTATATAATACGCGACAACTTAACTTGTTTACATGATAAGTTAATTCCACGATTATTGCACTCCAATCTAAACCCTACATTACGCAAAGTCCTATAATTAATGCGCATTACGTGAGGTATTTTTTGAACAAAATGCTACGCCGCTAAAGTGGTTTTCCGAAGTATAAGTGGAAACGTACTATAGGTACGTAAGATTATAAATACTGAAAAAGCGTGATGTATTAGCGGTGTTTTTTATTGCACTAAACTTTAAGATATTTCAAAACGTTACCAGCTTCTTTCACTGTTAGAATTTTGATTATTTTTCGAGAAATGTTTACTTTTTCATCTTAAAGAATCCCCGTCGTTTACGTCGCTCTTAAAATTGGATTTGCCATCGACGCCGCTACATTTGTCAAAAATGTCAAGCGCAGCCACTCGATCGGCCATCAGATACGAATTTATTCAATCTGCTGCAACAGTATTTGGTTTCTCCCTTTTCAAATTGCCTAACGATTACTCCCTAATTAGAGAAAAAAATAATACTTCCATGGACCCACGCACAATCTAACCTTAATTAAATACCGCCAATTTTACGTAAATATTTATATTTAAGTTATTTGATATTCAGCTCGACTTCCTGGTATAAATCTATGAATTATGTTGACGGGCCCGTAATCCATAATTTATCGAGAATATTCACGTATTTTCTAGTATTATCTGACGATAAAATAGGATAAAACTATAGATTATATACAGAAATCAACGACCGATTCAATTTATATTTTGGGGCTTTTGTTGTATAAATTTTTATTGATCTCTGACACTTTTGTTTGTATTTTTCCGTATGGCAATTGTGAACAGAAATTGAAACGTTTACTCCATGTTAGTTTTCCAATTTTTCGTTAAAACGAAGATGAAAAACGTCATTTTACAAATCGAGGGAGGTTGAACTTAAATAAATCGTTCAAAAATTGGACTCGAGCTGAAATTTTTACGTTCTGAAAATTATACATCACGCTTCTCGACTCTATCTAACTACTCTGATTTATGTTAGACGATAGTAACAATGATCTTGAGGTGACCTACTTTTTGGAGCATTTTCAAAATATTTCTGACAATTCGCAATACTCTGACGAAAATATAAAAAAAATTAGACACCCCCAATAGATAAAGTTCAAAAGCGATGAAAAGGAAGTGTGCAATGGAGGAAATAAAAATAGCTTTGGTATGGTCTAAGGACTCGGCCTAAGGGTACGATAATGTATCGCCTAAGCGCCATGATGAAGGCAACGCTATTAAAATTGTACAACTACATGTGCTTCTTAGAACTTGGGACCACAATCCGCTTGCCGACGTAAGGTCAAGATAACATTCACCAAAAAGCTTTACACCTTCTTTAATCTATGGTAAATTCCGATTAGTCCACCTACTATGAGAAGAGATTAACGCAGTGTATACCGAGCGGGTTTCAAGAAGAAATAACCAACACCCTCTATTGGTTTTCTTTCGATATAAAAGGTATTTATGAAACTGTATGGAGACAAGGAATACTAAAGACTCTTTATCGATTGAGCTTCGGAAGTATTTACCCTACTTCGTTAAACGGTTTTTGCAAAACACTCCAAGTAAGAATAGAATACACGAAATCCAAAACCGTACTACAATAAAAGGGCACTCGGTGCGATAAACAGCATTGCTGACACAGTGCAAGTGCAAGAAATGAAGCGTTCTACGGTTGTACGTTTTCATAGATCGGCCACCTCGTATTTTTGTGATCATGATCACAACAGTAAACAAAAGTTCTTGATCACAACAGCCGCTGTAGTAGTCATAACGCCAACAGCCTTCATGACAATAACGGCTACCATGATCACAACGGCGATTGACGCTTTTGGTTATTATTTAGAATATGGGACCATGCACCAAGCCGTTTCAACTTTTCCGCTATAAGAGAATATTACTAGGCAAGTAAGAAAAGCTATAACATAATGACTGCAAGTCACTAAATTGTTTTAAAATTCAATAAATAAATAATAGCAATGAGTAGCTAAATGTCAAAACTTGGCGAATTTGTTCATAGGGGGAATGGCCCATTTGGACGCGACCGTTTGAACGCGACTGTTTGAACGCGACCGTTTGAACGCAGGGCCGTTTGAATGCAGGGACTTTTGAACGCAGGGACGTTTGAACGCAGAGACGTTTGAACGCAGAGACGTTTGAAAGCAGGGACTTTTGAACGCAGGGACGTTTGAACGCAGAGACCTTCGAACACAAAATTTAAAATTTTTTTAAACTATTACCGTTTAAGTTTAGTTTAGAACACATTAACAAAAACTGAGAACCTGTAAATATGTGTTAAAAGTTTGTGTATTTATATATTTAGAAAAGAAAAGAAAAAAAGAAGACCATTGTAAAAACCTTCGTGTGAGGGCGGACCTCTGTGTACATGGAGGCGAAGCATATTGAATCGTTATTAGGACCTCTTAAGTTTTTTTTAAAAAACAGGTTCGCGTAGCGAAACTGCCACCTAAAAATACTTTTAATATTAAGACGTAGGTCTTTTTTTTGACCTAATAATGATCAATTAATTAGTGGATTTTAAGGGATGTGGACAAAAGAATTAATGGATTTTGAGGGCGGTGGACTAAAGAACTAGTGGACGTAGCGGCCAGTGGACAAAAGAATTAATGGAGTTTGAAGGCGGTGGACGAAAGAATTAGTGGACGTAGCGGCCAGTGGACGAAATGGAATGGATGAAACGTCACACAATCGATTTTTATAATGTAACAAGTAAAACTCTTACCTACCTAATACATAAGAAAATGTCAAGAATATAATAAAATAGTAAGATAGCACTTCCTAAATAGAATTTTGTCTTTATCGCGAAAGTTCGACGATCTAACTGTAAGGCCCGATTTTATAAAGCATAGTTAACTACGTGACCAGCTGACAATGTGGTTAAGTAATGCGATAGGCTAATACGATCAACGACCACACCTATGTAACCCGTATTAGCAAATCATGTTGCATTATTCAAACTTAATCACGTCGTTAGCTGATCACGTATTTAAGTATGCTTTATAAAACCGGGTCTTAAGTCTTTAACAAAAACAATTATTTTAGACTACATATTTACAGGTGCGCAGTTTTTGGTAATGTGTTCTAAACTAAACTTAAACGGTAATAGTTTAAAAAAATTTTAAATTTTGTGTTCGAAGGTCTCTGCGTTCAAACGTCCCTGCGTTCAAACATCCCTGCGTTCAAATGGCCTGCGTCCAAACGTCTCTGCGTTCAAAATTCCCTGCGTTCAAACGTCCCTGCGTTCAACCGTCTCTGCGTTCAAACGGCCGCGTTCAAACGGTCGCGTTCAAACGGTCGCGTCCAAACGTCCTAGACCCGTTCATACGTGATGCTATCATAAAAAGATCGATATTTACATTTACATTTGTATTATCCATTTTTTAAATTAATTTTGAATTGTGAACTTATGTTAACTTTTGCTTCTCTTTTATAGGTCTACACATTGATCTGTGTCATAGGTTGAGAAGAGGATTTCGGAAGTCGTTTTTATCTAACTCCTTTACTATATTAAATTAATTACTGGCTGGGTATGTGACTTGCAATGCCCAAGTGTGTTCTTTCAATTCAGGCGCAGATAATAGTAATTAAGGTATATAATAAATAGATATCCACTCTCTTTTCATTATTCTACAATTTCTTGACTTATCGATTACGTGTTGAGTAATGCTTTATTAATGTTATTTTCATATGTATTTTTTAATAACTAGAACTACAAAGCCACATCTTTAACGCCACCTATTGAACAGTAGACTGTAACTCTATAATGAAGTTGTTTAATCACCAGATTAAACAGATTAATCCGGTCATACAACGAACGCAACATTACGTTAGAATTAGGAAAATGTTGTAATAAGGAATTAGAACAAGCTTTAGTAATAATATAAAATAATGTAGAACAGGTCAATAAATAATAAAGCATAATAATTGGGTAAGTCGGCGCAACGGTTGCATGCTAGTAAGCACAAATGTAAAATGCAACATAGTCGTAATAGCATTTAGGTAAGATAGTAATACCTGCAAAAGAAGTAGAACAAATAACAAACTACGTCATAATATTATTGAATATAAACTTGTAAATATTATAGAATAAACTAGTCTTTGAATAAAAGCCATTTTGTTCAATTACTCAACGGTGGTGTGGGGAATAGTCTACAATTTATTGATACGAGTGACGTCGTACCCTTCACAACCAACTCCCAACAACACTTAATCTCTCAACGGGAGATTAAACAAAGTGCTTAATAAAAAGTCATTTTCCGGGACAAATTCATTTCATTTTTCCTATAAGTGACCCTATCATTCCTAACATTTTTACCCGAAATTGGGATGGACCCGAATACTAAACTGTTACCATGCTTTTTAAATATAACGTCAACTGACGGTGATCACACCGAACAACTGGACACATAACAGTCACTAATTCTGTAGATCATAACGGCCAACTTACTTCCAAAGTGGCGAGTCTTCAACCCAAACTGTAAGAAATTTCACAAAAATCCATTCCCTTCAAGGAAATTTGTGAAGTGAGTTCGTCAAACTGGATCGTTATTGAACAAAACCACTCGTCCCCGTTCTCGTCCAGTGCACTCGGCCGAAAACATTGCTGCTGGTTTTGAAAGTGTTCGTGAACAACCATCAACTCGTCATCGTTCTCAGTAATTGGACATTTTTGGCACATCTCTGAGAATAATTTCGCATAAAGCGCCCTCGGTATGACGGCGTACAAAGTTCAATTAGTACAAGGACTAAGGCCAACGTTACAATTGATTTTTTGCGCACTGTCATCGAAAATCGTATAATCAGCCGAAATGCTCATGTGAATTGGCTGCCTTGGACTTGCGTTTTGGCGCCGTTGGACTATTTTCTATGGGGAGCCGTTATGCCAACCACGCCGAGGACGTGAAACTGGAAATCGAAGTTGCCATTGATGAAATAGGAGCCCATACAATCGAAAGTTGAAATAATCATCTTGAAACATAAACATTAACTCCCTATATAGCAAACGTTGAAGCCTTTTTGACTGCGTGTTTATAACCATAAAATCTTTCTTAGTTTGTCTTTCCCTTAAATATCTATGTACAGGGTGTCCCAAAATTGCTGGGACACAGAGTTACTACGTGTAATAGAGATCAAAATAAGTTGATTGGACCCATTTATTTATTTAACAAAATGCACCGTTTGCCCGTGAGAAGAGTTGAAAGTTTACATAAAAAACACATTTTTGTACGCCGTCACATTGAACATTTATTATGAAAAAACGTTCTGCCTTTGTTTCCACTGCCAACTAAATTTTGTATTACAATTTTATTAAACTTGTACTATAGGAATATCTGTTAGCATTATTTAAGAAAACATTTACAAAAATGTGTTTTTTTATGTAAACTTTCAACTCTTCTCACGGGCAAACGGTACATTTTGGTATATAAATAAATTGGGTGCAATCAACTTATTTTGATCTGTATTACACGTAGTAGCTCTGTGTCCCAGCAATTTTGGAACACCCTGTATATAATTAATTAAGCTGTTGATTACAAATTAAATTAGTTATTCATTGGTTCTAATTTGGGTACTATTGCTGGCTTAGAATAAATTTGATTAAAGAACCACATCGCATGTTAGTAATGGTGGGAACATGGGTAAATATAAGGTTAAAGTCTATCAAAATATTATTATTGCTTAACTTTGATGTTATCTATTTTGTAAGTAGGCGTAAGAAAAAAAAATGTCTGCCGCTAGATGTGGTGTGACAATTTTTGTGTCATTATTACAAGAGGGGTCGTGGTCAACATAGAGTTCGGGAGTTGCGTTCTGTTCGCCTTAAAGTCATTATAGGTTGGGGATTATGATCAACATTTAAAGTGGGAAGTTGTGGTCTAGATTCAAAAACAGCCATGCGAAAGAGACCTTCCATTTTTATCAATCTTTCTCAACATCGATAATTTAAATTCAACTGATTATACAGGATGTCCCAGAAGACAGAGACAATATTCTGGAATAATCAAGTGGAGGTTATAGTACGAGAAATATAGCTCAATATTTTTTTTTATTTTCAGCCCTTGCGGAGATACAAGAATGCATTGTGTTAATTTTAAAGCAAACATTTTTATTCATTGACACAAACATTTTTATTACAAGATGTTAGATGGATCCCATTCGAAAGCTTATTTAATTATCTATTCAACGATATGCACCTTTTTAGATTTGGTTCATTGGTCATCCAGATCAATTGTTAAATTTATTGCAACGGAATCAAGACATTATAATATCTTTTAAGGTAGTTCCTCCGCGGAACGATTTGCGACAGAATTTGTTCAAACTTGGCGTATACGTTATCCAAACATCTGTGGAGTTTAAATGAGGTTTACCGTCCCTAAGTCGAGATATTTACACTTAAAATTGGCATAATTGACATATATTATAACCCATATACAAAAAACACCGCCCACGTAGCACATATCTTTCAAAGGCGTCCCAAAGACATTCTAAGGACTTCTATATGTCCACATAAGTCCCCAGGACATCCGAAAGACATTCTGAGAACTTCTGAATGTCCGCATAAGGCCACAGGACATCCCTCGCAGATCTCGTGTTATGTGGGCACTGACACATTATCAATTGTACCGTCAAAACTAAATGTCAGAATTTAATGAAAAACTAAAGAATGCTAGAGAGGGATTATACGAATATTGTGAAAACATTTGAGAATTGTTTACCGTCTACTTTGAAGATATAGGGGAGCTGGGGGGAATTGGAGCCACCTAAGGAAATACTTTCTTTACATTGATAATATTAGCCTTTATTCAAATTTAAATTCATATATAGGAAGATTGACGTATGATGTTCATTTATATATGACACTTAAAAGAAAAAAACTAATTATAATGGAATTTATAAAAGAATTAAAAAAAAATGCATATGGCTCCCATTACCCAATGACGCGGGTAATTGGAGCCACCACTTATTTTAATAATTAAAGTAAGAATACTGACTAACTAAGGCATACAACAAACTAAATCTAAGAAAAAGCTCTAATTATTTTTAGAAAATGCTGGAAATAAGATGACCTCTAGTTTTGTCTGTCCATGCAAAAATCGCAAAGGTATCCTTCAGGGCTTTCCGCTCCCCAACATTCAGAATGTGCCCAAATTCCGCAACTAGTGCACCGATACCACAATTCATCATTTTTGGTTGTTCTCTGCCATGTCCTGGGCATCTGAAGTAAACATTCAAAATTTAAAAATGAGACCACTGAGGAAAAGGGAACTATTGGGGGTAATGGGAGTCAGTGGCTCCAATTACCCCACCGTTCATTTTGTTTTTAAATGGTTAGAATAAAAAAGCAGCATAATTTATCAGAAAATCAGTTGTAATTTAATAAAACTACATACCTTTGTGAAGCTACCTTGACAAAAGAATTTGGATTAGACAAAAACCAGTATTACTTACCACGCCAATAGTTTTCACGTGTCGCTACTACAAATTTACACGAAATTCACTTCAGGCCAGTCAACTAATTAAAACGAGCTAATGTAACTTTACGCGATGTCAGTCAGCCAGTAGAGCACAAAGTCAGGGTTGGCGACGTTGGAAGCTGTATTATGGCATTCTAATATGCAATAATAAGGTGGCTCCCATTCCCCACTGGCTCCAATTCCCCCCAGCTCCCCTACCCTTGAGAAACATGACGTTTTTGGTATTATTAGATATGTTTAGGCAAGCGAATGATTGTATACGCAATCTGTTCCATGACAACGCGGACAGTCCGAACAAAAAGTGTACTTCCACTGGCGTGACAAAAATGGTTAATAATAGAAGTTACTATGGTTACATGGGACGAAACTTTTGGTTGAGATTGTCGCGGAGGAACTACCTTAATGAGTAAATTGTCAATGCCGCTCCATTATTCGTTGTTTACTCGTCACGAACTGGTTGCTCGTATTTGACATGCTGCTACGAGTATTTGGGAAACACATGCTTAACTTCGTAACATTACACTAAATTTCAGAAAATAGAGTAGTAAAGTGCATTGATGCAGACACCTTAAGTTACATCATGCGGAATGTGGATATCACTAGAACACATTGCTGCATCTCCAATACAATACGATTGCGCATAATGTAAATGTTTTAAACATTTTTCTCTTAAAATAAGTCATGCTGATCTCCGAAACCGTTGAAAATAAAAATATTATTTATAAGATATTTTCTCTTAATGTAACATGTATTTCATTATCCCAGAATACTTGCCCTTCCCCCTGGGACACCCTGTATACATATAATTAACAGCACTATATTTGCTTAGTTTATTGCTATTAATTTTGCTATTTGAACCTCATTAGTCTTCGCAAGAAGGATGTTGCGCTCTTTTGAATTTTACGGAAAAAATACACCAAATATTCTTCTAATAACTTTATAACCTCGCAAATCTTGTATAATTGTTAATCAAACACAATCTACAGGGTGGTTTGGATTGCAATGTTCAGACGATATTTGAGTATTTGAGTATTACGTATTCTATATAATAGGGCAAAAAAAAATTTTTTTTTGGTGAGCCATTTTTGGTGAACAAAAAAAATTTTTTTTAATAGCGACAACAATTTTTTTTATAATTTCAAAAAGAGAAAATTTTTCTGAATTCAACAATGTATAAATTTCAAATTTTGATATGAAATTTATTTAAATATATATATATATATATATAAGGTTATAACGTTGGTTGTCATTCTCGACAGACTAATGACTGAATTGTCAATGTCACATGTTTTATAATCATAATTTAATATATATATATAATTTAATACATATAGAAAATTTACACCGCGGCCGGGATTCGAACCCGGGCCTCCACCTCGCTAGGGTGATGCTCTACCAACTGAGCTACCTCGGCACCTCACCCTTTGTCTAATATTATATACATAATATTATATACATATAGAGAATTTGAACCGTTGTCGGGGTGAGGTGCCGAGGTAGCTCAGTTGGTAGAGCATCACCCTAGCGAGGTGGAGGCCCGGGTTCGAATCCCGGCCGCGGTGTAAATTTTCTATATGTATTAAATTATGATTATAAAACATGTGACATTGACAATTCAGTCATTAGTCTGTCGAGAATGACAACCAACGTTATAACCTTATAAATTATATATATCCCCTAGCGGAATGCTACATAAACATATACAAGGACAAAAAATGCCTTTCAAGTTTGAATCTTCACAAACCATGAAGCTAACTTGATACAAAGGTTAAAAATCGTCCTTTGTCTAATATTATATACATATAGAGAATTTGAACCGTTGTCGGGGTGAGGTGCCGAGGTAGCTCAGTTGGTAGAGCATCACCCTAGCGAGGTGGAGGCCCGGGTTCGAATCCCGGCCGCGGTGTAAATTTTCTATATGTATTAAATTATATATATATATATATATATATATATATATATATTAAAAATCATAATTTAATATATATATATAATTCAATACATATAGAAAATTTACACCGCGGCCGGGATTCGAAAAATGACAACCAACGTTATAACCTTATAAATTATATATTAAAAATATTATTCATTTCTGGATCTTCTCGTGTATATTTTTCAAATATTCTACGTTTCGGGAACTACTTCGTTCTCTTTTTCAAGATAAATGTCAGTAATGAAACATGCCATCTAATTTTTAATAATTATTGATGTATCGATGCGTGCTCTACTTCGTGTCATGGGTCCCTTAAATGTTGATGTTTGAATATTTTGGACACTACTTGTAGTTGGATGGTCGTTCGAATTTATGTTGGTGGTAATTCTTTGTGGAGGTGTATCTTGTTTGTTAATGATGATTTTCCAAATTGGCGAAATTCTCGAAGTATCATCCCTCTTGTTAAGCGCCAATGGTCTCTTCTCTATTTCAATAGCTTCACGTATGATACGTTCATTTAATGTATAAGCAGTAGCGAGTAATTTTATATTGCTTGTGTTTATTTGGTGACCAGTATCCATGCGGTGGCAAGCTAAGGAAGAAGATGTGTTGAATTGTTTTATAGCTAAGTTGTGTTCTTGAGCTCTTATGTTTAGTCTTCGATTAGTTTGTCCTATATAGGAGCGACAGCATTCAGAACAGGGAATCTCATATATTCCTTGGCTTTCACCAGGTATGTGGTCTTTAGCGTTTCTTAACAATTGTTGTATAGTTATAAATGGTTTAAAAATTTTTCGGAATTTATCATTAGGAAACTTCTTGGCAATTATGTCTGTTACACCTTTTATGTATGGAAGAATTAACGGTTTTTTAAGTTCAGTCTCGGTGGTTGGCTTTTTAGTAAAATTGTTGCAATCTTTTATAATTTTGTTTATTTTGTTGGAAGAGTATCCATTCTGTTGTAATGCCATTTTTATATTAGCGAGTTCTTCTTTTCTGGAGTCATCATCAGTTAAACGTAATGATCTGATTGTTAGGGACTTAATCACAGCGTTTAATTGACTTGGATGATGATGAGAAGAAGCATTCAAGTATCGATTGGAATGTGTTGGTTTTCGGTATAATGCAAAATTAAATTTACCATTAGCACGTTTCCTTATTAATGTATCCAGAAAAGACAGTTCGTTGTTGTTTTCGGTTTCCATTGTAAATTTGATATTTGGATGGATATTATTCAAATGTTGTAAAAACTCATCTAAAGTATGCGAACCATGTGGCCAAATAACAAAAGTATCGTCGACATATCTAATTAATTAATTAATTAGTTTTGACATTGTTTCGTTATTTACGAAAGTTCCAATTCAAGAAACCATAAATATTTTGAAAGAAAAACACAAAATTGATATTAATCTACTAAGATTAATAGAACATTGTATGTCCACTACGTATTTTACATATAATGGTCAGTTCTATAAACAAGTTCAAGGTGCTCCTATGGGTTCTCCACTTTCACCAGCAATAGCAAACATTTATATGGAAGAATTTGAACAAAACGCCCTTAATACAGCTACCCTGAAACCAAAATGCTGGTTTAGATATGTCGACGATACTTTTGTTATTTGGCCACATGGTTCGCATACTTTAGATGAGTTTTTACAACATTTGAATAATATCCATCCAAATATCAAATTTACAATGGAAACCGAAAACAACAACGAACTGTCTTTTCTGGATACATTAATAAGGAAACGTGCTAATGGTAAATTTAATTTTGCATTATACCGAAAACCAACACATTCCAATCGATACTTGAATGCTTCTTCTCATCATCATCCAAGTCAATTAAACGCTGTGATTAAGTCCCTAACAATCAGATCATTACGTTTAACTGATGATGACTCCAGAAAAGAAGAACTCGCTAATATAAAAATGGCATTACAACAGAATGGATACTCTTCCAACAAAATAAACAAAATTATAAAAGATTGCAACAATTTTACTAAAAAGCCAACCACCGAGACTGAACTTAAAAAACCGTTAATTCTTCCATACATAAAAGGTGTAACAGACATAATTGCCAAGAAGTTTCCTAATGATAAATTCCGAAAAATTTTTAAACCATTTATAACTATACAACAATTGTTAAGAAACGCTAAAGACCACATACCTGGTGAAAGCCAAGGAATATATGAGATTCCCTGTTCTGAATGCTGTCGCTCCTATATAGGACAAACTAATCGAAGACTAAACATAAGAGCTCAAGAACACAACTTAGCTATAAAACAATTCAACACATCTTCTTCCTTAGCTTGCCACCGCATGGATACTGGTCACCAAATAAACACAAGCAATATAAAATTACTCGCTACTGCTTATACATTAAATGAACATTGAACGTATCATACGGGAAGCTATTGAAATAGAGAAGAGACCATTGGCGCTTAACAAGAGGGATGATACTTCGAGAATTTCGCCAATTTGGAAAATCATCATTAACAAACAAGATACACCTCCACAAAGAATTACCACCAACATAAATTCGAACGACCATCCAACTACAAGTAGTGTCCAAAATATTCAAACATCAACATTTAAGGGACCCATGACACGAAGTAGAGCACGCATCGATACATCAATAATTATTAAAAATTAGATGGCATGTTTCATTACTGACATTTATCTTGAAAAAGAGAACGAAGTAGTTCCCGAAACGTAGAATATTTGAAAAATATACACGAGAAGATCCAGAAATGAATAATATTTTTAATAATACAACTCGTGGAAACCTAAACAACAATATATATATTTGTAGAATGTATGCTAAGAGGATACGAATTGTGGGTAAGGTAGAGCGTAAAAAGTTTCGCGCGCAAAATATCATAAGCTCATAGCCACTACTAAGTATCAGTTCTGTATAAGCTCATACTATCATACTGAAATTATTCTATATAAGCTTATAATTTTGTATCTCTAATATAAGCTGATATTTATGGATTTATGTCTTGTAAAAGTATTTTTATATCTTATTTAAATAACGGAGATAATTAATCAACTGTTGTCGTGTATTTCGGTAGTATTAGACTGTGGAAATCTTCAGAAGGGATAGAATTGAAAATGAATCGTTCACGGAAATCACATTATCTTTTAATTGATACATTAGATAACAGTTGTTAAGTACCTAGCGCAATTCTATAATTTACAAATTGCTATAAATATATTAATTACATTGTCGCATGTTAACTCAATATTCCGTTATGCAACAGAATTCAACTTGTTAGATAAAAATAAATCAGTTCTAGCAAATCGATGTAACACGTCTCATTAAGGTGTAAGCAATTATGACATTTTTTAATATAGAAGTTAAATAATTTTGGAGAATTTCAAACTTAAATATAATTTATAACACGTAAATGACCTTGGTCAATCTTATCCTAAATTACACAGCAGACAGCTGTTCTTTGTTGCTCTAGATTGACCGTGTGCTAACGACCGCATTCCTTATCTCCCGTCGCCCCGCATATGTAGACAGTTGGCGCGTAAAATTTTCCATGTGTTTTACAATATCTAAGTACTTTACCTATTATTTTGACGACCGTATCGTAGTACATTTTACAAAAACAATATCGTGTTTTGAGAAAGTTAAAACGAAAAGTTTGCTCTACGACGAAATGTTTCCTTCCAGAACGTACCTACATAAATTTGTAACAAGGTCATTCATGTTTTAACAAGTACACATGCACTTAACTTGATACGAAGCAAAAGGAATAAAAACAGCTGCCTCGACTGCAACTTTTCACAAATTAAAATAAAATTTATACTCTCATATTCACTGTTACTGAATTATTAAAAATAATTGTAAAAGCACCAAATAATAATCCATATAAATCAATTAATCCTATTAACATTTTAAAGGCGAACAGTCATACAAATTAAAATGGGCATATCTCTTCAATATAAGTATCAACATATACAGGGTGATTCAATATTCACTCCCCAGCCCTCGGATATGTATTCTACAACTAAAAATAAGATAAAAATAAAGAATAGTAAAATCCCGAAAGCCTAACCATTTTCTAGTAAAATTGAAATAAAATTTTGAATTGTTTTATTCTTTATTTCAATTTTACCAGAAAACGGTTAGGCTTTCGGGATTTTACTATTCTTTATTTTTATCTTATTTTTAGTTGTAGAATACATATCCGAGGGCTGGGGAGTGAATATTGAATCACCCTGTAGAAAATGTTGTATAACAGACTCTAATTATTTCTATGTATATTCTATCGCTTCTTTAGCACTTTTACTTCAAATTTTCATCATGAATCCTGACTCACTCTGTATAAATACGCAGTTGTTCCAAGGGTAGGGGAGAGCACCCTTCAGTTAGACAAGAATATTATTTCATCAATAAGTTTTAATTTTCATGAAAAAATAAATAAAAAAGTACCCAATAAGCAACCCTTGCATAGCCAACTAGTACTGACAGTATATTTTATTAGTTCCAATGGAAAATTGGTAGTTATACTTATAAGTTAAAAAATTGTCTCACTGTTTCCTATTTCCCAAGAGTGAGGCACAGGATGCCCAACATGGAGACAACGTTTCCTTGGGGGCACAAGAAAAATACGTGTATAAAATATTTTTTTTATTATTTTAATAGGCGCTGAAACATTTAACGAACTTTTTGCCATTATAATAGGTACCTAAAGAAAGAATTAAGGAACATCCAAATTTCCAAAATTTATATTGAAAGTAAGATAGGAATGTTGTCTAGTTTGCCCAAAATAAATTGGTTTGGGTAAAACAGCACTTATATCCGTATTTTGCACACAATAAATATCCGTTAGCGTTACCTGTGCATAAGTAAATTTATTTTGTTGTGACAGTCTACGGAGGAAACTTATTTCTGTTTCCACCTCACCCTCCTTTGTCACTTTACTCACATAATAAATATTTGAAGACTTTGTTCTAAAGCATGCCAATCATCTGTTTTGGTTGTTTCTCTAACTGATTTAGAACTAGATCTCAATTTCGTATGCATCTGAAGCGTGTTCATTATCGAAAAAGTCTTCACTGCATTCTTCACTAGAATCCCCGGAAGTGCTATAATTGCATTTTATTTTTTTAGGTTCTGAGGTGTCTTTTTTGGCTGGCTGTTGTGACTAATACGTCGGATAGTTGATTTTTGCTTTCAACTTCTTCTGCCTTTGCAGATAGTTCTCTTTCTTTAGGCTGTCAGTTGCTATTATACACCTTCCTTTTTTCTCCTGTTAACTATCCTTTGTCGACAGTTTTCTTTGGATACCTTGTAAATACATCAGCAGATATAGATTCAAATTTCGGTTGATTTCTCTGGACATGATCAAGTGATTGTTGTTTGGTTGTACGAAGGAGTACTCCTTGGTTGCACTTGGCGTGGACTGGCATTCAAGAGGCACATTTTATTCTTGAGTTGGCATTGGAATAGTTTGTCCTGTAGTTGATCTTAGAGCCCCCTCAGTAATTTTTGGAATCTGGACAGTTGTCTGAATTTCAAGTATTTCTGTGGTGGCTTGAATCGCATTAACGCCAGAAATTTCCTGAATTTGATGAACTTCAACTGTAGTCTGAATTAACTGATCATTAGCGGGTAGTGTAAGTGTTTCATTGTCCCCGTTGCGGTCTGCAATTAAGGGTTTTTGGGTTATTTGGCTACTTAGAAAGTCATCATTAGTAAAAACGTTTCAGTCATTTGGCACAACTTCAGTCTTCTTAAAAGCATGCGTTATTGTTGCTGGTGTCATTACTTTTTCATGTGTTTGTTCAACGCGTGCCGTAACTTCATATAATATACTAAACGAATCTCCAGGATTGTGGAGCATCCACCTATCCACTGCAGCGTTATGAAACTTTTGAAAAAGGACCAAAAATTCCAACGTCTAATGACTGTAATTTATACGTGGAATCTGGAGGGAAAAACTCGTTTTACCGTTTTCTTTTGCCAATGGAATACACTGTATTGACATATGACTATCGAGATCATCATAAAGTAATATGGAAAGACTTGCTTTTGAGGACTCGCTATATTTAATAACATGTTCTATAACTTGGAGAAATTCGTCCAACCCGTCTTAGCTGCCAAACCTAATGCACCCCGCAGTGCACCATTAACCATGCGACTGTGATAATGGACTCTGGGAAATACCGTTACAAGTGGTAACCAGTTTTCAGCTGCATTTAAAATCATGCACGTTGACATTGTAACTAGTGTTCCTTTTTCTCCTTCTCCTGAAGTTATCTTGTTGACTTGTTTAGGGCCTCTTTTTGCTATGATTTTTATGTGATGTTTTTGTTGGGCGATAGTTTCAGTCTCGTCTATGTTAATAACCCTTGTCCAATTACTGAAGTGTTCACTTTTTAAGTATCATGTGCGTAACTTATCAAAAACAAATTTACATTGTGTTCATTGAAGTTGCAGCCCTTGCTAAACTGCACGGGTGTCCTTAATGACAGTCGAGGGTTTCTCTTCATGAAACCCCGCATCCATTTCTTACCCGCAAGCCTTCTAACTTTCCAAGTATCTGGCACGTCAATTTTATTTGCAGTCGCCATTTCGTAAGCTAGTTGTCTACATTCAATCAGAGGTAGGCCGTAGAACATTTTTGAGCACATCATAATGTAGTTTGTCAATTCATCCTCTTGCTCCTTCGTAAATATTCTTTTCGCGTCATATTTGGGCACCATAGAGGTCGGTTCAGGAGATACCCGATGGACATAACTTATTAATTACTAAGCATCCCCTAATGACATTTCTTGTTAATGTTAAGTGGCCATGTTTTTTGAAATCGATTTTTTTAATTGCATTTTCAAATAAAATCTATTTTGTGATGCGGTAGATAATGTAAATTGGTCATTTTGCATAACACTATTAAATCCTGCTCAAAATTGCTAATCTCAAGGAGACTATAATATGTGAACAACCAACATTATCGTGCGCTACGGGTGTATAAGGGACAAAAAATGACAAACGACGCAAGCACAGAAGCTATCCCAAAAATACCAAAAATGAAAACACCCACCGACTTTAAAGGCAAGGTTACTCGGTAACTACCTACCAGCGCTAAGATTTCACAATCTCTCACTTCAAAAGGTCTTCCACCTGGTACTATCGTTAATGCAAACTCAGGCACCAATAAAGGTAATTTATTGAAGTCGCCAAAATAAGAATACCAAGAAAACCGCTCACTGGAGGAGCATCCGAAGGATTAAACCTTAAAGGAGCAAAAAATTTCTCCCATTTGAAATTTCTTAAATCTTAAATCCCTCCAAATGTGGCTCAAAGGTATAAAATAGGAACCATTTTTTATTCCGATCAGCCAACAATCAAGCGAAGATCTAACTATCGAAAACCCTAATAAAAATGGAACTACGCTCATATTTTTACTAAATATACAAAGTGTAAACAATAAAATTAATAACCGCGAAGCTGTGCTTATGCGAAACTTGGACCAGAAACGATCAAATTAAAAAGTTTTCCTTATAAAATTATACGTTGGTAAACTACTTTAGCAGATCTACATTTCGAGATGGTACAATACAATACAATACAATACAATACGTCTTTATTAGTATTAATAAATTACAATTGTGACGAATTACAATTGTGATGATGTTTAGGCAATATATCAGGCGAAGTTTAGCCTAAGGCTATTCTTACACTTAACCTAATACAGCAGAGTCTAAGATGTTAGTGTTTATTTCCTAAATAGAAATATATATAAAAAAATAATGAAATGAAGAGTACCTACCTAAATGGTGACTGTGCAATTTGGCAATAAGCTGCTGCACTGCTGCAGACGTGCATCCGATTGATATGTGTCATCTTTCTGCCAAGAGAGAGAATTTGAGGTATATTCCGCCAAATGGTACTACAGAGACTTGAGGATTATTCCTATAAACATTTATGGACCTCCGACAGTAACTATACGAATATGTTCGCGCGTTATCAAAAACTGAAATCAAGTATATGGGAAAGTAAAAAATTAATTACAATTGTTTTTGTTTTGGGGTTTGACAGTTTATAGTTAATACGGGTAAAATAAACCATCTAATTTTTGTCCATTTTTTGAACAACCTGACATTCTCGAATCCCCAATTAAGAACTTATCATTTTGGCGACGAGGACGGGATTACCTACCGGGTTTCGCCATCATACCATCCACCTTCAAATGGTTACCGGAGAATACGGTACGTACTTTCAAGTCCTTATGGTACAAATTCCAAGGGGAGAAAGACAAGAGAACTAGATTTGTTCGAGTCCTGTTTGCAATCAGAACAGCAGTGGGTGCAAACGATTGCTCACCTGCCGAAGTCTTCTACAAGGGGTTGAAAACGCGAACACCTCTTGACAATGTGAGACCTCAGCTTCATGGTACTCCAAATAAGGATCTTTTCGAACAAAGAAAATTCTCCGTTGGACAAGGAGTCCGGTTCTACAACTACAGAAAGAGGAATGCCAAGATGGTCGTTGGGTACGGTGAAGAGTAAGGAAGAGCCCAGACTTAACACTTACAATAAAAGATGAAAACGGCTTCATACACACCAGGAGCGTAAACCAGCTAATCACAAGCCGAGGTCACGACCAGGTTGCTACAGCCATTCCTAAATACGCACAAGAAGACGTAGAGGTTGACGTTATTGAACCTGCTGCTCAAAGCGTTACGATAAAAGAAGCACCACCAGAGGACGACGTGAACATCAACGGAGATCCGGAGGCTGCAGAGGTTCAAGAAAACGAACAAAGGGTAATTGCCCAATGAGAAGCGCAGGGTTACCGAAAAAACTCCAAGATTATTATCTTTATTATATTGCCAGCGTTTAAGAATCTCAGAAGGGAGACCATGTTCGCGCGTTATCAGAAATTGAAATCAAGTATCTGGGAAAAGTAAAAAATTGATTACAATTTATTGTTTTTGTTTTGAGACTTGACAGTTTATAGTTAATACGGATAAAATAAACCGTCTAATTTTTGTCCATTTTTTGAACAACCTGACGTTCTCGAATCCCTAATTAATTAAGAACTTATCAAGTATTTAAGAGGAAGTTACGAGAATAATAGATTATAAATATAAACCTTATTATACAATACAGGTAGTAAATGAGTTCTTTTATAGGCAGGTAGTAGGTACTAACATTGGTACTAATAACATGTAAGTTCATAAAGTTCGACGACCTTGCAACCAATGGTTTATTCTGGGAATAGATATTTACTTATTTATCTTGAGAAAGTTAAAATGAAATGATTTCCTTACGATAAAATGTTTCTTCTCGAAATTAGGTTAAATGTACATACCTACATAACAAGGTCATTCATATTTTTACAAGTACACGTGTACTTGAAATAAGAGGAAGCAAAATAAATAGAATATTGTGTCGACGGCACATTTTTAATGTTGTGATGGTGCAAACCAATGACCTTTTAAAGAGGAACGTACAACAGTCCTATGAATTAAATTTTGTCAACAATAATATCAACGCGTTTGAGAGAAAAATCTTATATGACAAATTCTGTTATTTGCATTTTTTATATTCTATCGTCCCTTTTGATACTTTTACTTGTAATTGTATTCTTCATTCCTGCTTCACCCTGTATAGGTAGTAATTAGGTACACGCATTGTATCGACGGATACGTACAACACATACCCTGAAATATGTACATGGGGAATGTAACAAATGAAAACTATAACGGCATAATCACAGTGCTCATTTGACAATTAAAAATGCCTCATTTAAATATCACATGGGTAGGTACCAATCAGAAGAGTTGTCAATAAATTTTACTCTTCACACAAAACCTGTTTTCACTTGCTACAATCGTCGAGTGAAAAATAATCTCAACGCTATAATACTAATCATTCCACCCCCCAACCTATTTAGTCAACAACACTTCTTCCCCAAATTAAATTAGCTGCTCACACCATGTCGTGAGCTTGTCTTTTTGAAATAAAATTTGTTTACTACATTTTCGAATACAACCCATTTGGTTATGAAACTTTTCCTAATACCATTTTTTGATCGAGTGAAGTTTATAGCTGTCAGCACTACGTTCTCGGCATGTCTTTTTGAAATCAAATTTGTTTACCACATTTTCGAATACAACCTATTTGGTTATGAAACTTTTCCTAATAACATTTTTTGATCAAGTGAAGTTTACAGCTGTCAGCACTACGTTTTCGGCATGTCTTTTTGAAATCAAATTTGTTTACCACATTTTCGAATACAACCTATTTGGTTATGAAACTTTTCCTAATAACATTTTTTGATCAAGTGAAGTTTACAGCTGTCAGCACTACGTTCTCGGCATGTCTTTTTGAAATCAAATTTGTTTACTACATTTTCGAATACAACCTATTGGGTTATGAAACTTTTCCTAATAACATTTTTTGATCAAGTGAAGTTTACAGCTGTCAGCACTACGTTCTCGGCATGTGTTTTTGAAATCAAATTTGTTTACCACATTTTCGAATACAACCTATTTGGTTATGAAACTTTTCCTAATAACATTTTTTGATCAAGTGAAGTTTACAGCTGTCAGCACTACGTTCTCGGCATGTCTTTTTGAAATCAAATTTGTTTACCACATTTTCGAATACAACCTATTTGGTTATGAAACTTTTCCTAATAACATTTTTTGATCAAGTGAAGTTTACAGCTGTCAGCACTACGTTCTCGGCATGTCTTTTTGAAATCAAATTTGTTTACTACATTTTCGAATACAACCTATTGGGTTATGAAACTTTTCCTAATAACATTTTTTGATCAAGTGAAGTTTACAGCTGTCAGCACTACGTTCTCGGCATGTGTTTTTGAAATCAAATTTGTTTACCACATTTTCGAATACAACCTATTTGGTTATGAAACTTTTCCTAATAACATTTTTTGATCAAGTGAAGTTTACAGCTGTCAGCACTACGTTCTCGGCATGTCTTTTTGAAATCAAATTTGTTTACCACATTTTCGAATACAACCTATTTGGTTATGAAACTTTTCCTAATAACATTTTTTGATCAAGTGAAGTTTACAGCTGCACTACGTTCTCGGCATGTGTTTTTGAAATCAAATTTGTTTACCACATTTTCGAATACAACCTATTTGGTTATGAAACTTTTCCTAATAACATTTTTTGATCAAGTGAAGTTTACAGCTGTCAGCACTACGTTCTCCGCATGTCTTTTTGAAATCTAATTTGTTTACCACATTTTCGAATACAACCTATTTGGTTATGAAACTTTTCCTAATAACATTTTTTGATCAAGTGAAGTTTACAGCTGTCAGCACTACGTTCTCCGCATGTCTTTTTGAAATCAAATTTGTTTACCACATTTTCGAATACAACCTATTTGGTTATGAAACTTTTCCTAATAACATTTTTTGATCAAGTGAAGTTTACAGCTGTCAGCACTACGTTCTCGGCATGTCTTTTTGAAATCAAATTTGTTTACCACATTTTCGAATACAACCTACTTGGTTATGAAACTTTTCCTAATAACATTTTTTGATCAAGTGAAGTTTACAGCTGTCAGCACTACGTTCTCGGCATGTCTTTTTGAAATCAAATTTGTTTACTACATTTTCGAATACAACCTATTTGGTTATGAAACTTTTCCTAATAACATTTTTTGATCAAGTGAAGTTTACAGCTGTCAGCACTACGTTCTCGGCATGTCTTTTTGAAATCAAATTTGTTTACCACATTTTCGAATACAACCTATTTGGTTATGAAACTTTTCCTAATAACATTTTTTGATCAAGTGAAGTTTACAGCTGTCAGCACTACGTTCTCCGCATGTCTTTTTGAAATCAAATTTGTTTACCACATTTTCGAATACAACCTATTTGGTTATGAAACTTTTCCTAATAACATTTTTTGATCAAGTGAAGTTTACAGCTGTCAGCACTACGTTCTCGGCATGTCTTTTTGAAATCAAATTTGTTTACTACATTTTCGAATACAACCTATTGGGTTATGAAACTTTTCCTAATAACATTTTTTGATCAAGTGAAGTTTACAGCTGTCAGCACTACGTTCTCGGCATGTCTTTTTGAAATCAAATTTGTTTACCACATTTTCGAATACAACCTACTTGGTTATGAAACTTTTCCTAATAACATTTTTTGATCAAGTGAAGTTTACAGCTGTCAGCACTACGTTCTCGGCATGTCTTTTTGAAATCAAATTTGTTTACCACATTTTCGAATACAACCTACTTGGTTATGAAACTTTTCCTAATAACATTTTTTGATCAAGTGAAGTTTACAGCTGTCAGCACTACGTTCTCGGCATGTCTTTTTGAAATCCAATTTGTTTACTACATTTTCGAATACAACCTATTTGGTTATGAAACTTTTCCTAATAACATTTTTTGATCAAGTGAAGTTTACAGCTGTCAGCACTACGTTCTCGGCATGTCTTTTTGAAATCAAATTTGTTTACTACATTTTCGAATACAACCTATTTGGTTATGAAACTTTTCCTAATAACATTTTTTGATCAAGTGAAGTTTACAGCTGTCAGCACTACGTTCTCGGCATGTCTTTTTGAAATCAAATTTGTTTACTACATTTTCGAATACAACCTATTGGGTTATGAAACTTTTCCTAATAACATTTTTTGATCAAGTGAAGTTTACAGCTGTCAGCACTACGTTCTCGGCATGTCTTTTTGAAATCAAATTTGTTTACCACATTTTCGAATACAACCTATTTGGTTATGAAACTTTTCCTAATAACATTTTTTGATCAAGTGAAGTTTACAGCTGTCAGCACTACGTTCTCGGCATGTCTTTTTGAAATCAAATTTGTTTACTACATTTTCGAATTATGCGCTAACATTCATTGATGATTTTTCTCGTTATAGGTACTGTTATTTATTTACTTATAGAAAAATCGGATGTTGAAAATAAAATTTTAAGGGGCACGTTGAAATGGTTAAGAGTAAGTTTACAAAGAGACCGAAAGTGATAAGGTCAGATCGAGTCGTAGAGTACTTATAAAATGAAGGCATTGAGATTTAATATACAGCACCTTACACGCCACAGCAAAATGGCGTTGCCGAAAGAAAAAATCGTGCATTGCTTGAAATGGGAAGGTGCATGTTGGTGGATTCAAATTTACCACATGTTTATTGGGCTGAAGCGGCAGCTAAAGCAAATTTTCTTCAGATTTACCAACAAAAGTAATCGAGACAACACCTAAGAAATTTGGAATGAAACGAAAGAAAAAGTGGTACAAAATGTTTTGTGTACAATCCAACGTAAAAGCGTCTCAAATTGGATAATACGTCTACGGAAATGACGTTCGTCGTTTATGATGAAAACTCAAAGGCATACAGACAGGTGTTACGATGCAGTTAAGAATAAATTGGTAATAAGCCATCATGTTCGATTTATCGACATAAAATCAAGTTCATCAATAGATGTGCATGAAGAAAAACCAAGTGCAATGGATTTAATGCGTAGGTGAAGCTCCTCGTAATCGACTTGGTGTTTTTCTCCACGATGGAGACCTTCTGAAGGAGTTGTCAAGTGGGACAGTTAATGAAACTTCAAGCACCGACTTTTCGACTTTGGTCGGCCCGTCGAAACGTCGGCAAGTTGAATGAAGTGCTTGAAGTTTTATTAACTGTCCCACTTGAGAACTCCTTCAGAAGGTCTCCATCGTGAAGAAAAACACCAAGTCGATTACGAGGAGCTTCACCTACGCATTAAATCCTTACGGAAAAATGAAACATGAGCAGTATTAGTGAATCGCCTGAAAATCGAACAGCGATCGAGAGAAAATGGGTTTATAAAACAAAAACAGACTCTTAGGGAAATGTTGCTCGAGTTTCAAGAAAAGACAGGTTTACATTTATAAGATGAGGAGGAGTGTTGAACTCTTGTAGTTACATTTTATAAAATCAATTTAGTAGTTAGTTACTAAGTAGCGGTACACAGTTTGTTTTAATGATAGTTCCCAAAAATATATTTTGTACAATAAACGTGTTCCTAATATGCTTTGTACATTTTCTACGCTGGAGAATATGCGCGAACAGCATTTGATAACAGTCTCATGTGACGATTGCCTTCTTCGCATTCTAAAGTAGAACGCAAACGCTTATGGTATCGAGGTCAGCGACCTTTGAAATAACACTCCGCTTTGGGATGGTGCTAGCCCTGAATTAAGTTTTGTCTCACTGCAATTTGCAACAAAAAACTGTAAAATGCATCTGTCAAATTACTCATAATTCGTCACGTGAGGTCAGAACTAACCTAAGTCCAAATTCTTAACTTTTCAGGAGAGCCTATAGAAAGTTTATAGGTTCAAACCACTAACTATCCTAACTCCACTTAATTAAACAAAAAAAATAAAAGATTATTGTGTGCATATGCATATCCTGAATACGAAAGTATCCTATGTCACACATAGGATAATTCTGCATTTACTAAAATATTCCTTTGAAACTTAAGCTAATACCGCTTCAACTACATAATTTTCTGTATGACTCACGTGGACTTAGGATGTTTTGTCACAACATAGCAAACCCTTATATGAATGTACAGGTGACATAAGCTCATTTTTCACCAAAATGGACATAGGCTAGTTCTGACCTCACGTGACGAATTATGGTTTTCGTTTTTCATTAAATGTACCAAACCGTTGAGTTGAAAATGTAAACACATATATTGTGACTGATAAGCTTTGTAACAATGGTAAAATCAGAAAGAAATTATACCAAATGTGTACTTCAAAGTACGTACCTATACAATAAGTTTGCAAAATTTCCATACTTTCATTGCCACAGTTTGAGGTAAAAATTTGTAAACAAGCATGTTTAAAAAATTGGGTTGTTATCCATATTTTTATTCTTTAAAGAAACCCTGTGTTGCATTTTTTGTATAATTATTTATTAGGTGAAAACAGGGGACACTACAAAAACGACAATGAAATAAATTATTTGCCTATTAATTTTGCTGTTGAGAAAGACCATCACATTTCATTTTTTAAATCTATCATTTTATAACTTGTAATCATGAGTTGCAAATAAAGATTAATCTGTTTGTAAACGTGTCACAAGACGTTTGCATAAGCATAAAATTTCACATTCTTACATTATCAATTGACATCTGGTACTGGGTTACGGTGTGAAGGTTATGCGTTTGAATCGTTTACGGAGAAAAAGATGGTTGGAGGAATTTAATCGAAGATTTTAGTAAGAATCTCGGATTTGTTCTAAGCATTAAGGCTTAGGTGTAAAACATAAATCTTCAAATATTGATATTCCCTTGGTCAAACTAGTAATCTACAAAAAAGAGTTCAAGCGTAAACCACACTCTAGTAATAAATTAATGTTTGATTTAGATCTATTTATATTAAGTAAATAATACGCAATGGTCATACAATTACGTATCATTAAGCATTTAATTAATCTGAAATGATATACA
This sequence comes from Pyrocoelia pectoralis, assembly GCA_036250285.1. Lineage (NCBI taxonomy): Eukaryota > Metazoa > Arthropoda > Insecta > Coleoptera > Lampyridae > Pyrocoelia > Pyrocoelia pectoralis. The sequence continues at coordinate 22,174,995 of CM070080.1, read as the reverse complement.
AATCCGCAATTTGTAAGTATTTATAGTAATTACAACCACTGTAGAAAATGTAAATATCGCAGTTTTCTTCGCGAGATTATACAGATAACACAATTATATTATTTCCAAAGGTGAACTTATGCAACCATAAATTGCAAGTTATATCTACACATTTACATGTGTATATATAACCCTAAAGTGTATGCAACCACGTATTTTTCATTTAAATTAGGTTTGCAACTGGAATAAATTTCAAAACCATCGGTAAGCGCATAGAAACGGCAATACATCTACCGAATTACGAGGATATCCTAATAGCAACGGATTTAGGCTAAGAGCACGGATTTACCTCTGAATTCAAGCTTGTAGCATGCCGTGGGCATATATATATATATATATATATAAAAATTTTACAAAGTTTCAGGGGGATTACGACTCTGGATAATTAAATAAAGTTTACTCTTTACTTGCTTGCCAAGCTTTCGGCATATATTATCTGATGCCTTCTTCAGGGCTAACAATATGTGAGGTTATATTTAAGAAATCTTTCACTAATATTGATCATCACATCACATCAATAAAATTAGCAAATCAATGTGATGATCAATATTAGTGAAAGATTTCTTAAATATAACCTCACATATTGTTAGCCCTGAAGAAGGCATCAGATAATATATGCCGAAAGCTTGGCAAGCAAGTAAAGAGTAAACTTTATTTAATTATCCAGAGTTATATATATATATATATATATATATATATATAGATTTATCCAGCTATCTTTGTGACATCCATATGCATAATTTCTGTCGACTCTTTGACATCCGCTGACGTTGTGACATCCAAAAATGGATGTCACAACGGAATTTGATGTAAATTATGTCTAGTGGATGTCACGACGCTGTTGGCGAAAATTCAGATGGATGTCAAAATGTCGTTTTTTAAAATTGATAGTTTCTTCTGTATATCGTATAGGGGGCGCATCGGAGAGTTGGTTTTGTATATTTCATTATTATTCACCACGGTATATGTGACATCCTTCTTTTTAAAGAGTATATTTTTTCTCATGTGGTGTACTTTGTGACGACATAAACTTGACAACAGTGTTAGTGTTATGTTACATGCCTGTGTTGAAGGTTAAAGGTCATTTTTCTCCATTTGAATAATAAATTTAAAAATGCTGATAGGATAGAACTGATATTGGACAGGATACGCACCTATATTAAAGAATTGTACCTAATTATAATTATGTCCATAGTTTTGAAAACTGGTGGTTTTATTATAAATAAGTATCACAATTAACGACTAGTATTTATTATAAGTGGGCCTTAGCCTTTTTCCCTTGTATCTTTAAAATATAATAATAATCGTCTTTATTAAGGTTCTGGTGAACATGAATAACAAAACAAAATATGCTCATAGAACATAGATGATACGCAGAAATTCAAATAGACATGAAGTAACTAAAAAAAAAACATCACAAATACCACAAATACATGAGGCGAAGTTTAGCAATAAGCTATTCTGCCACTGCCACTGTATCAAAATGTACATTATTTTGAAAAAAGTAAAATAAATTTCATAGCTTTCAGGGTGTTCCGTTGGTTGGGGCGATATAAAAAAATAAAGTTGATGATGGTCCCTCGGAGACGAAACGTCGAATAAAAAATTGGACAACGCCATCTAATGGACTTCAAAAAGTGGCAATGTAGAAGTATCTTTGGTTTTTAAAAATCTTTCAAAATAAAGGAAGGAATTACGAAATAAGAAAAACCCAAAAATCGCATTTTGTTTTAAATCTCGGAAACGATAAACAATAAAGAACTTTTGCAAACTACATGTGAACATGCCCTAAATTATACAACTTTTTTCTAATTTAACGACCTTCGTATCTCTTACCGTTTTCAAGATCCCCATGAAGTTCATCCTTATCTTGGGCACGTTGTATTTTTAAGTAGTCTTCAAACCATCATGTTTTTTCCCTAAGCCTTCATTTAATTTCCATTGTTAATTTATGCTTGCAAATGAAACCAGTAAGGTTTTCGAAACATGTCGCCATTACCCCCATAATGTAACCTTGAATTTTTCAATTTTGGTTTATAATCATACTTTATGATTTATTTTATGTATTATTTTATTTATGGTTTATCTCGGTAATTTATGCCACTCGCCTGCGTCTCGTGGCCATAAACTTACCTCGTGAATAATAGCCATTATTATACGCTCGTTGAATAATATACTATTATGATTGAGGTTGCTCGTCACAGTAGGCTATCATTGGATAAGCTGTGATGGCGCCCACAATTTTCAACTTTTTATACCTGCTTTTTGTTTACGTGACATCGGGCGACTCTTATGACCATCGATGATATGACACAAAATCCTCGATATCTCGTTCTAGTGAAAAATGACCTCGATCGCGAAGGACTCGGTTCCTTCCAAATCGGACTATCGACTCTCCTTTTCAATCGCACCGGTCGGGATCGCGGGGGTTCATCCGTCTTCGTACCAACATCGTACATAGCTATCGTATTTCTTCGATTGAACACTTCCAAAGATTTTTCGTCAACCGCCACCCGCCGAAACTCTTTGTTTCCTTCAGCGACGTCAACCTGTGAAAAAACCTCGGGTCCGGCACCTCCCGAATCGGAGAAGATACCGGGAGCTCTTTTTCAATCAGAGTGACAGAGTTTGCATTTTTTTCAAATCAACTATACAGTGCTCGCAAAAAAGTCGGCACCAAAGGGACTTTTTTTTAATTTTTGATTTTTTAAAAAAACTTTTCACGGCAATAATTTGTGCTAGTCTGAAAACCTATTTAGCCCCTATCAAATATACCGAGTGATTTTTACTTAGCTAGGAAATGGCGTTTTTCGAATTTGTCCAAATTCGAAAGTGCTATTTTTTGTAAATTAAGCAAGTTGTCCGACCTCCGCAACGTCACTCAAGCCATCCCACACCTGAGATAAACCTGAGGATGCTGAACAGAGAAGCGGCTTTAATCTTAGCCATGTCCGGCCAGGAATCTCCCAACATGGATCGTCTTAATTCGACAAGTACGGAACACTCATAAAGCCATATCTCTTTGAAATCAAAAGTTTTTTACTGCATTTTCGAATACAACCTATTTAGTTACGAAAATTTCCCAAATAACATTTTTTGCTCAAACGAAGTTTTTAGCTCCCAGCTCAAGCTGTCGCCATATCTCTTTAAAATCAAAAGTTTTTTACTGCATTTTCGAATACAACCTATTTAGTTATGAAAGTTTCCCAAATAACATTTTTTACTCAAACGAAGTTTCTAGCTTCCAACACAAGCTGTCACCATATCTCTTAGAAATCAAAAGTTTTTTACTGCATTTTCGAATACAATCTATTTAGTTACGAAAATTTCCCAAATAACATTTTTTGCTCAAACGAAGTTTTTAGCTCCCAGCTCAAGCTGTCGCCATATCTCTTTAAAATCAAAAGTTTTTTACTGCATTTTCGAATACAACCTATTTAGTTACGAAAATTTCCCAAATAACATTTTTTGCTCAAACGAAGTTTTTAGCTCCCAGCTCAAGCTGTCGCCATATCTCTTTAAAATCAAAAGTTTTTTACTGCATTTTCGAATACAACCTATTTAGTTATGAAAGTTTCCCAAATAACATTTTTTACTCAAACGAAGTTTCTAGCTTCCAGCACAAGCTGTCACCATATCTCTTTGAAATCAAAAGTTTTTTACTGCATTTTCGAATACAACCTATTTAGTTACGAAAATTTCCCAAATAACATTTTTTGCTCAAACGAAGTTTTTAGCTCCCAGCTCAAGCTGTCGTCATATCTCTTTAAAATCAAAAGTTTTTTACTGCATTTTCGAATACAACCTATTTAGTTATGAAAGTTTCCCAAATAACATTTTTTACTCAAACGAAGTTTCTAGCTTCCAACACAAGCTGTCACCATATCTCTTAGAAATCAAAAGTTTTTTACTGCATTTTCGAATACAATCTATTTAGTTACGAAAATTTCCCAAATAACATTTTTTGCTCAAACGAAGTTTTTAGCTCCCAGCTCAAGCTGTCGCCATATCTCTTTAAAATCAAAAGTTTTTTACTGCATTTTCGAATACAACCTATTTAGTTACGAAAATTTCCCAAATAACATTTTTTGCTCAAACGAAGTTTTTAGCTCCCAGCTCAAGCTGTCGCCATATCTCTTTAAAATCAAAAGTTTTTTACTGCATTTTCGAATACAACCTATTTAGTTATGAAAGTTTCCCAAATAACATTTTTTACTCAAACGAAGTTTCTAGCTTCCAGCACAAGCTGTCACCATATCTCTTTGAAATCAAAAGTTTTTTACTGCATTTTCGAATACAACCTATTTAGTTATGAAAGTTTCCCAAATAACATTTTTTACTCAAAGAAGTTTTTAGCTCCCAGCTCAAGCTGTCGCCATATCTCTTTGAAATCAAAAGCTTTTTACTGCATTTTCGAATACAACCTATTTAGTTATGAAAGTTTCCCAAATAACATTTTTTGCTCAACCGTTCGAATACAACCTATTTAGTTATGAAAGTTTCCCAAATAACATTTTTTGCTCAATCGAAGTTTCCAGCTCCCAGCACAAGCTGCCTATATCTCTTTGAAATAAAAACTTTTTAACTGCATTTTCGAATACAACGCATTTAGTTATGAAAGTTTCCCGAATAACATTTTTTACTCAAACGAAGTTTTTAGCTCCCAGCTCAAGCTGTCGCCATATCTCTTTGAAATCAAAAGCTTTTTACTGCATTTTCGAATACAACCTATTTAGTTATGAAAGTTTTCCAAATAACATTTTTTACTCAAACGAAGTTTCTAGCTCCCAGCACAAGCTGTCACCATATCTCTTTGAAATCAAAAGTTTTTTACTGCATTTTCGAATACAACCTATTTAGTTATGAAAGTTTCCCAAATAACATTTTTTACTCAAACGAAGTTTTTAGCTCCCAGCTCAAGCTGTCGCCATATCTCTCTGAAATCAAAAGCTTTTTACTGCATTTTCGAATACAACCTATTTAGTTATGAAAGTTTCCCAAATAAAATTTTTTACTCAAACGAAGTTCTAGCTCCCAGCACAAGCTGTCATCATATCTCTTTGAAATCAAAAGTTTTTTACTACATTTCCGAATACAACCTATTTAGTTATGAAAGTTTCCCAAATAACATTTTTTGCTCAATCGAAGTTTCCAGCTCCCAGCACAAGCTGCCTATATCTCTTTGAAATAAAAAGTTTTTTACTGCATTTTCGAATACAACGCATTTAGTTATGAAAGTTTCCCAAATAACATTTTTTGCTCAAATGAAGTTTCTAGCTCCTAGCACAAGCTATCGGGACTTTTTTTAAATTTTTGATTTAAAAAAAAACTTTTTAAATTAGAGTTTTTAGAAGCCACGTAAGTAGATCTTCATTATCATTGAAAAACATTAATTCCCCCACAAAGTATCTTGCACCAAAAACGTAAAGATTATGCAACAAGATTAATTTTCTGTAAATAATAACAAACCTATTAGCAATTTCTATTGTTTCGTCCAATTATAAATCTTTAACGTTTTTAACGAAATTGAATTTTGAAATCATGTCTTGGTATGTGAACATTTGAAAATATTCCAAAAAATTAAAACTATGTATGTTTTAGCAGAAGTTAAAGAAAATAAATTTTTCTGGTCTTGAGGTTGTTCGGTAAGCTAAAACTGATAGACGATGAAAAAATCTCATTGAAATCTTGCTTAATTTACGAAATCCACCAAATTTAGACAATTTCGAAAAACGCCATTTCCTAGCTAAGTGAAAATCACTCGGTATATTTGATAGGGGCTACATAGGTTTTCAGACAAGCACAAATTATTGCCGTAAAAAGTTTTTAAAAATAATCAAAAATAAAAAATAATCCATTTGGTGCCGACTTTTTGGCGCAAATAATTTAGCAAAAAAAATCTTTAAAGTAATAAACTCTCCGTACTTAACTATATTCTAATATCATTGCACTGACAAAATACAGGTCAGTCGGTCAGTGTATCATTGTGAGCGGTCTCAAAAAAACGGCAACACCGTAAAGATGTCGTAACGTATGAAAGTTATCTACGGATGTCACGTAAAACATGAATTAAAAACGTATATCTGATATATTTCGGAGCTCACAAAGATAGGACGAAAATATACATTCGTTCGTGTATGGTTGTATTATTTTTCGTCCATTAGAAAGCATTATTGATACCCAAAGAGTCATATTTTTAATTTTCATTTATTTTTATTTCTAAGGGGGGATGTCGAAACGTCGATATTTTTACTGGATGTCACAAGATACGTTGGTCGACTATATATATATATATATATATATATATATATATATATATTTGTAGAATGTATGCTGCGAGGATACGAATTGTGGGTAAGGTAGAGCGTAAAAAGTTTCGCGCGCAAAATATCATAAGCTCATAGCCACTACTAAGTATCAGTTCTGTATAAGCTCATACTATCATACTGAAATTATTCTATATAAGCTTATAATTTTCTATCTCTAATATAAGCTGATATTTATGGGTTTATGTCTTGTAAAAGTATTTTTATATCTTATTTAAATAACGGAGATAATTAATCAACTGTTGTCGTGTATTTCGGTAGTATTAGACTGTGGAAATCTTCAGAAGGGATAGAATTGAAAATGAATCGTAAAATTCAAAAAAATAATCTTTATAGACAAACTTTTAGATTCACGGAAATCACATTATCTTTTAATTGATACATTAGATAACAGTTGTTAAGTACCTAGCGCAATTCTATAATTTACAAATTGCTATAAATATATTAATTACATTGTCGCATATTAACTCAATATTCCGTTATGCAACAGAATTCAACTTGTTAGATAAAAATAAATCAGTTCTAGCAAATCGATGTAATACGTCTCATTAAGGTGTAAGCAATTATGACATTTTTTAATATAGAAGTTAAATAATTTTGGAGAATTTCAAACTTAAATATAATTTATAACACGTAAACGACCTTGGTCAATCTTATCCTAAATTACACAGCAGACAGCTGTTCTTTGTTGCTCTTAGATTGACCGTGTGCTAACGACCGCATTCCTTATCTCCCGTCGCCCCGCAGATGTAGACAGTTGGCGCGTAAAATTTTCCATGTGTTTTACAATATCTAAGTACTTTACCTATTATTTTGACGACCGTATCATAGTACATTTTACAAAAACAATATCGTGTTTTGAGAAAGTTAAAACGAAAAGTTTGCTCTACGACGAAATGTTTCCTTCCGGAACGTACCTACATAAATTTGTAACAAGGTCATTCATGTTTTAACAAGTACACATGCACTTAACTTGATACGAAGCAAAAGGAATAAAAACAGCTGCGTCGACTGCAAATTTTCACAAATTAAAATAAAATTTATACTCTCATATTCACTGTTACTGAATTATTAAAAATAATTGTAAAAGCACCAAATAATAATCCATATAAATCAATTAATCCTATTAACATTTTAAAGGCGAACAGTCATACAAATTAAAATGGGCATATCTCTTCAATATAGGTATCAACATATAGAAAATGTTGTATAACAGACTCTAATTATTTCTATGTATATTCTATCGCTTCTTTAGAACTTTTACTTCAAATTGTCATCATGAATCCTGACTCACTCTGTATAAATACGCAGTTGTTCCAAGGGTAGGGGAGAGCACCCTTCAGTTAGACAAGAATTTTATTTTCATTAAAACAAAAATAAAAAAGTACCCAATAAGCAACCCTTGCATAGCCAACTAGTACTGACAGTATATTTTATTAGTTCCAATGGAAAATTGGTAGTTAAAATTGTCTCACTGTTTCCTATTTCCCAAGAGTGAGGCATAGGATGCCCAACATGGAGACAACGTTTCCTTGGGGGCACAAGAAAAATACGTGTATAAAATATTTTTTTATTATTTTAATAGGCGCTGAAACATTTAACGAACTTTTTGCCATTATAATAGGTACCTAAAGAAAGAATTAAGGAACATCCAAATTTCCACAATTTATATTGAAAGTAAGATAGGAATGTTGTCTAGTTTGCCCAAAATAAATTGGTTTGGGTAAAACAGCACTTATATCCGTATTTTGCACACAATAAATATCCGTTAGCGTTACCTGTGCATAAGTAAATATATTTTGTTGTGACAGTCTACGGAGGAAACTTATTTCTGTTCCACCTCACCCTCCTTTGTCACTTTACTCACATAATAAATATTTGAAGACTTTGCTCTAAAGCATGCCAATCATCTGTTTTGGTTGTTTCTCTAACTGATTTAGAACTAGATCTCAATTTCGTATGCATCTGAAGTGTGTTCATTATCGAAAAAGTCTTCACTGCATTCTTCACTAGAATCCCCGGAAGTGCTATAATTGCGTTTTATTTTTTTAGGTTCTGAGGTGTCTTTTTTGGCTGGCTGTTGTGACTAATACGTCGGATAGTTGATTTTTGCTTTCAACTTCTTCTGCCTTTGCAGATAGTTCTCTTTCTTTAGGCTGTCAGTTGCTATTACACACCTTCCTTTTTTCTCCTGTTAACTGTCCTTTGTCGACAGTTTTCTTTGGATACCCTGTAAATACATCAGCAGATATAGATTAAAATTTCGGTTGATTTCTCTGGACATGATCAAGTGATTGTTGTTTGGTTGTACGAAGGAGTACTCCTTGGTTGCACTTGGCGTGGACTGGCATTCAAGAGACACATTTTATTCTTGAGTTGGCATTGGAATAGTTTGTCCTGTAGTTGATCTTAGAGCCCCCTCAGTAATTTTTGGAATCTGGACAGTTGTCTGAATTTCATGTATTTCTGCGATTAACGCCAGAAATTTCCTGAATTTGATTAACTTCAACTGTAGTCTGAATTAACTGATCATTAGCGGGTAGTGTAAGTGTTTCATTGTCCCCGTTGCAGTCTGCAATTAAGGGTTTTTGGGTTATTTGGCTACTTAGAAAGTCATCATTAGTAATAACGTTTCAGTCATTTGGCACAACTTCAGTCTTCTTAAAAGCATGCGTTATTGTTGCTGGTGTCATTACTTTTTCATGTGTTTGTCCAACACGTGCCGTAACTTCATATAATATACTAAACGAATCTCCAGGATTGTGGAGCATCCACCTATCCACTGCAGCGTTATGAAACTTTTGAAAAAGGACCAAAAATTCCAACGTCTAATGACTGTAATTTATACGTGGAATCTGGAGGGAAAAACTCGTTGCACCGTTTTCTTTTGCCAATGGAGTACACTGTATTGACATATGACTCTCGAGATCATCATAAAGTGTTATGGAAAGACTTGCTTTTGAGGACTCGCTATATTTAATAACAAGTTCTATAACTTGGAGAAATTCGTCCAACCCGTCTTAGCTGCCAAACCTAATGCACCCCGCAGTGCACCATTAACCATGCGACTGTGATAATGGACTCTGGGAAATACCGTTACAAGTGGTAACCAGTTTTCAGCTGCATTTAAAATCATTCACGTTGACGTTGTCACTAGTGTTCCTTTTTCTCCTTCTCCTGAAGTTATCTTGTTGACTTGTTTAGGGCCTCTTTTTGCTATGATTTTTATGTGATGTTTTTGTTGGGCGATAGTTTCAGTCTCGTCTATGTTAATAACCCTTATCCAATTACTGAAGTGTTCACTTTTTAAGTATCATGTGCGTAACTTATCAAAAACAAATTTACATTGTGTTCATTGAAGTTGCAGCCCTTGCTAAACTGCACGGGTGTCCTGAATGACAGTCGAGGGTTTCTCTTCATGAAACCCCGCATCCATTTCTTACCCGCAAGCCTTCTAACTTTCCAAGTATCTGGCACGTCAATTTTATTTGCAGTCGCCATTTCGTGAGCTAGTTGTCTACATTCAATCAGAGGTAGGCCGTAGAACATTTTTGAGCACATCATAATGTAGTTTGTCAATTCATCCTCTTGCTCCTTCGTAAATATTCTTTTCGCGTCATATTTGGGCACCATAGAGGTCGGTTCAGGAGATACCCGATGGACATAACTTATTAATTACTAAGCATCCCCCAATGACATTTTTTGTTAAAGTTAAGTGGCCATGTTTTTTGAAATCGATTTTTTTAATTGCATTTTCAAATAAAATCTATTTTGTGATGCGGTAGATAATGTAAATTGGTCATTTTGCATAACACTATTAAATCCTGCTCAAAATTGAAATTGCTAATCTCAAGAAGACTATAGTTCGGCCAATGGATCTTTACCGATCTGTATGTTCACATACAACGACGTGCGTATCTGTCATTCGACTACTTTATTACTAAAAATAAACAAAGACAAACTGCAAATCTCAGTCAGTTTGTCCTTGTTTGTTTTTAGGAATGAAGTAGTCGAATGATAGATACGCACGTCGTTGTATGTGAACATACATCGGTAAAGATCCATTGGCCGAACTATATAATATGTGAACAACCAACATTATCGTGCGCTACGGGTCTATAAGGGACAAAAAATGACAAACGACGCAAGCAAAGAAGCTATCCCAAAAATACCAAAAATGAAAACACCCACCGACTTTAAAGGCAAGGTTACTCGGTAACTACCTACCAGCGCTAAGATTTCACAATTTCTCACTTCAAAAGGTCTTCCACCTGGTACTATCGTTAATGCAAACTCAGACACCAATAAAGGTAATTTATTGAAGTCGCCAAAATAAGAATACCAAGAAAACCGCTCACTGGAGGAGCATCCGAAGGATTAAACCTTAAAGGAGCACAAAATTTCTCCCATTTGAAATTTCTTAAATCTTAAATCCCTCCAAATGTGGCCCAAAGGTATAAAATAGGAACCATTTTTTATTCCGATTAGCCAACAATCAAGCGAAGATCTAACTATCGAAAACCCTAATAAAAATGGAACTACGCTCATATTTTTACTAAATATACAAAGTGTAAACAATAAAATTAATAATCGCGAAGCTGTGCTTATGCGAAACTTGGACCAGAAACGATCAAATTAAAAAGTTTTCCTTATAAAATTATACGTTGGTAAACTCCTTTAGCAGATCTACATTTCGAGATGGTGACTGTGCAATTTGGCAACAAGCTGCTGCAGACGTGCATCCGATTGATATGTGTCATCTTTCTGCAGAGAGAGAGAATTTGAGGTATATTCCGCCAAATGGCACTACAGAGACTTGAGGATTATTCCTATAAACATTTATAGACCTCCGACAGTAACTATACGAATATGTTCGCGCGTTATCAAAAACTGAAATCAAGTATATGGGAAAGTAAAAAATTAATTACAATTGTTTTTGTTTTGGGGTTTGACAGTTTATAGTTAATACGGGTAAAATAAACCATCTAATTTTTGTCCATTTTTTGAACAACCTGACATTCTCGAATCCCCAATTAAGAACTTATCATTTTGGCGACGAGGACGGGATTACCTACCGGGTTTCGCCATCATACCATCCACCTTCAAATGGTTACTGGAGAATACGGTACGTACTTTCAAGTCCTTATGGTACAAATTCCAAGGGGAGAAAGACAAGAGAACACCTCTTGACAATGTGAGACCTCAGCTTCATGGTACTCCAAATAAGGATCTTTTCGAACAAAGAAAATTCTCCGTTGGACAAGGAGTCCGGTTCTACAACTACAGAAAGTGGAATGCCAAGATGGTCGTTGGGTACGGTGAAGAGTAAGGAAGAGCCCAAACTTAATACTTACAGTAAAAGATGAAAACGGCGTCATGCACACCAGGAGCGTAGACCAGCTAATCACAAGCCGAGGTCACGACCAGGTTGCTACAGCCATTCCTAAATACGCACAAGAAGACGTAGAGGTTGACGTTATTGAACCTGCTGCTCAAAGCGTTACGATAAAAGAAGCACCACCAGAGGACGACGTGAACATCAACGGAGATCCGGAGGCTGCAGAGGTTCAAGAAAACGAACAAAGGGTAATTGCCCAATGAGAAGCGCAGGGTTACCGAAAAAACTCCAAGATTATTATCTTTATTATATTGCCAGCGTTTAAGAATCTCAGAAGGGAGATCATGTTCGCGCGTTATCAGAAATTGAAATCAAGTATCTGGGAAAAGTAAAAAATTGATTACAATTTATTGTTTTTGTTTTGAGGCTTGACAGTTTATAGTTAATACGGATAAAATAAACCGTCTAAGTTTTGTCCATTTTTTGAACAACCTGACGTTCTCGAATCCCCAATTAATTAAGAACTTATCAAGTATTTAAGAGGAAGTTACGAGAATAATAGATTATAAATATAAACCTTATTATACAGGTAGTAAATGAGTTCTTTTATAGGTAGGTAGTAGGTACTAACATTGGTACTAATAACATGTAAGTTCATAAAGTTCGACGACCTTGCAACCAATGGTTTATTCTGGGAATAGATATTTACTTATTTATCTTGAGAAAGTTAAAATGAAATGATTTCCTTACGATAAAATGTTTCTTCTCGAAATTAGGTTAAATGTACCTACATAACAAGGTCATTCATATTTTTACAAGTACACGTGTACTTGAAATAAAAGGAAGCAAAATAAATAGAATATTGTGTCGACGGCACATTTTTAATGTTGTGATGGTGCAAACCAATGACCTTTTAAAGAGGAACGTACAGTCCTATGAATTAAAGTTTGTCAACAATAATATCAACGCATTTGAGAGAAAAATCTTATGTGACAAATTCTGTTATTTGCATTTTTTATATTCTATCGTCCCTTTTGATACTTTTACTTGTAATTGTATTCTTCATTCCTGCTTCACCCCGTATAGGTAGTAATTAGGTACACGCATTGTATCGACGGATACGTACAACACATACCCTGAAATATGTAGATGGGGAATGTAACAAATGAAAACTATAACGGCATAATCACAGTGCTCATTAGACAATTAAAAATGCCTCATTCAAATATCACATAGGTAGGTACCAACTGACAATTTTGCCAAGAAATAAATGAAAGATGCACCTTCCGTAAAAATGGAAGCTGGTGAAATAATCTATCAGAAGAGTTGTCAATAAATTTTACTCTTCACACAAAACCTGTTTTCACTTGCTACAATCGTCGAGTGAAAAATAATCTCAACGCTATAATACTAATCATACCACCCCCCGACCTATTTAGTCAACAACACTTCTTCCCCAAATTAAATTAGCTGCTCACACCATGTCGTGAGCTTGTCTTTTTGAAATCAAATTTGTTTACTACATTTTCGAATACAACCTATTTAGTTATGAAACTTTTCCTAATAACATTTTTTGATCAAGTGAAGTTTACAGCTGTCAGCACTACGTTCTCGGCATGTCTTTTTGAAATCAAATTTGTTTACTACATTTTCGAATATAACCTATTTAGTTATGAAACTTTTCCTAATAACATTTTTTGATCAAGTGAAGTTTACAGCTGTCAGCACTGCGTTGTCGGCATACCTTTTTGAAATCAAATTTGTTTACCACATTTTCGAATACAACCTATTTAGTTATGAAACTTTTCCTAATAACATTTTTTGATCAAGTGAAGTTTACAGCTGTCAGCACTACGTTCTCGGCATGTCTTTTTGAAATCAAATTTGTTTACCACATTTTCGAATATAACCTATTTAGTTATGAAACTTTTCCTAATAACATTTTTTGATCAAGTGAAGTTTACAGCTGTCAGCACTACGTTCTCGGCATGTCTTTTTGAAATCAAATTTGTTTACCACATTTTCGAATGTAACCTATTTAGTTATGAAACTTTTCCTAATAACATTTTTTGATCAAGTGAAGTTTACAGCTGTCAGCACTACGTTCTCGGCATGTCTTTTTGAAATCAAATTTGTTTACCACATTTTCGAATATAACCTATTTAGTTATGAAACTTTTCCTAATAACATTTTTTGATCAAGTGAAGTTTACAGCTGTCAGCACTACGTTCTCGGCATGTCTTTTTGAAATCAAATTTGTTTACCACATTTTCGAATATAACCTATTTAGTTATGAAACTTTTCCTAATAACATTTTTTGATCAAGTGAAGTTTACAGCTGTCAGCACTACGTTCTCGGCATGTCTTTTTGAAATCAAATTTGTTTACCACATTTTCGAATATAACCTATTTAGTTATGAAACTTTTCCTAATAACATTTTTTGATCAAGTGAAGTTTACAGCTGTCAGCACTACGTTCTCGGCATGTCTTTTTGAAATCAAATTTGTTTACTACATTTTCGAATATAACCTATTTAGTTATGAAACTTTTCCTAATAACATTTTTTGATCAAGTGAAGTTTACAGCTGTCAGCACTGCGTTGTCGGCATACCTTTTTGAAATCAAATTTGTTTAGCACATTTTCGAATACAACCTATTTAGTTATGAAACTTTTCCTAATAACATTTTTTGATCAAGTGAAGTTTACAGCTGTCAGCACTACGTTCTCGGCATGTCTTTTTGAAATCAAATTTGTTTACCACATTTTCGAATATAACCTATTTAGTTATGAAACTTTTCCTAATAACATTTTTTGATCAAGTGAAGTTTACAGCTGTCAGCACTACGTTCTCGGCATGTCTTTTTGAAATCAAATTTGTTTACCACATTTTCGAATGTAACCTATTTAGTTATGAAACTTTTTCTAATAACATTTTTTGATCAAGTGAAGTTTACAGCTGTCAGCACTGCGTTGTCGGCATACCTTTTTGAAATCAAATTTGTTTAGCACATTTTCGAATACAACCTATTTAGTTATGAAACTTTTCCTAATAACATTTTTTGATCAAGTGAAGTTTACAGCTGTCAGCACTGCGTTGTCGGCATACCTTTTTGAAATCAAATTTGTTTAGCACATTTTCGAATACAACCTATTTAGTTATGAAACTTTCCCAAATAACATTTTTTGCTCGACTGAAGTTTCTAGCTCTTTTTGAAATACCAATTTTTTTTACTGCATTCTCGCAGTGTATTTATAATTGGCATCGTATTTTTGCCCATCGGAATCCGAATGCAATTAAGGCTGTCTGCTCAAATAACTTGTTAAATGATGTAAAGATTGTCGATTGTGGTTTACAAGTGGAGTGTAAAGTTTGCCTTAAAGCAAAAACTACGAGACTTACATTCGTAAAGCAAAATAGTGTTGATGAAAGAAAAATCATGCATTGATTGAAATGGGAAGGTGCATGTTGGTGGATTCAAATTTACCACATGTTTTTTGGGCTGAAGCGGTAGCTACAGCAAATTTTTACCAACAAAAGTGATCGAGACAACACCTTAATTGAAATTTGGAATGAAAAGAAAACAAGTGCAAATCATTTAAGAGTATTTGGTTCAAAATGTTTTGTGTACAATCAAACGTAAAAGAGTCGCAAATTGGATAGTACGTCTACAGAAATGACGTTTGTCGGTTATGATGAAAACTCAAAGGAATACAGGACAGGTGTTACGATGGAGTTATAAAAATAAGTAAATTGGTAATAACCCGTGATGTTCGTTTTATCGACATAAATAAAAGGGATCAAAGTTTAAATCAAGTTCATCAATACCTAGATGTGGATGAGGAAAAACCAAATGTAATGCAAGAACAATTCATTCTTGACCATTCATCAGACACAAACTCATCCGGATCATAAAAATGATGAAAATCAAGAATAAAGTTCGACGACCTTGCAACCAATGGTTTATTCTGGGAAAAGATATTTACTTATTTATCTTGACCTTGAGAAAGTTAAAATGAAATGATTTCCTTACGATAAAATGTTTCTTCTCGAAATTAGGTTAAATGTACATACCTACATAACAAGGTCATTCATATTTTTACAAGTACACGTGTACTTGAAATAAAAGGAAGCAAAATAGAATATTGTGTCGACTGCAAATTTTTAATGTTGTGATGCTACAAACCAATGACCTTTATTTAAAGAGGAACGTACAGTCCTAATTAAAGTTTGTCAACAATAATATCAACGCGTTTGAGAGAAAAATCTTATGTGACAAATTCTGTTATTTGCATTTTTTATATTCTATCGTCCCTTTTGATACTTTTGCTTTTATGTAATTGTATTCTTCATTCCTGCTTCACCCTGTGTAGGTACACGCATTGTATGTATCGACGGATACGTACAACACATACCCTGAAATATGTACATGGGGAATGTAACAAATGAAAACTATAACGGCATAATCACAGAGCTCATTTGACAATTAAAAATGCCTCATTTAAATATCACATAGGTAGGTACCAACTGACAATTTTGCCAAGAAATAAATGAAAGATGCACCTTCCGTAAAAATGGAAGCTGGTGAAATAATCTATCAGAAGAGTTGTCAATAAATTTTACTCTTCACACAAAACCTGTATTCACTTGCTATAATCGTCGAGTGAAAAATAACCTCAACGCTATAATACTAATCATTCCACCCCCCGACTAATTTAGTCAACAACACTTCTTCCCCAAATTAAATTAGCTGCTCACACCATGTCGTGAGCATGACTTTTTGAAATCATTTGCTTATGAAACTTTACCTAATAACATTTTTTGATCAAGTGAAGTTTACAGCTGTCAGCACTACGTTCTCGGCATGTCTTTTTGAAATCAAATTTGTTTACTAAATTTTCGAATACAACCTATTTAGTTATGAAACTTTTCCTAATAACATTTTTTGATCAAGTGAAGTTTACAGCTGTCAGCACTACGTTCTCGGCATGTCTTTTTGAAATCAAATTTGTTTACTAAATTTTCGAATACAACCTATTTGGTTATGAAACTTTTCCTAATAACATTTTTTGATCAAGTACAGCTGTCAGCACTACGTTCTCGGCATGTCTTTTTGAAACCAAATTTGTTTACTACATTTTTGAATACAACCTATTTGGTTATGAAACTTTTCCTAATAACATTTTTTGATCAAGTGAAGTTTACAGCTGTCAGCACTACGTTCTCGGGATGTCTTTTTGAAATCAAATTTGTTTACTAAATTTTCGAATACAACCTATTTAGTTATGAAACTTTTCCTAATAACATTTTTTGATCAAGTGAAGTTTACAGCTGTCAGCACTACGTTCTCGGCATGTCTTTTTGAAATCAAATTTGTTTACCACATTTTCGAATATAACCTATTTAGTTATGAAACTTTTCCTAATAACATTTTTTGATCAAGTGAAGTTTACAGCTGTCAGCACTACGTTCTCGGCATGTCTTTTTGAAATCAAATTTGTTTACCACATTTTCGAATATAACCTATTTAGTTATGAAACTTTTCCTAATAACATTTTTTGATCAAGTGAAGTTTACAGCTGTCAGCACTACGTTCTCGGCATGTCTTTTTGAAATAAAATTTGTTTACCACATTTTCGAATATAACCTATTTAGTTATGAAACTTTTCCTAATAACATTTTTTGATCAAGTGAAGTTTACAGCTGTCAGCACTACGTTCTCGGCATGTCTTTTTGAAATCAAATTTGTTTACCACATTTTCGAATATAACCTATTTAGTTATGAAACTTTTCCTAATAACATTTTTTGATCAAGTGAAGTTTACAGCTGTCAGCACTACGTTCTCGGCATGTCTTTTTGAAATCAAATTTGTTTACCACATTTTCGAATGTAACCTATTTAGTTATGAAACTTTTCCTAATAACATTTTTTGATCAAGTGAAGTTTACAGCTGTCAGCACTACGTTCTCGGCATGTCTTTTTGAAATCAAATTTGTAAACCACATTTTCGAATACAACCTATTTGGTTATGAAACTTTTCCTAATAACATTTTTTGATCAAGTGAAGTTTACAGCTGTCAGCACTACGTTCTCGGCATGTCTTTTTGAAATCAAATTTGTTTACTACATTTTCGAATACAACCTATTTGGTTATGAAACTTTTCCTAATAACATTTTTGATCAAGTGAAGTTTACAGCTGTCAGCACTACGTTCTCGGGCTGTCTTTTTGAAATCAAATTTGTTTACTAAATTTTCGAATACAACCTATTTAGTTATGAAACTTTCCTAATAACATTTTTTGATCAAGTGAAGTTTACAGCTGTCAGCACTACGTTCTCGGCATGTCTTTTTGAAATCAAATTTGTTTACTACATTTTCGAATTATGCGCTAACATTCATTGATGATTGTTCTCGTTATAGGTACTGTTATTTATTTACTTATAGAAAAATCGGATGTTGAAAATAAAATTTTAAGGTGCACATTGAAATGGTTAAGAATAAGTTTTCAAAGAGACCGAAAGTGATAAGGTCAGATCGAGTCGTAGAGTACTTATAAAATGAAGGCATTGAGATTTAATATACAGCACCTTACACGCCACAGCAAAATGGCGTTGCCGAAAGAAAAAATCGTGCATTGATTGAAATGGGAAGGTGCATGTTGGTGGATTCAAATTTACCACATGTTTTTTGGGCTGAAGCGGCAGCTACAGGCTACAGCAAATATTCTTCAGATTTACCAACAAAAGTAATCGAGACAACACCTAAAAAATTTAGAATGAAAAGAAAAAAAAGTGGTTCAAAATGTTTTGTGTACAATCCAACGTAAAAGCGTCGCAAATTGGATAATACGTCCACAGAAATGACGTTTGTCGTTTATGATGAAAACTCAAAGGCATACAGACGGGTGTTACGATGCAGTTAAGAATAAATTGGTAATAAGCCGTCATGTTCGATTTATCGAGATAATATCAAGTTCATCAATAGATGTGCATGAAGAAAAACCAAGTGTAATGGACTTAATGCGTAGGTGAAGCTCCTCGTAATCGACTTGGTGTTTTTCTCCACGATGGAGACCTTCTGAAGAAGTTGTCAAGTGGGACAGTTAATGAAACTTCAAGCACCGACTTTTCGACTTTGGTCGGCCCGTCGAAACGTCGGCAAGTTGAATGAAGTGCTTGAAGTTTTATTAACTGTCCCACTTGACAACTCCTTCAGAAGGTCTCCATCGTGAAGAAAAACACCAAGTCGATTACGAGGAGCTTCACCTACGCATTAAATCCTTACGGAAAAATGAAACATGAGCAGTATTATGTGAATCACCTGAAAATCGAACAGCGATCGGGAGAAAATGGGTTTATAAAACAAAAACAGACTCTTAGGGAAATATTGCTCGAGTTTCAAGAAAAGACAGGTTTAAATTTATAAAATGAGGAGTGTTGAACTCTTGTAGTTACATTTTATAAAATCAATTTAGTAGTTAGTTACTAAGTAGCGCTACACAGTTTGTTTTAATGATAGTTCCCAAAAATATATTTTGTACAATAAATGTGTTCCTAATATGCTTTGTACATTTTCTACGCTGCAGAAAATGCGCGAACAGCATTTGATAACAGTCTCATGTGACGATTGCCTTCTTCGCATTCTAAAGTAGAACGCAAACGCTTATAGTATCGAGGTCAGCGACCTTTGAAATAACACTCCGCTTTGGGATGGTGCTAGCCCTGAATTAAGTTTTGTCTCACTGCAATTTGCAACAAAAAACTGTACAATGCATCTGTCAAATTACTCATAATTATGGTTTTCGTTTTTCATTAAATGTAACAAACCGTTGAGTTGAAAATGTAAACACATATATTATGACTGATAAGCTTTGTAACAATGGTAAAATCAGAAAGAAATTATACCAAATGTGTACTTCAAAGTACGTACCTATACAATAAGTTTGCAAAATTTCCATACTTTCATTGCCACAGTTTGAAGTAAAAATTTGTAAACAAGCAAGTTAAAAAAATTGGGTTATGTTATCCATATTTTTATTCTTTAAAGAAACCCTGTGTTGCATTTTTTGTATAATTATTTATTAGGTGAAAACAGGGGACACTACAAAAACGACAATGAAATAAATAGTTAATTGATAAATTTGCCTATTAATTTTGCTGTTGAGAAAGACCATCACATTTCATTTTTTAAATCTATCATTGACGTTTGCATAAGCATAAAATTTCACATTCTCACATTATCAATTGACATCTGGTACTGGGTTACGGTGTGAAGGTTATGCGTTTGAATCGTTTACGGAGAAAAAGATGGTTGGAGGAATTTAATCGAAGATTTTAGTAAGAATATCGGATTTGTTCTAAGCATTAAGGCTTAGGTGTAAAACATAAATCGTCAAATATTGATATTCCCTTGGTCAAACTAGTACCTAATCTACAAAAAAGAGTTCAAGCGTAAACCACACTCTAGTAATAAATTAATGTTTGATTTAGATCTATTTATATTAAGTAAATAATAACGCAATGGTCATACAATTACGTATCATTAAGTATTTAATTAATCTGAAATGATATACAAATCGGCAATTTGTAAGTATTTATAGTAATTACAACCACTGTAGAAAATGTAAATACCGCAGTTTTCTTCGCGAGATTATACAGATAACACAATTATATTATTTCCAAACGTGAACTTATGCAACCATAAATTGCAAGTTATATCTACACATTTACATGTGTATATATAACCCTAGAGTGTATGCAACCACGTATTTTCATTTAAATTAGGTTTGCAACTGGAATAAATTTCAAAACCATCGGTAAGCGCATAGAAACGGCAATACATCTACCGAATTACGAGGATATCCTAATAGCAACGGATTTAGGCTAAGAGCACTGATTTACCTCTGGATTCAAGCTTGTAGCATGCCGTGGGCATATATATATATATATATATATACATCCCGCTATACACTGGACGTCCTTTCATAGTCAGAACATGAGACGTCCACGAGATATAATAGCAATTCGTCAATATACATTGAAGTATATACAACTAACCGGAATTACCTATAACGCACGCTAAAAGGTTGACCTAAAAAAAAAATTTACCTTTCATCGTCATATCCATCGAACGTCATTTTACTGGGGAGACATACGACGTCCAGCGATATTCATTTGTTTTTATGACTTTAAGAATTTGCTATTCATTCGCCGTCCAGCAATGTTGCAACATTTAACGCGTGTCTTTACCCTTGAGTAAGCGTTTTGTATTTAAATTTAAATTTAAAAATAGGAAGTTCCGTATGCACAGTAGAGGATATATTATGCGTATTTAAACAACAAATGAAAAATCGGAATACACCCAATGTTCAAGTCTATTTATCAGTGTGCTTGAACCTTCGCCTGCCGGTTCCAATAACAATTTTGTTACGATTTAAGATCCGTTGATCATCCAAAATTTTGAGTTAATCAAAAGACAAAATTGTAAGGTTCAGTAACAAATTTCCTTCAGCAACTCTTCATTATTATTGCGCTGTGGCTCCCCATCGTTTATAGTCTAATTTCACACATTTCGCCTTTTTCCCAAGTCAGGTATTCACGGTCAAAACTATTGGAAAAGATTGCAAAACAAAAATTCTTTCAAATACATGCGCAACCTATTTGTTTACGATATAAGATGCATTGACCAAGTTGATCATCCAAAATTTTGAGTTAATCAAAAGGCAAAATTGTAAAGTTCAGTACCAAATTTCCTCGAGCAACTCTTCATTATTATTGCGCCGTGGCTCCCCATCGTTTATAGTCAAATTTCACAGCTTTCGTCTTTTTCCCAAGTCAAGTATTCACGGTCAAAACTATTGGAAAAGATTGCAAACCAAAAATTCTTTCAAATACATGCGCAACCTATTTGTTTACGATATAAGATGCATTGACCAAGTTGATCATCCAAAATTTTGAGTTAATCAAAAGGCAAAATTGTAAAGTTCAGTAACAAATTTCCTCCAGCAACTCTTCATTATTACTGCGCTGTGGCTCCCCATCGTTTATAGTCAACTTTCACAGCTTTCGCCTTTTTCCCAAGTCAGGTATTCCCGATCAAAACTATTGGAAAATGTTGCAAACCAAAAATTCTTTCAAATACATGCGCAACCTATTTGTTTACGATATAAGATGCATTGACCAAGTTGATCATCCAAAATTTTGAGTTAATCAAAAGGCAAAATTGTAAAGTTCAGTAACAAATTTCCTCCAGCAACTCTTCATTATTACTGCGCTGTGGCTCCCCATCGTTTATAGTCAACTTTCACAGCTTTCGCCTTTTTCCCAAGTCAGGTATTCCCGATCAAAACTATTGGAAAATGTTGCAAACCAAAAATTCTTTCAAATACATGCGCAACCTATTTGTTTACGATATAAGATGCATTGACCAAGTTGATCATCCAAAATTTTGAGTTAATCAAAAGGCAAAATTGTAAAGTTCAGTAACAAATTTCCTCCAGCAACTCTTCATTATTACTGCGCTGTGGCTCCCCATCGTTTATAGTCAACTTTCACAGCTTTCGCCTTTTTCCCAAGTCAGGTATTCCCGATCAAAACTATTGGAAAATGTTGCAAACCAAAAATTCTTTCAAATACATGCGCAACCTATTTGTTTACGATATAAGATGCATTGACCAAGTTGATCATCCAAAATTTTGAGTTAATCAAAAGACAAAATTGTAAGGTTCAGTAACAAATTTCCTCCAGCAACTCTTCATTATTATTGCACTGTGGCTCCCCATCGTTTATAGTCAAATTTCACACATTTCGCCTTTTTCCCAAGTCAGGTATTCACGGTCAAAACTATTGGAAAAGATTGCAAAACAAAAATTCTTTCAAATACATGCGCAACCTATTTGTTTACGATATAAGATGCATTGACCAAGTTGATCATCCAAAATTTTGAGTTAATCAAAAGGCAAAATTGTAAAGTTCAGTACCAAATTTCCTCGAGCAACTCTTCATTATTATTGCGCCGTGGCTCCCCATCGTTTATAGTCAAATTTCACAGCTTTCGTCTTTTTCCCAAGTCAGGTATTCCCGATCAAAACTATTGGAAAATGTTGCAAACCAAAAATTCTTTCAAATACATGCGCAACCTATTTGTTTACGATATAAGATGCATTGACCAAGTTGCTTATCCAAAATTTTGAGTTAATCAAAAGGCAAAATTGTAAGGTTCAGTAGCAAATTTCCTCCAGCAACTCTTCATTGTTATTGCGCCGTGGCTCCCCATCGTTTATAGTCAAATTTCACAGCTTTCGTCTTTTTCCCAAGTCAAGTATTCACGGTCAAAACTATTGGAAAAGATTGCAAACCAAAAATTCTTTCAAATACATGCGCAACCTATTTGTTTACGATATAAGATGCATTGACCAAGTTGATCATCCAAAATTTTGAGTTAATCAAAAGGCAAAATTTGTAAAGTTCAGTAACAAATTTCCTCCAGCAACTCTTCATTATTACTGCGCTGTGGCTCCCCATCGTTTATAGTCAACTTTCACAGCTTTCGCCTTTTTCCCAAGTCAGGTATTCCCGATCAAAACTATTGGAAAATGTTGCAAACCAAAAATTCTTTCAAATACATGCGCAACCTATTTGTTTACGATATAAGATGCATTGACCAAGTTGATGATCCAAAATTTTGAGTTAATCAAAAGGCAAAATTGTAAGGTTCAGTAACAAATTTCCTAGAGCAACTCTTCATTATTATTGCGCCGTGGCTCCCCATCGTTTATAGTCAAATTTCACTGCTTTCGTCTTTCTCCCAAGTCAGGTATTCACGATCAAAACTATTGGAAAATGTTGCAAACCAAAAATTCTTTCAAATACATGCGCAACCTATTTGTTTACGATATAAGATGCATTGACCAAGTTGATTATACAAAATTTTGAGTTAATCAAAAGACAAAATTGTAAGGTTCAGTACCAAATTTCCTTGAGCAACTCGTCATAATTATTGCACTGTGGCTCCCCATCGTTTATAGTCAAATTTCACACCTTTCGTCTTTTTCCCAAGTCAGGTATTCACTATCAAAACTATTGGAAAATGTTGCAAACCAAAAATTCTTTCAAATACATGCGCAACCTATTTGTTTACTATACCTATAAGATACATTGACCAAGTTGATTATCCAAAATTTTGAGTTAATCAAAAGACAAAATTTTAAAGTTCAGTGACAAATTTCCTTGAGCAACTCTTCATTATTATTGCGCCGTGGCTCCCCATCGTTTATAGTCAAATTTTACACCTTTCGTCTTTTTCCCAAGTCAGGTATTCACTATCAAAACTATTGGAAAATGTTGCAAACCAAAAATTCTTTCAAATACATGCGCAACCTATTTGTTTACGATATAAGATGCATTGACCAAGTTGATCATCCAAAATTTTGAGTTAATCAAAAGACAAAATTGTAAGGGTCAGTAGCAAATTTCCTCGAGCAACTCTTCATTATTATTGCGCTGTGGCTCCCCATCGTTTATAGTCAAATTTCACACATTTCGTCTTTTTCCCAAGTCAGGTATTCACGGTCAGAACCATTGGAAAAGGTTGTACAGCAAAAATTCTTTCAAATACATGCGCAACCTATTTGTTTAGTTTAGGATATAAGATGCATTGACCAAGTTGATCCAATATCATCCAAAATTTGAAGTTAATCAAAAGATAAAATTGTAAGGTGGAGTAACAAATTTCCTCGAGCAACTCGTCATAATTATTGCGCTTTGGCTCCCCATTGTTTGTAGTCAAATTTCACACATTTCGTCTTTTTCCCAAGTCAGGTATTCACGGTCAGAACCATTGGAAAACGTTGCACAGCAAAAATTCTTTCAAATACATGCGCAACTTATTTGTTTAGTATATAAGATGCATTGACCAAGTTGATCATTCAAAATTTTGAGTTAGTCAAAAGGTAAAATTGTAAGATGCATTGACCAAGATGATTATCCAAAATTTTGAGTTAATCAAAACACAAAATTGTAAGGTTCAGTACCAAATTTCCTTGAGCAACTCGTCATAATTATTTCGCTGTGTCTCCCCATCGTTTTTAGTCAAATTTCACACCTTTCGTCTTTTTCCCTAGTCAGGTATTCACGGTCAAAATTATTGAAAAAGGTAGCAAGCCAAAAATTCGTTCAAATACATGCGTAACCTATTTGTTTAGGATATAAGATGCATTGACCAAGTTGATCCAATATCATCCAAAATTTTAAGTTAATCAAAAGATAAAATTGTAAGGTGGAGTAACAAATTTACTCGAGCAACTCGTCATAATTATTTCTCTGTGTCTCCCCATCGTTTTTAGTCAAATTTCACACCTTTCGCCTTTTTCCCAAGTCAGGTATTCACGGTCAAAACTCTTGGAAAATGTTGCAAAACAAAAATTCTTTCAAAGACATGCGCAACCTATTTGTTTACGATATAAGATGCATTGACCAAGTTGATTATACAAAATTTTGAGTTAATCAAAAGATAAAATTGTAAGGTTCAGTACCAAATTTCCTTGAGCAACTCGTCATAATTATTGCGCCGTGGCTCCCCATCGTTTATAGTCAAATTTCACACATTTTGCCTTTTTCCCAAGTCAGGTATTCATGGTCAGAACCATTGGAAAAGCAAAAATTCTTTCAAATACATGCGCAACTTATTTGTTTACGATATAAGATGCATTGACCAAGCTGATCATCCAAAATTTTGAGTTAATCAAAAGGCAAAATTGTAAGGTTCAGTAGCAATTTTCCTCGAGCAACTCGTCATAATTATTGCGCTGTGGCTCCCCATCGTTTATAGTCAAATTTCACACCTTTCGCCTTTTTCCCAAGTCAGGTATTCACGATCAAAACTATTGGAAAATGTTGCAAACCAAAAATTCTTTCAAATACATGAGCAACTTATTTGTTTACGATTTAAGATGCATTGACCAAATTGATCATCCAAAATTTGGATTTAATCAAAAGACAAAATTGTAAGGTTCAGTAGCAAATTTCCTCGAGCAACTCGTCATAATTATTGCGCTGTGGCTCCCCATCGTTTATAGTCAAATTTCACACATTTTGCCTTTTTCCCAAGTCAGGTATTCATGGTCAGAACCATTGGAAAAGGTTGTACACCAAAAATTCTTTCAAATACATGCGCAACCTATTTGTTTACGATATAAGATGCATTGACCAAGTTGATCATCCAAAATTTTGAGTTAATCAAAAGGCAAAATTGTAAGGTTCAGTAGCAAATTTCCTCGAGCAACTCGTCATAATTATTGCACTGTGGCTCCCCATCGTTTATAGTCAAATTTAACACATTTTGCCTTTTTCTCAAGTCAGGTATTCACGGTCAGAACCATTGGAAAAGGTTGCACAGCAAAAATTCTTTCAAATACATGCGCAACCTATTTGTTTAGGACATAAGATGCATTGACCAAGTTGATCCAATATCATCCAAAATTTTAAGTTAATCAAAAGATAAAATTATAAGGTGGAGTAACAAATTTCCTCGAGCAACTCGTCATAATTATTTCGCTGTGTCTCCCCATCGTTTTTAGTCAAATTTCACACCTTTCGTCTTTTTCCCTAGTCAGGTATTCACGGTTAAAATTATTGGAAAAGGTTGCAAGCCAAAAATTCGTTCAAATACATGCGTAACCTATTTGTTTAGGATATAAGATGCATTGACCAAGTTGATCCAATGTCATCCAAAATTTTAAGTTAATCAAAAGATAAAATTGTATGGTGGAGTAACAAATTTACTCGAGCAACTCGTCATAATTATTTCGCTGTGTCTCCCCATCGTTTTTAGTCAAATTTCACACCTTTCGTCTTTTTCCCAAGTCAGGTATTCACGGTCAAAACTATTGGAAAAAGTTGCAAAACAAAAATTCTTTCAAATACATACGCAACCTATTTGTTTGCGATATAAGATGCATTGACCAAGTTGATCATCCAAAAATTTGAGTTAATCAAAAGACAAAATTGTAAGGTTCAGTAACAAATTTCCTCGAGCAACTCGTCATAATTATTGAGCTGTGGCTCCCCGTCGTTTTTAGTTAAATTTTAAATACATGCGCAACCTATTTGTTCACCATCAAACCAATATTAAGCAAGACGGTAATCCGTAATGTTGAACCCACCAACAATGACTTTTGGTCTATCAACACCATCAACTCGCCCACCTAGACACTCGCTAAGTATCTGGCCAATTATTTGACGTATTACATGCCGCACGTCATCACACATTCTGAACTCCGGTCATTCAACGCATCTCCGATCTTCGCTTGAATCTCCAAGATCTTCTTGTGAGCTTCGATGTTACGTCTCTATTTACCAAAGTTCCCATCATGAATTCTATTTCTGAAGGGTCGCATTAGTTTTCTTCTATTTATTTTCAGCTGCGGGGTAAGTGTAACGAACTGGCGCTGATGTGCGTTCTGTGCTCTCGCCGGTAGCTAACGTCTTCTGGCGGCGTTTTTCGTATCGGTCGTTCTGGAATCTTTTCATCTTCAGTTCAAAGTGTGGCACAATAGACATGTCGATGATACCTTCTTAATTTGACCACACTGTTATGACGCTTGGTTGGAATTCCAAGATCATTTTTAAATAGCCAACATCCCGACATCAAGTTTACCATGGAAGTTGAGGCTAAAGGATCACTTCCTTTTCGCGATGTCTTAGTCACACATGTTCCAGAGTGTGCAGTTTAGTATAGTGTGTGTGTGTGTGTTCCCGTTGGTTCATTGGAAAGAGATTTTATAATAACCAAATAATCACGAATCCTCCCTCATGAATAACATTTATTATGCTTAAATTGTAAATCGAAGTGGATAAAATTAATAAATTGATTAAGCTTACGACATGTTTCGACTACCTATATGGTGTCATCATCAGGTCTAGTGTAATGTTGATGTAGAAATGGAGTAATGGGCATGAATGAAGCGAAGTAAAAATTTCAAAAAATTACAAATTGATCATTGAAATAGATAACGTCGAGTCAGTCCATCAATGGTTGCTGAAAAACGGAAGCCATTTGGAGATATATCACTTTACCACCAGAATATGGATCCTATCAATTTAAAGAGTTTTTATATTTTATTACGTAAGTAATAAAACTCGACTTTTTCAACATGAAAACGGTCCTGGCCTGAAGATCGTTTTTATTTTACCGAATCTGGCCGTGGAAGCCTCCGCTCTGACATAATTTATTTGTTTATAACTGATAATTTATTATTATATTTGGAAAAAATAACGTAACAAACTATTTGCATTAAATAAATTTTAACTTTGATGTGTCTAAGAGTAGGTATAATTGGGTTCAGGCATGTTTTTTTTTACAGTTCCGCAAAGAAATAATATTGGTTAGTAGGTAGTACTTATTTGCGAGTTAATTTTAATTGTTAAACGGTATTAGGCATTAGACCAGGATATTATAGTTCAGCAGTTAATTATTTATTTATTCGATATTTGGCAAGCTAATTTTAATGTCGCATTTCTCCTCAAATGATTTAGGTAATTGCAATTGATACGACCAACAATCTAAAAAGAAAGGCGCAGTACAAATCGTCGGTTTCATAAAACATCGGTGTTGATACTATTTATAACATGTAGAATAAAGTTTGCGGCGTTGCCATGTTTTCGGACGTCCGATTCCCTTAACATCGTAGCTGAATGTATAATGACAATATACGCTAATCGAATTTAGCGCCCTCTTTATAAAAGTTTGTGAACTAAAATCGTATATATTTTTTCATATGGGTGCCATCGGACGTCCATACGAAATTTGGACAATCGACTTAGATGGCGGTACATAGCTCAAAAAAAAATTATTAAGGAATTCCATCCGACGTCCGTATATTGGACGTCGTATGTCACATGGACGTCGGATGTATAGCAAATCGCCAATGTAAGGACGTCGGATGGATAGCGGGATATATATATATATATATATATATATATATATATATAGTTTAATGTCTTAATAACGTATCGTCCTTTTCGTTATTTGTGAAATTCAATACCATAGTGATCGAATAATGACAAAATAAATCAACTTATTATGTTTTTGTTACTTAAAACATGAAAAATTTGTTGACAGATGATGTGCCGTTTTGTTTTGATAGAATCCGATGTTAAAGAAATCAAATATTTCTTCTATTGTTATTTAAATAAATTCATGTCAAAATTTGAAATTTATACATTGTTGAATTCAGAAAAATTTTCTCTCTTTGAAATTATAAAAAAAATTGTTGTCGCTTTTAAAAAAATTTTTTTTTGTTCAAAAACGGCTCAACAAAAAAAAATTTTTGCACTATAGTATAGAATACGTTAATACTCAATAACTTTCAATTTAAATGTTTTTTCCTAATGTTAGTAGTTTAGGAAATATCGTCTGGACATTGCAAGCCAAACCACCCTGTATAAATCCATGATAATGTCACAGACAGTCGCAACACTGTAGGACATTTAAAATAAAGAATTGTAGTGGAATTACCCTTCAATTTTATACACATACATGAAGCGCCGCTTAAATAAAATTTGCAATACGCTATCCTATGCATGATTAAATCTTCTATACGTATTATAAATTTAGGTATGTTTTATAATAAAATACCAAGTTATTAAGTGTTAAGCGCGAAATTCATATTCCGAATGGTCACAATTGAGGCTTTTTGACAATATAAAAACTATTTCCGCAATCGTAGCTCACGAAAATATAAAAAAATTTACAAGGAAATCTAAACAAAATGGGAACCTGTCTAAAACAATGACCATACCGTATCAATGCATGAAACGAGTCGAATGCCCGCCAGTCACACTTGGGAAACAATGAATTGATACAAAATATTTAGGTAGGTATCAATATAGATAAACGTCTAACCTGGCAAGAATATAGAAAACAAGCAAGCGAACATTAGACAGATAACTGTTCTTGTGTACGACGGTTCTGCGTATCCAACACTTTTTGGCATACTTACACTACCTACGGTACAGCAATATTGCTAAATTTTGGAGGCGAAGGTATTTGTCGGCAAAATAACTTCATTGTTCAAAATTTGGGGGGGGGGGCTGGTTGCGACACTGCAGCTATGCCATGGGGCAAGTTCTTGTAAATCCAAAATACAAGGGCTTTTCAAAAATTCAAACAAGTTAATCCCATCAGTCTAAAATAAATTTAAATTGTGCATATAATTATTTCATAATATTTATTGTTACAGATCGCTCGTAGTGTTTATTACAAAATTGATTATGTACGCACTGGTTGAGTGGATACCTCAACTAGATTTCCCTAAGTACTCAGCTAATATGAGCTTAGTTATATTGTTAAAAATGAAACCGAGCATGTGTAGTGCTTCGATTTATATTTCAGAACGTACGTATTTATCAATGTCTAATAATTTTCCATCGCTAACAGTTCCAGCCCCCAATCGTCCTCTCAATCTTTACCTTGCAGTGTTGTTTCTAATCTGAACGTTTGTGAGTAATATAAACCTATTAAATAACTCAACGGTAAACCTTAGCAGGTGATGCCCTCAGCCGCTTATAAGGAGCTCACTTAAAATATGATAGATAATAATGGGGTATTTATTCAGAATGTATAAGCACAGAAAGGTAATATAGAGCACAGAACTTTCACAATCCACCATTTGTAGGTAAGTTTGTGTTTGAAATTTGGAGGCTCATATAGTCCGTAAAATGAATGATTGCGATTTTCGGCTTGCGCTTTATTTGGCGTGCACCCTCGTAGTTTGTGTCTATTTCGTTCTAATACACAATATTTGGAAATACAGAGAATGGAATGCTACATTATCGTCGCTGCGGGTGTTAGAACGAAATAGATACAAACTACGAGCGTGCACGCCAAATAAAGCGCAAGCCGAAAATCGCAATCATTCATTTTACGGACTATACCAAATGTCATACATATAAGCACGTAATTCAGCTAATTTGGTTAATACCTTTCGCAATCACACAACTACTATCGACGATTCATTCTGCTAATGAAGCGAACGTTTATAGCAGGCACGGATGAAGTGCGACAAAAACAGATTTTACAAACGTTTTGGTTGAAATTTTGAACAACTGGATGATTGAAGTAGAAATTTCCTAGCGAAATGTATCAACATCTTTTGGATCAACCCTTACCTTGGGTTTCTAGAACATAACCTAGCGTTTTACAAAAATCTGCACAATTTATGTTTGGCTACATTGTGTAAGTATGGACAGTTACTCAATAAATGCCAAATCCTGTTAAAGTTGAGGTGATTTTACAAAAAGCAACGTTTAGTCAACCACTGGCAAGTTCCTATTCAATTATACACCGTGTTCATTTTTCGAGTGCCACTATGAGGATCTCGCTTATCTTAAGAGATACGTAGTTGGTTAAATTAGAGCAAAGTTGTGCATTTTCATGCCAAACAATAATCTGTTTTCAGATTTGACTTACGACATATCGCAAAAAAACGAAAAATTACGATTTTCGTTTTTCTGTTTTAAATCAAAAACCAATTAAGGTTGCCTTTTCTAACCAAGACATTCTTCAGGCACTTATTCATGTAGAATTAGAATATGGCATCGATTTTTCAATACTCTTCAACATGGCGGACTAACAACCGTCAACTTCATTTTTTCTTATGGGTGCCATTTTGAATTTTTCAATTTTTAGATTACGTTTATTTTCTCTTTACAACGATGTATCACACATGTCATTTCATTATTAGATGTTTGAAAAAAATAAGTTTTTTATTTTGTGTGCCGAGTGCTTTGAAGAAAATGTCAACGCTCTTTTGTTTTCAACAAAATTTTGATAGTTTGAATCTTGCATCAATTTTGTCTTTACGTTTATGATATTTATAACGCCAAAATGCCTTTTTCAGGTGAAAAACAAAGAGATATGCTACAAATTTATTACACATCACATTTAAATACCCACTTAACTGCAGAAAAATGTTTGCAGCGTTATCCAGAGCGGTAAGAACCTACTATGAGGTATTTTGATTTACTGCACAGAAACTTGGGCCAATATGGTTCGTTTAAAAAACTTACACGAGAATATGGCGATAGGCCCAATGAACGTCAACAAGAAATTTTGCAAGCGGTAAACATTTCTCATGATTTCGATATAAAAATATTCGTAATAATTGTAAATTAGGTGCAAGACAATCCCTCTGTCCCCATAAGAGAAGTTGCAGCCTAGCTGGATTTGACATCGCATCAAATTGTTTGGAGAACGTTAAAAAACAAAAATTTCACCCTTGGAAAATTCGTGTTTCTCAAACCCTGCATCTTGGAGATTATGAACGGCGGGTAGCCTTCTGCACGTTCGTGAATAATCAAATTCAAGAAGACCTAAATTTCCTAAACGGCGTGATATGGTCCGATGAATGTAAATTCACAAATGCAGGAATGTTCAATCGTCACAAAGAACATTACTGGTCGATTGAAAACCCCCATCGATTCCAAGATCGACGACCATATGCGTTTTGGACTGAATCTCTGGGTCGGATTATTGGGCGATACAATAATAGGTCCGTACATCAAGAAAATTTGAGTGCAGATCGGTGCCTAAATTTTTGAGGACATTTTTAACAGATTTTCTCGACGATAACTTACCACTTAATCGTTTGAACACGATCTGGTTCCAGCAGGATGGGGTGCCGCCTCATAATGCTGGTAGGGTTAGGGAATGCTTGTCGGGAATGTTTCCCAACCGATTAATAGCCAATGATGGCGACGAACGCTGGCCAGCACGGTCGCCTGACTTGTCCCCCTTGGACTATTTTTTGTGGGGGACAATGAAAAATAAAATATACAAAACATTGTTGTCAGCCGACGTCGATGAACTTCTACACCGAATCGTTAGCACTCTCAGACACGACATTAGATGGAGAGACGTGTTAAGAGCTGTAGCGAATCTTAGAAAAAGAGTGCAATTGTGCTTGCAATTACAAAAGGGGGACATGTTGTGATGTTACCTATTAGGTGTTTTCTTTTTGCATCGCTACAGGCTTGGGCACATGCACAATCATCACGTGATTAAAGTGCCTTGCGTCATAAGACATTTCTGCCACAGGTTAATATAAAACTTAAATAAAGCTTTTAAAACGAATAGGGTTATTTTTATAAAACGAATGGTGTGTATTGACAGAGCTGACTTAAAGCTACCCCAGGCTACCACAAAATGCAAAAAGAAAACACCTATTGTTAAGCTCTTTCATCTTTGTTAAATATTGTTGAATTATAATTTTATTTGAAAATTGCATTTTCGTTACACAAATAAATCAAGGCCAACGCAGACGACGGATCGAACTCACAAATTTAGTTGAAAACAAAAGAGCGTTGACATTTTCTGCAATGCACTCTGCACACAAAATGAAAAACTTTATTTTTTCAAACATGTAATAATGAAATAACATGTCTGATACATCGTTGTAAAGGGAAAAATAAACGTAATCTAAAAATTCAAAAATTCAAAATGGCGCCAATAAGAAAAAATGAAGTTGACAGTTGTTAGTTCGCCATCTTGAAGAGTATTGAAAAGTCGATGCCATATTCTAATTCTACATGAATAAGTGCCTGAAGAATGTCTTTGATAGAAAAGGCAATCTTAATTGGTTTTTGATTTAAAACAGAAAAACGAAAATCGTAATTTTTCGTTTTTTTGCGATATGTCGTAAACTGTCAAAGATAAGTCAAATCTGAAAACAGATTATTGTTTGGCATGAAAATGCACAACTTTGTCTAATTTAACTAACTACGTACCTATCTCTTAAGATAAGCGAGATCCTCATAGTGGCACTCGAAAAATGAACACGGTCTTTTTATTCTAGAAGAACTGAAATCCTTGTGGTCGAACTAGACTAGAACACCGCAAACACAAAAAACTACAACAATAATTTAAAAATGGAACGCGTTTCCACAGTAAAGCCGTCATCATTAGAGAAAAACTTATTTTAAAATGGAGCCACAGCGACGATAGCAAATAATTTGGACTTTCGAGAGTTATTTTGCTTCAAAGTTGAATCTGATGATAAAATTCTCCCAGTTTTGCATCTGAAAGTGTTGAATGCACAAGTAACACTATTCAAAGTAAGCTAATTAGTTGATATGCAGAAGAAATCATCAAAGACACAGTGTATTATGGAAGCTAATTGGTTCAGTTATTATATCTGATGAGATTACTGATATCTCTCATTAAGCACAAATGACCTATCTATACTTACTTAGGTTATATCTTTAGAGGTAAGTAGCGATTATGGGGACTTCGTTAATTTTTTGAATTGTTGAAAAGGTAATACTAGTAACGCAATTCAACCATTTGGAGATGAATCAATTATAACTTTCTCTACAGCGTCGCCAAAACGGTTACAGGTACCAGAAAATTTAAAGCTGTTTGGGTTTGTATTTACATATTATGCATGTAATTGTAAGAGTCGAGAGCTAAGAACGACGAATTTTTCTCAGCGCATCAACTGCAAAATTTCAAGAGAGTGTCAACCACAACAATGGATCTTTAACGTGTCGAACACAAAAGGTCACACATTGCCAATGGTTCCATGTCGCTTAGGAGGCATGTGAGCACTGCGCAACTTATTGTTCTTTAATATGTTTATATTCACAGCTAAGCAAGCTTGCGATTCGATGTTTTATTCTTCGTCTAGCAATTAAAACGCATCCAGTGTTAATTGAAAGTGATTATTGAGAATATCACCAATTTTGAAATTCTAGTCTAAGCTTAAAAATTTGTGAAAGTATGCTTACTGTTTCTTTCAGTAACATGATTTCTATTGGGAAGTTATGGGACATAATTGTACTTATCAAAAATAGTTGGAAGTTTACTGTCTGCATTTCTTTCACAAAAATACCCTACTGCGAGGCTTTTAGAAATCGGAAGTTGGACGACTGTATCTGCGGTTTAAGGTAGATGTCATTATTGTACCCGTAAGGAGTAAATGCTGTCCAGAAATCACTACATTGACGTAAAGAAAAATTAACATTTTGTAAACAACGAAAATATCAAACAATAAAGAAATAAAGCAGCTTGAAAATGATAACGGCTAGGGAAGCGCAGAGAAATGTTATACCTACTACAGGTATAACATTTCTCTGGGGTAGCGACGGAAAAGGAACGTGAAAAGTATTTACTAGGTGCGTCTGATATCAAAATATAAAAAGTACTTCGATAACGATGCGGGATAACTTCGACACCCCACCCTGTTTTTATATATTTCTATGCGTTTTGTTTCTTTTGCACACTGCATTGTAGTTTTAGGTTAACTTTAACATATTCTCTCTCTTTTGCAGATAATTAGTTAATTTAGGCAAAATGCCTTATACTTATGTAGGTGGGGTGGGGAGTAAACATATACGACTCTAACAACATGGTTAACATAGTTAGGAAAGGCATGTCCCAAAATCCAGCTAAGTAGTATATTAAATTCAAGGCTCCAAGAACAACTTTGTCGTACAAAATTTAGCAAAAGCATCCTTTGACAAATTACAACCGTGTCCTCCCAAAGCACTGACTGATGAGGAGGAATGACAAATAGCGGAAACCCTCTTTGCTGTCAACAATTTGGGATTACCAATGTTTCTTATAGACATTCGTGAACTTACATTACCATATGTAGCAAGGCAAAACCGAAAAGTTTGGATTATACTATAACGATGTCCCCAAATATAACTTTCTGCAAGCTTTTGGTGCAAGAAACAATCTTAGTGCTCCTCAGGCTCTCAATATTACACGAAATCGAGCTACTGTTGGGCCATTCCCAAATACAAGAATGTGCAATAACATTTTAAACGAAATAAAGTTTTATTTACCACATAACGCGACTAATTTCGTCGGGAATCCTAGAGCGAAGTTATCCACCAAATCTAATAAATCCAGGATCTCTTCAGCTCATCTGTAAGATTTGCTACATCCAATGATACTACCACATAAGGCACAACATCTATATAAAAGTTGGAGAAACGAAGTCCGAAGGAAGCTGTCCACATGCAGGATGGTTTAATATATTAACATTCGAAAAATGATTTTTTTAAAATATTGCTTCCTCATATCAAAAATTGTCTTTGGCATCGCAATCTTTTCCTCAAATGATGAAAGCAGCAGCACACTACAGCTTAAATAAGTAAAGGCAAAGATATTGGATCTCCACCCATTGTAATAGACCTATACCAATTTCTTATTTTCATCCCTAATGGCTTATCTGTGTTTGTGTTGCTATTTTTTGGTGGTGAAAATGTGTACGGGGACAAAATAACATTTTTCTATTACAGGAAAATTTCATTTCCCAATGCGAAGGACAAAATGAAGCTTATTAGAAAGGATTTTTGAAAATTTGCCCATAAAAAGTTACCAATGAAATAACTTCAACCTTCGTCAACTTAATTAGCTCTCTGTAAAACCAATTTTTTAGTTAGTCCTTATCGAGTGGACAATCTTTTCTCAAATGTATGTAGGTTATTAAAAGGAAATTGGCCTTGTGGTGGATAAAAGACTAACTGATGTCCTAGTTTATAACGAGACCTACTCTAAAGGCTTACATAACTAAATGTTTGTATACGAGTGATATTTTTCTAGTAAGTATAAGTCTTCGCCTGTACCGTTGACTGAACGATCGTTCAGTCAACGCCTGTACGTAAGGAATATTAAATGTTAATAATAATTAGCAATATCTTATTACCTACTTCGCAACGCCACAGATTCAAACTTTCAATTAATTTGTATTTCGTGCAATTGTCGCTTAGAAGTAAATGATGAAAGAGGAGAGCAAAAGCCAAATTGAATAATAAAATAATTTCTTTCTTGACTTCCATACATTTCGAACAATTATCAAGACCGCGAACGCAATTTGAAGTTTGGAAATTTTAGTTAAAAGGGAAGATTTCAATTGATCATCTCATTACTAAATAGAAAACTAATTAAAAAGCTGATTATATTAATTTCATATCTTATATTCCTTTAAAAGCGCACAACTTTAATTGAAATTATAATTTTTTTGCAAAAGTAATGAGATATAAGCTAGACCGTTATGACGTCAATAGCAATTTCATATTTTCAACAATATTATAGTCATATACCTACACTAATGCAATTGAAAAGGTAATTATTCATTATTGAACTTTATTATCATGGAAATTGACGAAAACCGAATTAGTAATTTGCATTTATATGGGGTACAATAAAAATTCATACCTCTGCCACTTCTTCCAACAAATCGTAAGTCATTAAATTTAGCTACTTGATTTTTCATAACAGCCGTACAATTTCGAAGTTCGCCACAAAAATTTTCATCGTTACCGGCTCGTACAGTAACCAAAGTACCATCACCCACTTCTCCAAGTGCTACAACTTTAAAGGCGACCGGAAGAGTTTTATTAGATCTCCAGTGAGGTGGAAGAACGGTGCACACCACGTGCGGACTTCCAGTCCTAACTAACTCTCCTGGATGTTCGGCCATAAGTCCATCCAAAGTTCTTTCTGCAAGAATTTCCGCCGTTAAATTTTCATAGTTACGATCAAAGTGGTTAGTTGTCGACGTAACTTCACTCGCAAGATGCATTTTCTTTCTTCGACCGAAAACTCTTTGAATATATTTTTTTAACGTTAAATCAAGTGGTCGACTTTATTTCTTTTATGTACGGCCGATGCATTTTTTTGTCGCAGTAAATTCAAACGCAATGAACCACAGAACTCTTTGATGTCTTTTATTTTTTGACGGGTTTCCCCTCTTTTGTGAAATGTGAAAGGAAGCGCGGCCTGATGACAATTTGACAAATGCGTGTTGTCGCGAGATTTCTTCTTCACTTCTCATAAACGTTTAACTTGAGAATAATGTAATCTATTCGGTCATTGCTTTCGCGCGTATTTATATGAAAAATCGCCACCGCTCTGATTTTATCCGGGCAGTGTAGCGGTCGCGAACCACAGCTGGAAAAGTGCGCGTGAGAGTTTTCCACCCCAATTTCCCCCGCTAATCCACAACTTCGCGATATGTTCTTCTAATTATACAATCACAGTCGTAGGTGAGAAACTGTCTTTTCAGGCGTACTTATATTGGATTGCTCTCCTTAAGGGCATCCTGACGGCTTATTAAAGTAAAGCACCTACACAATTAAAGGTCGTGTACGATATCATCAGTCAAATCACGTTTGGTCCAGATAACTAGATATAACGCGGAGGGAAGCAACAATCAGCTGTTCTCTGATTCATTCTCGCTCCCCTATTTTATACGATTTCCCTATGTCAGTTTCAAAACTTAGCGCACTTAAATTAATTTCTTAAGAGTCTAAAAAATCTATCATAAACATTTTTATTCATTCACAAAATGGGGGCTATTTGTAGTAATTAGCGAATTCTGGCCAAAAACGCCAAACTTTAAAAACGTTAAGTTCTTTTCGCGTCGCGCGTTGATCTGGCATTAAGAAGTGTAAAAGAAGCGTCGCGGGGACGTCGCGGGTCGTCTGTGGACGACGGGGGTTGTGAGGGGTTTGGGGTATGGGCGGGGCATGTTGAGGTAGACCGCCACCGCCGTCTTGGCCGCCAACCAGGAAAGACGCCCGGATTTTTAGCCCCAAACCGGCGTCGTTTCTTCGAGGTTTACCAGAAGTTCCACGCAAGCGCGCAAAGTCTTCAAGACGTCTTTACCTTTTTTGCAGAATTTGTCTCTCTTCCCTCTCTTTGAGTTCATATAATACCTTCCTCCTTTAATGCCCTGTAAGAAATTTCAAGATTTAATTTTATTTTCTACCTTCACAAAGATAGCCTTCGTTGTCTCTTTTTAGATTTCATCGAACATGCATTTTATCTCGTTTGTACTTACTATAGATATATAATAAATTAGTCTGCACTCTTTACACTTTATAGTTTTTAAGTTTTTACAAATGAAATGTACTTGAGAGTTCATAAAATTCTTATTTACAAGTTGGCAATCGCTACGAAAAATTGATAAGGTGATTATTTGATTTTTTTCTTTCAGTTTCACATTTTAAAAGTTGGTTCAATTTAGCTTTTTCAAAATTCTGTGTTTTAGTTTTTGTTCTATATCAAACTGATGGATATATGTATGTGCTTCCGTTGAGTAAGATTTTCCAAAATTTGAAAAACTGTTATAACAAAAATAAATACATACGCTGTGTTCTAGCCTGGTGTAGTAGTTTGGTTCTACTCGCTACTAGCTGGATGACAAATTCCATTTGATTTTTAACACATCTACATAAATTCTATACCTGTAATTAATGAGGTTGCAGAGGCTTCCTCGAGGATAAATTTCAATATTTTGGTATTGGTGAAAGTCAAAACGCATTACACAAGATCCTTGGTAAACATTTTCTTACTTAAACTGGATTCCTGTACCCTTCGGTGATGAATTACATGGACTCAAAGCCCTTCATCTTCCATACTTTTTTCTGTCTCACACCCTCTCTTTACTGTCACTACTCATACCTTCCGCCACCTAGACACCTCACTAGTTTTCCCTTTCCAATATGTGTGTGAGCCGCCTAAGCTGCAGGTTTCACAGTTCTCTTTACTGTTACTGACTTAAGCTCTTTTATCAACCTATTAAAATCGTTTGCTCTCTTTATTGTTATTTTATATTTCTTCTGTTATTACATAATTTGAGGCTTTCGCGGTTCCTCGAACTGTCAAGATAACTAGTTTTCGGTTTATACCGTGAGCCAAAATAAGGATTTTTGGGATGATTATCCATCCATCCTCTTAGCTCCCGATGGTGGTGAGCTGTTAAGTCTAGGTTTGCTAGGCCAGACTGCTGAATCAATGAATGTGAAACGAGAAGTTCTGACCTTTCGCGAGACATTGCAGCTTGCAACTTCAGAGTGATAGGAAATAATAATCATCCCAAAAATCCTTGTTTGGGCCCACAAGGAAAAAGGCAACGCAGGTTGGAGAACAAATATCTTGACAGTTCTTCTGTTATTGTTTCTCCATTATCGTTGTATTCAATTTCTTTGCCATACTTTGATCCTTCATTGTATGATATTTGCTTTTACTTGTGTGCATTTTCCACAAAAATATTCACACAATTAGATCCGTGCAGTTACCATACGACCGCCAATATTAAAGCACTAACGTCGGTATCTATGCAGATTTGAGTGCTTCTTAGTGCTATACATATAACTTGCATCAGCTAGACCAGCCGTTTTCGAGAAAATGGCAGTCCTTTGTGCAGTGCTGCCTTCTGCCATTTTTATAATGTTCACGCATGTTATAGGATTAATAACATTTCACACTACCCATCTAAGTGTTCACCGGTTCTAGGAAATATAATTAGCCTGTGAACAGAGTAAGGTTAACCGAAAAACGTTGTCAATATTAGTACGTTGTGTTCAGTGCCTAA
The DNA here is from genome assembly GCA_036250285.1 of Pyrocoelia pectoralis. Classification (NCBI taxonomy): domain Eukaryota; kingdom Metazoa; phylum Arthropoda; class Insecta; order Coleoptera; family Lampyridae; genus Pyrocoelia; species Pyrocoelia pectoralis. The sequence continues at coordinate 22,134,906 of CM070080.1, read as the reverse complement.
TTAGATGGTCAAACGAATAATACACTTTGGAAGGTCACATGAGTAAGACATCAGCACTACATATAAGGGAATTGTTGCTTTTTTGGAAAAGTGCTGATGCAAGTGAAAGCACTAAGAAGCACTAACGATCTACGCAGATCCCTACGTTAGTGCTTTAATTGGCAGTGCTAACTGCACGTACCTCAGATAAATGCGCCACAGCTATTTCTTTAAATATTGTCCAATATCAGGTTTCGTGGTTGCACATCGAATCTTACCATGTTTGTATTTATACACGCTTTGCTTTTTCCAACTATGCCATAGTAACCCTAGTAAAATTACTTGTAAGCATATGCCTTAACTGGAATCGATGGAACATACGCGATGTCCGTTGAACTGAGGCACAACAAATCGCCCAATAGGTACTTTACACATTTTTGTGGCTTTTTGGTATTTTTAGGCTTATTGCTTTATATCTCCTAAGTTTCCGTCGCCAAAAGGACAATATAATTTAGTGTAAATTGGACGTAGCGGTTAAGCCAAACTCTTCAATTCTTCTACATCCAATACCCAAAGATGTGCACAATGGTAGTAATAAAACATTATCGTTATTGAAATAGTCCCGAAGATTCAAAATTTTCAACAATGACTGTTTTGAAGATAAAACCGCCAAAACTATTGTTACTCTGTATGGTTGGCAAAAAATGGTAAAAGGCTGCTCATGAATCGGTGTAATATATTTAAATGTAGTCAGTATTTTTCTCTGAAATGCGTCATTTCTTGCAAATTCGGATTCGGTGGCCTAAATAAACGTAAAAAAAGTTAAAGAACAAAAGTCTATTTTATTCCGAATTTTCTTCTTTTTTCCAATAATGGCAGAAGTAGTAAAGTACATAAAATAAATAGAAATAAACTTAAGGACCTTTTGATGTAAGATATTTGAGTGACATGTTAACAGATTGTTTGGTAGATTTCAGGAATGAGTAAAATTCATATAACTGACGGAAACCATCGTTTAAACGACGACGTTTCGTGAAAATCTCATTTGTTTGATATCTTCTTGTTGGTGGTGAAGATGGTTTCAATGTTGTGCTTTTGAGGAATCTGCTAATCTTACCACTCCTTGTTCTCTTCTTACGGTCGGGATGGTCTCTCTGCTTTCCTTATCCTCATTTTTCAGAAGGCGCTTTCTACTCGTACTAGTGCTGCTTTTATATTGGTCGTTTCTCGGCGTATGTTGTTCCGTCAGGAATCAACCCAAAGAAAATCGCACGCGGATCAAACCCGGAAGAGTATGAACTTCACATCCGATCTACAGTCACGAATCTTATGTGCATCACTCAGGATATCTTTGTTTGCTTACTTGCTAGAGGGCAAGTTGACGTTATTTATACGGACTTTCCAAAGCTCTTGATCGTATTATTCATGATATACTAGTGGTAAGTAAACTCACTTCAATTGGTTTCTCGGAAGCATTACTGGAATTCTTCACTTCTTACTTAAGCAATAGAGTTCAATACGTCTGCTACAATAGACAAAGAAAATCAGATTATTATGTTGCAAAAAAGTCAGGTATTCCACAGGGGTCGAACTTAGGCCCCCTTATATTTGTTATATTAATCAATAATATTTGTAACGTTATTAAATGTAGTAAACTTATGCTTGCTGATGACATAAAATCCAACTACGAAATTTAGAAAGCTGGTGCGTGAGGGATTATTTGTAGTTGAATACAGGGAATAAATGTAAGGTAGGTACTTTCGTACACAAGGTAAAACTATGGCTACATCGAGTTAAGACAACTAAAGGTCAAGGAGTTATTTTTGATAACCACATAGACACAACTGTAAAATCTGCGTTAAGGTCGTATGGTTTCATCGTGCGAAATTGTAAAGAATTTAGAAATATCTAAATTGGAATATGGTGCTCTTATACCGGGAGTTCGTTCTCAAAGTCGAACATAGGGATCTAACATGGTATTGAACGTTTTTGCTAATTGTTGCTCGCCTATTTAACTTAGAGAAAAGGCGATAGTATCAACAGAAAGAAAAAATTATTACGATTCAAATAATCCTACTAGCAAGACTAAAGTGCGATTTATTCTTTTAAAATACTAACTTAAAGTATGACACTTTTGTATTGTAGTATTAAAATTAACGGCAAAGAAATCTCGAACTCTTCTGAAATTAGCGTCACCATGAAAGGTTTTCACCATAAAAACCCTTTCTTCGTTGGTATAGGTATTCATTATTAGATAAATAAACTTTAATACGTGGTTTAACGTTAAATTCGTATTGACAAACAAGCAGTACAAAAAACAATTGCTGTAAAATTTTAAAATCAAGGGAATGCTATTTACACAATTTCATACTTTAAGTTAGTATTTTAAAAGAATAAATCGCACTTTTAGTCTTGCCAGTAGCATTATTTGAATCGCAATAATTTTCTCTTTCTGTTGATGTCATTACCTTGTCTCTAAGTTAAATAGGCGAGCAACAATTGGCAAAAACGTTCAATACCATGTTAAAACCCTATGTTCGACTTTGAGAACGAACTCCCGGTACCTATGTAATCCGTACTACGATACTCATATAAACATCCTGGAAGGTGTTCAGCGTAGGTTTTTGAAATTTTTGAACTGGGTTAAAACCCTGTTAGAGGTACAAACGAAGCTGAATTTCTGAAGACATATAATTTGAGATCATTAAAAGCGAGAGGTATGATCAGCAGTCAAGTGGTCCTATTGAAGAAGCAATGCTAAACTTTTATGTTCCATCGATTACTTTTCGTAGCAGGAATGAATTTTACAACCCTACGCCTTGGACTGATATACATATATTAAGCTCTCCACTTTAAACACTCATTCAAACTATGGAAGGCATCATTGGCTGATATATTACAATAAGGTATTTTTTTTCGTTCACTTAATTCAACTTATATAATTATTCCTCTATTATCGTTACGTTTTGTTTTGTCGTTGATTTACTAATATGTCAATCAACGGTTTTGTACTGTAGTATTGCACTACATAGTAGGTACCTACCTATAGTTTTTAGTAAACACTTTTATTTCCTTTGTATTATCATATGGTATTATCCTATTATTGGAAGTTTCTTCTGTTGCGAAATAAAATGAAATTATTGCCAGAAGTCCAGAAAAAGTTAAAACGAGAATCAAGTTAGAGAAGACGAGGTTCCAATATAATACAATACTTTTGGCACCCTACTTGAGTGGATCTACAGCATTGTGTTTTATAAGATCTATAAGATTTTTAAGATAAGTTAATTGCTTAGGAGTTCTCAATTTGAGAACAAAGTACATATTGAGATTGAATTACTTTTACATACATATACTGATGTTCAATTCCAAAGGGCAATAATTTGCTTTTGACACAGATTACAATTAGCTGTTCTTTTGAAGAACTGGAAAAGCCAGTAACTAAAACAACTACCTACTGAGTTTGTCAATTGTAAATATATGGAAAAGTTCCAAAGACTTGGTGGGCTAGAATGAAATTTCCACCCCATCAGGTGTGCTCAATATAAAATGTAGGTCAACCGATGACTCCGACTCATACCTTATAAAGATTGCCTTTTAGAAAGAATGTTCTGCATTATTCATATGTCAGCAGAATATTATCCGGTAATTAAGCAAAAATAAACAGTTTCAGTTAAAGTGTACGAACCATGTCTCTCGTTTAATTTAAAACGAGAATCATAAAAAACAAATAACGTGTCAATATAAGCCAATAAGGAGCCCCCTCAGATTCTTTCTAATATGTTCCCGGTAGTCCTCCATAAAGCACGCCAGTTTTCAATTTATTTACCCTTAAATTTCCTTTTTGTCTCGGCGAGAATACGGTGTAAGATTGGCCAAGTAAATTGCTCCCTGAAGTCGCGTCAAACTTAAATGTCATATGTGGGGAATGAACTACGCTGTTTCCGCGGAAACTCTCTCAACTTAACTTTCACGATTTTTCTATATGAAGAATGAAAAAAAAGTGAGAGAGACGATTTAAACGGGGAGAAAAGCTTTTTTAAAAACGCGACTAACTGGCTGGTTTATGTTTGCTCAAGATATGTGTTGGGATTCAGATACGCGGTATTTTCTGTTTTATGGATTTAGAAGGTTTTATTGTTAAATCGGTGGTGTGTTAGTCAAAGCAGAAGGGCGAACGCCAAAGATTTGATAAATGTAATAAAACAGCTTAGAAAATTATTTTATGAGTTGAGACTTCAAGACTGAAAATTCTCGAAAGCTCGATAACAAGGATCTGAAGTAAAAGCTCCCGAGATGTAGACATGTAAATCTACTTTAACATTTTATCGGATCGCACTGTGTAAACTTTAATTGCGAGAATAAAAATTTGATCTTATCTATTCTATTTTGCGTAAAGTTATCGGTGGAAAAAATTAACTGTTTTGAATAGTCGACAAGTGCTGTCATCTGACATTTAAGTGTTGACAATAAGTTCAAAATGGAAAACACATCGTTGATTTCGATAGAAGTTAAGTTTTCAGCGGAATCGGCTGGTGGTTGGAAATTGTGTGATCGTGAGTGAGAAAACCAGCTATCGTGTAAGAGCAACACAAGATTTAATAACATGCATATTCTAGAGTTGCGTACTTTACTTCTAAAGGTTATTCTGTGAAACAAAAGGGTTAAAACGAAACAAAAGAGCTTTTAAGCAGGGATTAGGATGAAGTGTCGCAGCCTGGATTAAACAAGGATGGGTTCCTTTCTTAGTAAAGACTTAAAGGATTACGAAAAAAAGTTGACTATAAAAGAAATATGTGATAAATTTGATACTTATTATTTCTTATCGAGTGAATAAGCACTAAAATAGTAATGAAAAGACTGAATCAATAAACGAATTAGGTACTTAATTAATCTGAGTAATATCTATTAATATTTTGAACGATATTTGTAAAATGTATTTTTCCACTATTCCACCGTTTTTTTGACCGCTGCCTGTGGTGTTTATTAAATAGACACCCACCCTTGTCGAAACGCGTTGGATAACTTGCTTCAATTTAAGTTTAATTGTAGCAATAAAGCAAGTTGTAAATAATAAACAAAACAAAATACGAAATGTGAGATACGTTTCATTCGAAAGCTGAAGATCAATTTTTGACTTCAATTAGATCGTATCATAAAGTGCGTTAGAGCATCTCAGAACTATGCTCCATTATACTTTCTTCAGGTGTAAGCTTGATTTAAGGTGGTACAGTTTGTGCTATCATGCTTTTACTGGTTATATAGTCTCTCCCATACTCGCTTCAGGATGGTTGTTGTAAGGAAACGAAAATGTAGGTAAACCCGCTGAGAACAATACGTGTACAGTGTTACCACTCTCATTCCTCAACCGGTCTTACAGTGTAGAATATACCGTCTACACATACCGGGGGGAGGGGGGGGGGGGGTTAGCAGCTAAAAGGGTATAAAAGTAACAGAATAAATTATTGAACTGCGCTCTTTTGCCATCTTTTACCTTTAATATCGTTTGCACCTTTTGCCTACGTACACTATTTAAACCCAACCTGAACCGAGACCGATGTAGTGGCAATGGCTTTCCTCAAGTTGGAGTGCAAAAAGTTACCCTAAACGTCATTGGGCTAAGCTTTAATTTTATACTAGAATATCTTAAATGCGTTTGTCTAACTATCCTTAAGAGTCACCTGATTGTGATACATTGGATAAACTGCCACCAAATCATTGTTAGTTTAGTAATTCAGCATAGCTGGAGCTGGTTGACTCTCCAATCATACTGTGGTTCTATTACGTAGAATTAGGCTTTTCTTGACTGATTAATTCATTCATTCGACCTGAGTAACGACTTGAGTGACGACCTTAAAGTAACCAGGCTTTATCTACGTTAATAAAATAAGAGAGCTACCTCCTTTTGGAAATCTCTTCTAATCATTGTTTCCACCGATCATCGCCTCATCGGATAGATGTAGGGCGCGCCTACGTGACAGTTCTTGAACAGAATCAATGTGTTAATACGATCCCCACGCAGAAGATGATGACCGATAAAGTGGACGTTTCCTCAGTAAAAAAATGTCAGTTCTTCATAAAGATTCGAGATCGGCTCCGGATCGGCTTCTAATGACAGTTTGCGCAGTCTTACTCCTATAGTCTTACTGAAGGGTAGCTGCAATAATACTGTTCCTTAGGGCCAGATGATATCGAACTTGCCCATTTTAGTGATGAAGTTCACCCTTATTCTCACCTTACATTGTTCGGTTTTTGGGACAGTACTAGTTCGTTTCCGGCCCTTTAGAAAGAAGCGCCTGCGAACTAGACCATTGTCTTCATGGTACGGCGGTTAAAGGTCCACTATTTACGAATAAGAAACTTTTTCCTGATGACCACCCTACAACTGGCGAACGTATCCATATTGACACTCGTTCTGTGGTTACACTAATACACCTGCTTACTTCATACTAACCAGGATGGTTTATGCTTGACTAGAACCAATAAAACAAATGCTCGCAAGTACCTACATGTTGGAAATCTATATCGACATCGCCCACACATTCAACAACGTTGGGGCATATGGTTGGCGTTCATAATGAATGCTCTCATCGTTAACAGAGTGCCCGCAAGAGCCACACTGCAGTGATTTATCGGTTAGCTTGACGCGGTATACACTTCAAGGGCTTCAACACTTTCCGTTGCGAAAGCTCTCACAAGGCTCCCTATGACAACGACTCCCCGACAATATGAACTATTTATACTGTCCTCACAGATAAGAAGCACTATTTAAGCACTTGAATGTCTCACGCGACTGACAACCTGACCGGGCAACTACAAATTGTCCGTCTCAGCTGACCAGGCTAAGCACATAGATCGTTTGCAAGAAAAGTAAATATTCAGTTTCACAAGTGCTCGCGGCTTAAGTGCAATATGCCTAAATAATCCTTAGAAATAATTTTTTAACTGTTTAGTACCCCACTTCTCAGTTTAGGTTTAGGTATTTGGTACAGCAGACTTCGACACTCCTACGTGGCCAACAAACTGTCCACACTACTGAAGATATACCTTGGTATATAAAGAACGGTATCCATCGATTCACCGAGCGTTGTTGCCATCACACGTATTCCGAAATATTTTTTACCACTGGGAATATTTGGTTTCACCAAAATCACACCACTTACCCTGATTTTTCCAGACCATTCTTGATATGGTACTCAATCCTAACTATTTTAGGATGTTTTTGTCTTCATCTTTTATTCTTCTAAAGTGAAACCAGAGTCAAATTTACTGTAGGTAACTAACTTCCCAGTTTGATTTATGCCAAATGAGAACAGTTGGATTAAAACAAAACTGGATCGTGGTTTTCCTTCTGTTCCTCCTCGTCTAGAAGAAAGCTATACATATCCATGACGTCGTTTGTGAACGAGGCCATAATTCCTGTAGCGTCTGTTATGGTTTCCAAAATTGCTCTACCTCGAAGTAGTTTTTTCTGTAGCTCTTTTCCCCCTCCTTGTAATCAACGAAGACCCATAGCTCATCTCAACTTGTGTGGATCTTAATGCAACCGTCGATTACATTAGCAGTATTTTTGGAGAATGATTTTCTCTACCTCTACTTAATTTGAAAGGTTGGTTGTGTTGTTGGTTGAAGTTTTATTTAAATTCATTCTCCCCATTTCTTGTGTTTTAATTATGTTTGCCTAATCGATCCTTATAAGAGTAGCACCCACACATCCTTGAGGAATTTGTTTATAACGTCCTACAGGTTTGTAATTTGACGATCACGTGCCCTGAGTTTTCAGTTGGTTGACGGGAAAGTTTTTTTTTAGTTTCGAGTTGCGCAGTCGTTTTCGGATGGCCTGAGTGTGCTACACGGTTGAAAGTCACCCATTACTATGAAAATCCAAAGTCCTTCAATCTACTTCATTAAAGTGCTACCTAATTTATTTCTAGTATTACAAACATTTACAAGAATTTTTAGACAGTTATTAAAAATTTCAAAAGAACCTTCAAACAAATGGTTTCAGGTCATTAAATCAACTTTCACTAAGTTTAAGATGCACACATATGGAACCAGATCAGACCCTTATTCCATAAAGATAACAATCGATTTGCGTGTTTTAAAAAAGTGATTAACAGTTTCATTGAATCCGTTGTACCATGACAAAAAATGATTATTTTTCCAAAATCTTGTCCTGTATCGATTTCAAAGGTTGAATCATTTATCGACAACGAATATGAGGACATCTGTGCGAAATAGGATTATTAGTGTTGCAAATTGCTGAATTATAATTCTACAGTGACGTAGGTTGGTTTCCTTACCTCTCCGCAGCGTTTACCCGTCTACTCTTTGATATTGTTAATCAACTTCTTAATTCCGTTATTCTGTTTGTCAGTCTGCCACCCTTCTAGCACCCTTTTTTCTGCCCCACCACTACACTTCTTTATCGTAGCGTCGCGTCGCCCAATACCATCAATTTTACTACCCCCTTGGTGATTGGTCCATAGACTGAAGGACCCTGTGAAATGTCTGTTGCGCTAAACTACAGTGACTCTATTACAAACAGTGACGACAAGCGATGTATCGATTTTTATTGGCCGTGGCATATTTTGCCTCATAATGGCGGCCTTACTGTGTTTACCTTTGATTAGCGTGTGATTTTTATTTGGATTTAGCACGTTGCTAGGATACCACCTTTGAGTTCGTAGAAACACGCCCAAAATTTTGCCTCCTAATGGCGAATGGGTGGCGCTAATCGCTGCTTGTCGTCACTGTTTGTAATAAAGTCACTGTACACTAAACGTATTTGAGGTACACTCTCTCGTCGTAACAACTTCACTATTACTTAGATAACTTTATACAGGTAATTCAAAGTTTTCTAGTTGTTGTGGTACTACTACAATTTTCTACTCCTAAGGTAGCATTTACTGCAGAGTGCATATCCTTTCGTACTACAAACCTCAGGGCTAGCTTCCCCAAATTTCCCTAAAATTATTATCAGTGAGTCTTTTGGTGGAACGACTCTTTGTAAAACCAAACGATTCGAACGTTTTTAACTTGTACATCCCCTATCCTCCCTCCTATTTTTGTGTTCTATAGCTTTCTCTAAATCAGCTAAACATCCGTTGCCAGTATCAAAAAGGATTTATATTGGAAAAAATTAAGAGTGTCCGTGAAGCACTCGTTTGTCAAAAATGTTCGGATCTTTGCTCAGTTGTTCATATGCGTTTCCCAATCTTCTCTGCATTTATGACATTTGCTTCCCTCTTTAAGTTTACCTATATGACTTCAGGTCCTGGAAAAGATTTGAAGAACGTGTAACCCCTAAATAAATAATAGAAGTAAACGATGCCATGGATTCCTGCCTCGTATAATAATATGACGATGTGAACTCTTTCAGTACGTGAAAAGGAATTAAGGTCACGAGGACAAAGAACGCTAATAAACATTATCATAATTTAGGATGCAAGATGAGATGAATGTTAAAGTGAACTGACATTCGAAAGGACGGGTTCGTTATAAAATTGTTTAGTCTGCTAAACGTCCCACGTAATGGTCAATTATTATCGATAGAAGTTACTGAATCACTTCATAATATTCTAAATACATACGTATGCGTATGTTATAGCCATAGTTAGAATTTGCTACTGAATAATGGAAAACTATAAACAAACTGACACATTCAACGTTAACGAACAGTTTAACGCATGAAACCCTAAAGAGCGTGCCACATGCAAATCTGGATGAGAAAACAACAATCACAATAGAGAACACGTCACAATCCATCACAAGATTGACAAGTACATCAGTCAACATTTGTAGGGCTGATTGCGCCCCAGATTATGCTTGTCCATACCAGTATTGATACAATTCGGTTAGCTCGATTTTATAAAAAGAAAAGGAAAACCTTACTGTTCAACTGGAAAGTTATCATATATGCACCAAACTATTGTGTGACGAGGGAGTTGTTTGGATGCCTCGTTCTTATGCGGACGCTGAGTGATGTGTTTACTTAGTTAATATTTTATTCTCTTTGATTACTGCTTTTATCTTCTTTTGGCTTAACATGCAATACTCCTACATACACAAATATCGGTTTTCAAGCAAATCGCGTGCTCGTTGTCAATAAAGGTTAAACTCATTACTGCGGAAAAATGTGAAGGAAACCCACTCCTTACAAAAAAAAAGGAGCAGCAGAATAAAATCGTTAAGTTTTAACTGAAGTGTCGAAGTCAACATCTTGATTCGTTCTAGCGTAAAACATCATTAAATCTGCAGCTAATGACAACATGGTGTTGCTAAACTCTCAGAGGCACGTCTCGGAAAATTCTTTTAATAAGAACGCGTTCTTAATCGAAAAGCACGTCTTTCCAAACTGCAAGGGGACGTCGGGTTAACGAGTACAATTTTTACAATCCTTAAAGAGCTTTTTGGCTTCGTAAGCAAAACAGCGTGCTCTTTTAGCTTACTTATAGAATTAAAAATTTAAGCGATTTTTATTCAGAGCGGCTTTTCGTTGATTTAGCTTTACATTTGACAAAATAGTATTACATACAACACATAAATATCGAAATGAGACTAATTTTTCCATGTCCAACCTTATAGGTACGTAGTATGGATATTGTCTGAACTAACACATTTTCTCGGTAAGTTTTTCTATTTTTTTAGAAGTCTGAGTTTTAGTTACAGAACTTCATTGTTTCTTAAGAAAATATGATTTTCTTCGAAAACAATGTATGTTTTGGAATAGGTTTTTAATTAAATAAAACATGTTTCCTCAAAATCTGTTAAGTGTGGCAATTTTTGCCACTCTTTTTATTGGCATCGACTTCCAAGGTCATTAGCCATGACTGTCTGTGGGGTCAGACTATATTTCCTTACATATTTCAATGATGAAGAGATGAAAAATTCTCTAGATACCCCTTGTCAATTATCTCTCTCCATCAAATATTTTCTTCCAGTTGAAGTTCGTAAGCAAATAAACAGAACAAACTCATTCAAAGCTCCTGAATACTATCTGGTAGACGGTAAAATTCTGAAACATCTTCCTAAAAAAGCAGTGGTATGCTAATAATAGAAACTGTACACATACCTACATGATTTAATCCCACAACACCAATTAGTCTTTCACGAAAGACACTGCACGGTATAACAAGGTCATCAACTAGTAACTACAATCAAAGAAAGCATAGAGGAAAAGAAACAGGCATTTGACATTATATAAAATCAAGATGCATCTGCCTAATCAAATGAACCTAATCCTAAAATCATACCTTGAAAAACGCTACTTCCAAATTAAAGTCAACAATGCATTCTCCACATTCCACCCTATCCAATCCGGAGTACCCCAAGGCAGTGTCCTCGGAGGTTTCCTCTACTTAATCTACACGGCCGATTTACCCATTACGGAGGAGACTAGAATAGTCACGTTTTCGGACGATACGGCAGTTCTATCATCAGATACTGAACCTGCCAAAGCCTCTGTGAAGCTACAAGCTACAAAATCACCTAAATACGCTTCAAGCTTGGTTTCGAAAGTGGAAAATTAAAGTAAATAATGATAAATCAGCGCAAATATGATTTACAACTAGGCGATGTAACTGTCCCAAGGTTACTCTAAACAACGACCCCATCCCTCAGAAAACGGTAGTCAAATGCCTTGGGCATCACCTTGATAAAAAGCTCATTTGAAAAAACCACATCAAGACAAAAAAAACCCAACTTAACTTAAAAGTAAAACGAATGTCACGGTTACTAGGGTAAAAATCAAAATTATCAATAGAAAATAAATTGCTGATATACAAAATCATCCACAAACCAATCTGGCTATGGCATTGAGCTTTGGGGATGCACTAAAATGCTCCAAACTTTTCAATCTAAAACATTGTGAATGATAACTGATGCACCTTGGTATCTGTCAAATTAAACTCTTCATACGGATCTTGGAGTTCCCTTCATAAAAGATGTAATCACTCTACATGTCAATAAATCCAAAGCAAGAAATACTGACCACGGTAATCGGCTAATAAACGAGCTTTACAGTCAACCACTAGTGGGAAGACGACTAAAAGGAAAATGGTCAGAACACCTAATAAACTAGGTGCATATAGTGAACCGTCGATGGATGGTACCTAACTCACCTCAAGTCACCCTCAGAACATTTGCTTATTACTCTGTTTAATATTAAGTTGTAGAGTAGATTGTAAATTTGCAAAGTAAATAAACAAAAGAATTAAAAAATTTCAATGTTACTACAAAACCTCAGGTTCCTTCTGATTTTTTCGATTTCATTCCCCAAAATATTTTTTAAGTTTCCTGCTATATCGAGGGCGCGCCTCTGTTGGTCACATGAGCGGGTGGTGCACCGTTTGCCTAAATTTGCATGGTGTTCACATTGTTGTGGTTGTCTTTGTCCTGCTATATATAAGAGTGAGTGAAATTAGTGTGGTCCATTCTTAATCGACAGATGATGGTTTGTTCTTTCCTGGATAACAGCTTTCAACATTTATTTTAACCTCACTGCCATATCCTGTGCGCGATTGTTTTGCTGCAATTAAGGTTTTCTATAACTGGCGGAGTGCTATGTGAAGACACGGGGCTGGTTTGATCCATGGTGGATATGTGCTTACTCCGCACTTTAGAGGAGTTTGAAGACTGATTTCATATTTTTGTAGTAGTTCTGCGAGTTTCTAGGTTTTCAAACAGTTCGTAGTTCTGAATACATGAATAGTTTGCATGATTATGTTTATATGCAAAGGTTCTATTCCCGCCTCGCAGTTCACGGCAGATTCCGGGATTGTCCGAAAAGCACCTGTTGCTAGGCGGAGGGCCGCAAATTATATCGGCAATCTCTCTAAGACAAGTCTAGATGGATGAATCAACACCAGCAACCATGTCTTCCTTGGGTACCTTAGTGGGAGCGACAGCGAAGTTTAAACCTTTCGAAAGGACCGAATGCTCGTCGGGACAAATTAATGATGGTTTCCTTGGGATGGGACTTACCATTCTCACCGATGGTATGGTAGCCAAGATCGTCATGGAGCCCCTCTTTCGAATCGGTCGCTCTAGAATCTTTTCATCTTTAGACCAAAGTCTGTTATAAGTACGGTTATGATGCTTTGTTGGAATTCCAAGATCATCTTAATACCCAAGTCAAGTTCACGATGGAAGTTGAGGCTAACGGATTACTCTCTTTTCTCGATGTTTTAATCATCGCCAAAAACGATCGGTCATCAATTAGCTGGTCCATCGTGCATTCGTGCTGTAACCGTCTTACATAATTTTTACTCTACTAATCTTACACTAACTAGAAACCAATTTCTGTACACTTTAGCATCTATAATTCCCTTTTTACGTTCTTGCGATCCTGAATCGAACTTTCAACTTTCAGAATTACGTACTTACTCGTATTATGTATCATTAGCTCAGATTAATGGTAATTATTCGACTACGGATTGTACCAAAATTGCGAATTCTCCTCAGTCGCATAGAAACGATACGATACCATCGTTTTCAAGTAATGAAATATTAATAGGGTCCTTTTAATCTTCCACCTCTTGAATAGATTTTGTACACCATAAAACTTATCAATTATCCCTGTCGTGCATGTTCGCGAGGTGAACTTTCTTTCTTATACGTAATTCTGGAATAGGTAATACAAGTCCTATATGGTGAGATAATGTCCCGTGTTAATATATTATTTATGCGCAATGCTGTCGCTTTACTGCTTCAGAATAAAAATAAAATCCCCACGTCAATTGAAATAAAAGTATGTTGTACAAAGTATACCTGAAAACAGAACCACAATGCAAGGGGAGCCCTTTCGTTAAAATAAAAGATTCCATATTCAGTACATGTCCCATGCAAAGTGGTGATCCCTAGGGATGTACCCGGTCTGTAACTGGGAATATAGAACTTTGTATGTGGTGCATTCTAAATTGGAGCAAGTATTAAGTACGTGAGGGATGGTTGCAGATCTTCGGTTTTACGTATAGGGATCGTTTACGTATACGTAGGTATGGTATAAGTATTACGTAAATAACCGATCAAAGATTACGTTTAAATGTCTTTGTAACTTTAATGCTTAATCAATACTCCTCTAGTAGGTAAAATGCCTACTCGGCAACCCAAATTTCTATTTAAACCTTAAATCCGACGGTAATAAAATTTTAACGTAACGGTATTCATGAGGATTTAATCACATCTTAAGTAATCATTAATTCAAAGGCATATGGGGCGATTTAAAAGGCTGGCGCTATTTTAGAGATTCTAATAGTGTACCTACAACGGGAATGTTTTATACCTACGTAAAACTTTCTCATCGCCATTAAATATGCATGACGAGTTTTTCTTTAGTTTTTCGGTTTTCTAACACAAATAGACGTTGATAAGGGTGTGCCAGTAAAATTTTTGTCAACCCATTGGAAACTTTATAATTCAATTTAAATTTTAGTTGTCATAAATTATTTATGTGATTACGTAATAATTTCAACGCCACTATAACCCCCACCCCCAATCTTTTATTCCAACGTCGCGTCGGGAATATCTCAAGGATCAAATTCGGAACCTTCCCGTTTCGTAATATTTACAAATGACTTTCCAGACATATTATCTCGTGTCACTGTTCATGTATTAATATATGTAACAGACAACAATTTAGTATTTTTAATTCCGACGCCGACGCGACGCGACGGCGCAAAAAAAAAATTGCCCACCTATCCTTGTGATCAAAGACTATCAAAGAAAAATTATTACAAGATCTATCAGGTTGGTGCATAAGTACACGGCGTTTTTATTTAGCTTGTACACAAGCCACAACCTGCTTGGAATACTAAGTTCTTTCATAGGGATTCAGCAGCTCTAGTCCGGATACTTCTACTTGTTATTTCTCGCACATTTAATTTTCTACATCTAGTTCGGTACAAGCTCAGTTTACTGTTAACACTGAGAAACGAAGTCTTCTGATATGTGTTACGTAGCAGATCTGTATTTTGATAAAACTATTGTCGGCTAGTAAGTGAGTTCTGGTGATGATACGCATAAAGCCAGTGGCGAAACTAGGGGGGGTGCAAGGTGTGCCAAGCATACCCCAGGCAATCCGTGACACACCCCGGAAAAACGGAGCACTTCCCCATTTTTCATTCTTATCTTAAATTCCATCTAACAACTTAATTCGTTAAATCTTAAACCATTGCGATAAACAAACAGTAGTAATAGTGACATAGTGATAATATAAGTACAATTATTATTAATTATGTAAGGACATTAGAATATTCGTCATTCGAGCATATCGGTGAAATAATATTTGTTTAGCTAAGCGGCGCGGCGGCGGTAGACTGCTGACTGTGACTGTGCTGCTCTTGCAGTTTTCATGCGCATGCATCTATAAAAAAGTGGTGTGTACGCCCCAACAAAATTTTTATACGCACCCCTCCCCAAAAAGAGCCCGTGGGGCCTGCCCCCCCCTCAGAAAAATTTTGTAGTTTCGCCACTGCATAAAGCCTCAGTGGATGCTTACCTCGAAGTGTGGCATTCATTTTTTCCATAGTTTTACTACGTAAATTGTAAGTTAGGCAATTCTGGGATCACTGTTTTGTAACTCTCGCCCCTGCCTATGTGTTTAATTATTATCGGTGACTGCGTTGCTTCAGTTCAGTTCCGGTAACTCAGATCGGATCGGAGATCTTAATAGTTACGGAAAAGGACTAAGCGGCAAACGGGGAGTTACTGGAGACCATCAAAAGTAAAACGCAAGGCATAAAAATCAGCGATGTTGGACAGTGAAAGCGAAAGGAAAAAGTGATTCATATCAAAGGGGTGGAGGAGACTGCTAAGAGAGAGGAAGTGATTGATGCCCTCCAACAGATAATGGGAAAGAATAGGTAGGGGAAAGCAAAATAGATTAGAGTGGGACTGGTACAATGTAACATAGGAGGATCCAGGTATTTAGATGTTACGGGCACCAAGCAAGAACATGCAAAGTCACAAGTGTGGAAAGATAAGCACAAGGAAGAGGAAACGTGCTCCCTCTGCGAGAGTGAAAGGCACATAGCTGGTAGTGGAAGGTGCATGGTGTACAAGAATGAGTTAGAGCACAGAAGGAGAGAGCCAAAGAAGGTCCCTCTAAGGGGGTCCACTTATCACCTCTATAGTAACACAGAACTGTGTGTGGGTATGTGTTTTCTGTCCGCCGAAATTTTTCGAACGACAAAAAACATCACCAGAAAAAACGAATGAATGCAGCGAGACTCGAACCCGTGACCCAGTCATTACTGGGAAATTCGTTCAAGCTGTATGTGTAGTTCAGAGTTTTCCATTTTTCAAGACTGGGTGCCCTCTTTAGTCGAACATAGCTGTTGTTTTTAGCGACTTTTAAAGTATATTGTTATAAATCGTACATAAAATCAGGAATTCTTCAAACAGTGACCATTTTTGGGTATTTGGATATTTTGGGTATTTAGAGTATCACGCGATACCATTTACATATTAATACTGCATGGAGGATTACTTTATCTACTCCTTACGTAAGCACAATTGCTCTTCTGCTGGTACGTTTAGCATTTGCGCAATTCTTGCTCGGCGCTTCTATTGTGTGCATCTGCTCCGTTTCTTAGCGCAATCCGCAAAAATGGAAGCGCTTATGCTGCACCTTTTCCTTCCGTCTGTCCGTCTATCAGCCGGTGCACGGTGCTCCTAAGTTCCTTCGAGTTTCAGTGCGCGCGTTTGAGTTTATTTTACAGCTTGACTGTGTAATTTACGAACAATCACAGAGTAAGCGCGAGTGTTTGTGTATGAGTGCGTGCGTTTGAGTATGAGCGCACGCGCTTGTGTTTGAGCGCGGGTTTTGGTTTGAGCGTGCGTATATGATTGTGCGCGCGTTTGGTGTTGAGTGCTCGTTTCGGTTCGAGCGCGCGCGTTCTATTTCGAGCGCAGGTGTTTAAGTTCGGGCACGTGCATTTAGGTTTGAGCGCGCGTTTATGTTTAAGCGCCCGTTTTAGTTTGAGGGCGCGTTTTGAGTCGAGCGCGCATTTGAGTTTGAGGGCGCGTTTGAGTTTGAGCTCGAGAGTTTGAGTTTGAGACCACATTTCAGTCTGAACGCGCGTTTGAGAAAAGGTTGTTTTAAATTGTTTAAAAATGGGAATTCAAATTTGAACATCCTGTATAAGATGAAACACCGTAAACGAAATCAGAACATCTGACAACATTCTACAACAAGAATTGAATCCAAATCTGACATTAAAGTTGGATTTATGGTGATGCCGTGCCTTTATATTAGAGGAAGTAATGAAAATTAAATGTTTTTTAAAAAATAATTTATTGCTGCTAAACTATTTGTTTAAAAGCCGTCATATTTTAGTCCAAGGAGGTCCTCAACATGTAAAATGATACAGAAGGTTCCATTAAAAAAAATTTGTTTGTTTGTCACAGATTATTGAAGCACCCTATAGTTTCTGAAATAATAATTAACAACTGCGTTTCAATGAAACTTCTAAATTTTTGGTTTCAGTACTATAGCCCGACGCACTGTTGAAGGGTCCTGTATAATTCAATTCTGACAACCTATACCTTATTTATTATGGAACTAAATCCTACATGCTATTGTCAACATGGACTATTCTTAGTTAATTGCGTAAATCTCACAAACACTACCGTAGCGATGTAATTACAGGCCTGTGTTCATCAACTTACTAGTGGGCCCTACTCTCAGGAGGAGAGGGGGGCTCATGGTTTCACAATAATACAAAATAATAACACAATAAGAAACATAATATATAAAGTGTGTTTCATAAATACAGGGTGTTTCTAAATAAGTGCGACAAACATTAAGGGGTGATTCTGCACGAACAAATAATGACAGTTTGCTATATAAACGTATGTCTTCAAATGTTTAGTTTCCGAGATACGGGGTGGTAAAGTTTTTTTAAAAAACTGACGATTTATTTATTGCTCTAAAACCGGTGGAGATATGCAAATGAAATTTGGTGGGTTTTGAGAGGTAGTTATTGCGCATTTTTTGACATGCAATTAAGAATTTTATGTTCATCAGTGGCGCGCATGCGGGAAGTGATCTCAATTTTTTTAAAGAAAAAAATGGTACGCCACTGAGATATTTCAACTTGAAAATTATTTTTGAATTCCTCGTTCAATTTGTGACAAAAAATCTCTCTTGCCTTTTTTTTGCATGGGGCGCCATTTTTATGCAAAAAATAAAACATCTTTATAGCCGGCTGTGAGACAATAAGAAATACACTTTGAGTATTATGTGCGAATAGGACAATCAATGAAGCGAAGAATTGAATCTTGTGTCGCGTCTGAGGGAGGTCATTTTGAACGTTGTAGCTTTACGTGTATTTAAAATTTTATTAGTGTTATTTTCTGTTATTGTTCTGTTTTAATGTTATTCTATTAGATAGTTTTTGATAATGTATCAAAGAAATTAAGATACGCGTTAAGATGTTTTATTTTTTAATGTTTGTCGCACTTATTTAGAAACACCCTGTATAGCAAATAAATTTACAAGTTAGAAATTATTTATTGTAAGTATGGTTCAAATTTTTTTTCTCGAAAACGAATCGAAATACGCAAAACACTCAAGTAGAAAAAGGATATGTTTTAGTTGCTTTTTTAGTTACAACATTGCAAAAAATATTGGGGTTGCTACTTTTTTGCAAAAAAAATTAACAGATTGCCCCAACTGTAATATCACAAAGTAACCACTAATACTTTGTGTGTAATATATCCAAATGATGCCTCATACAGTTACGGCCGACCTTTGAGAATTTCATTAAAATAGGCAGAAACGTTTTTAGATAGTATTAATCAAAAACAATTTTTTTACAAACTTTCACAGCCTGTATAGTGACGAACCGTTTCCGGATACGTATTTATAAAGCAAAAAATGTTTATATTGATGTCCCCTGCTACACCTAAAAGTTGTCGGTATATTTATGGAACACACTGTATATACTTATACCTAAACGAGCCACAAGTAATATAAAATGGTAGCACTTTGTGAAATTTCATAGCTAATCTTACTGTGGATTACATCTAAAACAATTTTTTATGTTTGGAAATGTGTGGATAAGTGCAGATGTATCTAAGGAACCTTATAGGTAGGTACTACAGCGGGTTCAATTTGAAAATAATGATGAAATTATTTCTATCGCAGGTTAGTATAATCTTGAGTGTGTGATGTATTATAAGCTATTCCCATTTGTATTAGTTTTATTAAATCCTAGTACACGAAATTCAAATCGGGAACGCCATTTGAGCCAGCCCCGTATAATAAAAATTTCGTTTTGTTTGTTATAAAAACCTAAACAAAAAGTTCGTTTTGGTAACGTTTTTCGAACTAAAAACGATTAACTCGATCATATTGAAAATGCCTGAAGTAAATTTAAGTAAGTAAAACAAAAAGTAACTTTTAATTTGTTAAGTTATAAGTAAAATTAATTTGTAGGAGCACATCTTCCAAAACGTCTTGTCGTATCCGTGACATGTACCGTCTAAACTAACTTAGTTAATTGTTAGTAATTGGCGGTGACACTTGAAGGTGTCTGTGTAGTGGGTACAGCTGGCAACGGCAGCAAATTAAGTTTTCAAAAGTTAGTCTAGGGGCGATAAAACCCGTTTAAGTACCTGACATTAACGTACATCATCGAGCCCAAAGTGTAATTATTTTTTGTTTGTATGAGAATTTTTCATTTATAAATAAATTATGCAATTCACGAACCCACATTTGTACCGAATAACATAAAAGTGATCTCAATTTGCTCTACAGTAGTTTGAAATCCCAACGCAATAAGCTGAATCTACCCTTAATTCAATCAGGAAGTCCGAATCGAGGTGGCCGTGCAGACAATGGACAATCGTTGTGTCGCATCTGGACTACACAGTACTAACTTGCTCCCTTGAGGTTTTTGATCATTTGCCCACTTTAAGTTCTATAGTAAGCCCTTAAGCAGACTTGTTAATTCTACTTAATTTATTTTATCGCTTTTAACTTTATTAACTATTGGGTTAGTTCCTTAGTGCTTACGTGTAATAATTTAGTTTAGTAGTAACGATTTGTAGGTGCCAGAATGCAAAAAATATGTTCTAATATGCCCAAAATATGCCTGGTTTAGTTTTGAATACGGTAGACATCTATTGCTTCTTACATAAACCAATATTAAGTTGTTACATTAACGAATGCTTCGCCTACTGAATCACAGATGGCAAGTTAGGAGTTGAAGTAGTTTTCCTAAAACGTATTAATAGTTTAGTTATCTAATACCATAATAGATACCATTGATTATACAGGTTGTGTCAGTGTTGTATCATTGATTTATATACTTCGTGTATACAGGGTGTCTCCAAAAACACCTTACAACGCTTTAGGGTAGACTTATGGGGTAATATTAGACCGATATAACCCAATTTACCTCTATGCAAATGTGCACCATTTCAGAGTTACAGCTCTTCAAAGTTGGTGTTTGAAAAACGTTTATTTATCATAAATGATAAACCGTTTAAGATAGGAATTTGAATTTTGGAATAATAATTACCCTTATCAAAATCTATAATTGTACAAATTTTGGGGAAAAAATACATACAAGAAATAGGCCATCCGCATTATCGTTACTGTTAACAGTAGAATATTTTTTTAGTTCTTTACTGAAATGTAAAATTCGCTACACCAGATGAAAGGAAATTTCAAAATTAATAACTTTCGCCTCTTCACATTTTATCGTAAATTATTTGGTTTTCCAGATAAAAGGAAAAATTAACGCTAGGTTTTTCTAATAAAAGTGTTTAATTGCATATTATCTAGTAGCCGTATACATAATAACATAATAAAAGTTCGACCGATTGATTTTGAATTACTTTGAATAACAATAAATTGGGTTTTTTGCCGGAAGTCTTTTTCCCGTAAAGTGCGTTTTATGTCGCCCTTATCGCTTTCCTCATACAAAACCACAAAAATCTTTCAAATCCGAAAGTTTTAGACGATTGGTTCTGCGTCTACGGCTACTAGATAATATGCAATTAAACACTTTTCTTAGAAAAACCTATCGTTAATTTTTCCTTTTATCTGGAAAACCAAATAATTTACGATAAAATGTGAAGAGGCGAAAGTTATTAATTTTGAAATTTCCATTCATCTGGTGTAGCGAATTTTACATTTCAGTAAAGAACTAAAAAAATATTCTACTGTTAACAGTAACGATAATGCGGATGGCCTATTTCTTGTATGTATTTTTCTCCAAAATTTGTACAATTATAGCTTTTGATAAGGGTAATTATTATTCCAAAATTCAAATTCCTATCTTAAACGGTTTATCATTTATGATAAATAAACGTTTTTCAAACACCAACTTTGAAGAGCTGTAACTCTGAAATGGTGCACATTTGCATAGAGGTAAATTGGGTTATATCGGTCTAATATTACCCCATAAGTCTACCCTAAAGCGTTGTAAGGTGTTTTTGGAGACACCCTGTATAATGAACAGTGAACTCTAATATAACAGAGTTCACTGATAATGAATGACAATATCATAGCAATGACAATATCCTCAAGCACATTTTAAAAATGAATTTTGAAATTAATTTTACTTTATTGATTAATTACAAGTAATTGTGTTGGTGGATATTTTCTGACTAACTTAAGAAATTTGTAAAGTGCAATATTTTATTAAGTGTTACATGAATAGGTACTCCTAGGAATTGCCAATTCAGTTATATTTAGAAATGAAGAGAAATAATGTATAAATGTAAGCATTTAATTAGATTAACAAGAAAATGGAATCATAAATCAATCTTATTTATCCGTGGTTTGCCAATTCAATGCACGGAGTTCTAGGTATGTACAGAAAAGAATGAGCCATATAAAAAACAAACGGACTTTTCTTATTTCTCTATAATAAAATTGATGATGCAATAATTTACGGAAGCATTTGATGGCAAGTAGGCGTCATGCAGAAGAGTATATTGTGATGTAACGTACCTGGCAGGTTTGAATTTAATGTTGCCCGCTAAAATTTGTCCGATTTATAAACGGTAGAGAAAAGAGGGCTACGCCAGGTGATGTAATAGCGAGAAGGAAATGAGAATCATCACGACGCAAAATTGAGTAAGTGGTAAGCAGGACCAGGAGTTGATTCCCGGGAATAGAACACAAAAGACGTCTTTGTGTTGTGTGTGAACGTCGTCATCTGCAAATTGACGTATATTTTGTTATTTTTCTTAATTATAAAATTGTACTGCTTGCTGTTTTACTTAAGTATGTACAGTTGCTTTACCGCTACCCTACATACAGGGTGTACCGTGACATAATGCGCATTGCGTAAGACCGTATTCCTTAGGCAAGTTTTAGTCGAAGATGCCTCGTACATTTGTCCCAAACTTAATCATTAAGGAGTTATTGGTTCAGAAGGCTAATTTATTTATGAGACATTGTTTATTATTTGATATTGACATTTACGATTAATTTGATACCTATGGCTGAATATCATCGGGGGTGTCGTGCCCGAAAAATACCTAATTCGAAAGTGTTCATCAATGTAGGTACATCGTGATTTGACAAAACAAGTAATTTTCCTAAAGCTACTGCAAAAACTTGTTGAAGGAAGCCATTCTTAACATGATCGAAAATTGTCCCTCTTCTAGCATGCGAAGACGGTTAGATAATCGCGTTATTGTTAGTCGAATGAAGTGTGGAGAACACCTAATTTTGGTTTATACCCATATCACATACAATCCGTTCTAAATTTACAACCTGCAGACTATGTAGAGCGTAATGACTTATGTAGTTGGTTAATTGCCCACCAACAGCTCTGGGAGCAAATTCTATGTACGGATGAAACGAATACCAGACATTCACATTCATATGGGCACTTGAAAACCCTTTTGATACAACTGAAACGCATTTCCAACATCGCTTTTCGGTGAATATTTGGTGTGGTGTTCTTAATAACATTTTTATTGGGCCATTCGTATTTCAAGCAAGTTTAACAAGCGAGCATTATCTATTTTTTTACAAAACGATTTGCCAGGATTAAGGGATATTCCACTTCGGAACAGAGTTAATATGTGGTTTCATCATGATGGCGCACCTCCTCATTATGGTCAGAACGTAATTAAATAATAACTTTGCTAACCGTTAGATTGGAAAAAGAGGTCCAGTTTCCTGGCCTCCGAGGGACACTCGAAAAGTTTAGTATATAAACTACAAACCAGAGATGAGTTGATTCAAAATATTATGACTGCGGCTGCATTCATACGAGACGACACAGATACGCTTCATAGAGCTATATCTTCAATTATTAGAAGAGCAAGAATGTGTTGTGAGGCAGCGGGAGGCCATTTGGAACAAAAACTTTCTGTTGCTAATAGAAAAAAATTTAAAAAAATCGTTATTTAATATAACATTACTTTATTCTGCACGTTCTTTGCTTTCTTAAATATAATGTTGCCCATAACTCTTTAACTAGGTATTAAGTTTTGGGCAAAAGTGAACAAGGCATTTTCGACTAAAAATTACGGGACACCTTGTGTATATGTAAATACAATTCTAAATAAACAGAAACAGTCTTATGTGACCTAAAAGTATCTCTTCTTCTTTCTTGTATTATAGAAGTGAAATAGCAAAAAGATCATTTAAAAAAGTTGCTTGCCAATAGAGGTCGGGCAATCAGCTGACCTTGACAGCTCTGAGGGCAAACAAACGCTACACAAAACAAGTATTTTCAGTTTACGTGCGCTAAAATGACAATTGTGCATGCAACTCTCACGTTTCCTTAACGCGCGTAACCTGTACATCCAAACACTATAGGCTGTGCTATTACGAATAGAAAAAATTTTGCCCTCAGAACCGTCAAAAAAGTAGTTAATTGCCCTAATTGCCCGGTCCTACAGCGTCATCTGTGATAAAGTAGTAGTTCTAAATGAAGGTTTGAAACTTTGATTCTTTTTAATAGCAGCGACATTCGTGCCACCCTTAGACCATATAATAATGGACTGATAATTCCCTATTTACCAAATGTGTAAAAAGCTCAACAACCTGCCAATCTGCAAGCGAGAGAGCTGTATTGCGCATCCTTAACCGTTACCCATAAGACTACTGCGAGACGGTAAAGGACAAGAATTATATTTTCACTCTTTTCACGGCGGTTCGTTTTTAAACGTTGTATTAGGAGTCCATTATTATATGGTCTAAGTTGCCACCATTGTATTTACAAAGAGTAATTTTAGATACTCTTTGGTATTTATTACAATGTACAATATACAATGGTGCCACTTATTCAGATCGGCGCGCCCAGAACTATGACGTCTCTGTGTCCAAATGAGTTTCCATTTATCCCCTCCCCATAAGGTTGTTTCACTATACAGGGTGTTTATAAATTAATATCGGGGTTTTAACGCTTTGTAGTATTTATTATTACATAAAACATAAAATAATAATTAATACATGAAATGAAAGAGCAACAATTGTGCTTTTTGGTACGGGCAAGCTTTAGAAAGCCTGTGCGTTAGCGTCTCTGCGCATGCTCTAGAAAGATGACAGAACTTGCTTCACAAGGCCTCCATGCTCACTCGTCTGACCCCATGCGATTTCTACCTGTGGGTGTTCATAAAGAAAGGATCGTATGTATGTGCCTCCACTACCAGCTGACTTACCCGATCTGAGAAACAGGTTGAGGCAGCCGTTGCAACAATTACACGACCAACACCCTACAATCAACGTTTTGGTTTTGGAAGACACATCAAGTCTTGGGTTATCGACTTCATATGTGCCGCGTGACGAACGGTGCTCAAATTGAACACTTGTAAGCTTGTAGTATAACTGTTTGAGTTGCTCTGTTATTTCGCGTATTAATTATGATCTTACGTTAAAATCCCGAAATTCGTTTAGAAACATCCTGTATATTACTTTACACTACATCTGTGGCTAAACCACATAAACCTTAGACAAGTGTTAAACCGTTATCCTTACAACAGATTCCTGTTTCACTGCCGCTCTAAAAGAATAATTTAATTTTAAATAAATGTTAATAAACAACATATTTCGTGTTAAACGCTAGTGTTAAACTAATATAATATTAATATCTTGCATAGTAAAATTAATTTTCTATTATTAATAAGTTGATTCACAGTTGTTAACGTTCCTAACCTCAAAATGTCTGTTGTGATTGAAACTACGTTAGGTGATATTACAGTTGATTTATACATAAAAGAACGACCGAGAGCGTGCTTGAACTTTCTTAAATTATGCAAAATCAAATACTACAATTACAGTCTTTTCCATACAGTAAGCAGAGATTTCATCGCTCAAACAGGTGATCCTACCGGTTCACGAAAAGGTGGTGAATCGATCTACGGAGTACTCGAAGGGTCACTCAAACGTTACTTCGAATGTGAAACAAATCCTCGCATTAAACATACAATAACCGGTCTTGTATCATTTGTAGGTGCCGAAGACAACATGATTGGATCACAATTTTTTATTACACTCGCTCCGGAGTTAACGTACTTAGATGACAAGCATTGCGTTTTCGGTGAAGTGGCCGAAGGTTTGGATGTGATCGAGCTGTTAAATGAAGCGATTTGCGATATAGACAGTAGGCCGTATCAAGATATTCGAATTACACACACAGTTATTTTAGATGATCCCTTCCCCGATTTGCGAGGGTTAAGAATACCGGCCCGATCACCTTCGCCCAGTGCTGAAAGGTTACAAGGCGGTCGTATAGCACCCGACGAGGAAATCGACGAAACCGTCGGTAAGGATGTTATAGAAATTGAAGAACTGAAAGCGGAACGTGAAGCAAAAGCCAGAGCTACCATTCTCGAGATGGTTGGCGATATTCCCGACGCCGAGATGGCTCCACCCGAAAACGTACTGTTTGTTTGTAAATTAAATCCAGTAACGACCGATGACGATTTAGAAATCATATTCAGTCGCTTTGGTGATATAAAGTCGTGCGAAGTTATAAGAGATCGTAAAACAGGCGATTCGTTACAGTACGCGTTCATCGAATTTGCAGATGAAAAGGCTTGCGAAGACGCTTACTTTAAAATGGATAACGTTTTAATTGACGATAGACGGATTCATGTCGACTTCAGTCAGTCTGTAGCTAAAGTTAAATGGCTCGGTAAAGGGAGAGGTGTTGCACATTTCGATGGTAAGGGGAAGAGAACGGAAGATAAGAGAAATGATATTGGAAAGGGAAATTATTCGACGCACAAAACGGAATCATCTAAGGGTGGCTATCACAATCGAAAAGGGAAGAACGTCGACGAGGTAAAGTACAGAAGTAAAACGTCACACAAAGATCGTTATTACCAGAGCAGTAGTAGCCATCATGACTCTCATTCGAGAGGTTATAGAAGAGATAGAGATCGTAGGGATCAACATGAAGAGAGATATCAAAGGGATTACAGAAGGCATTCAAGTGATGAGAGACGAAAGTCAAGAAAGAAACCGAAAAAGTCTAAAAGAAGTAACAGTAGCGAATCAAGTGGTAGTGAAAGAAATTATAAAAAGTCACATAAGGTGAAGTCACGTGAAAAGAAATGTAGAAATGACAGCTCTGATAGTTAGAATTGTATAAATTTTAGTTTAGTAAAACATTATTAAGTAAATAAGTAATGCTGTAAATTATCATTACATGCTGTAGGTACTTAGTAATTATGTAACAAATTGTCATACACCATTTTTAAATTTTCCTACCTAATTGTACTAAATGTAAATTAGTTTGTTACTGATAAACTGTACCTATTTCTTTTTTGTACTACATTTTCAATTCTTTTCGTCCCTTGGAAAATCATTTCATTCATTAGGAACTACTATGACGTTGGCCAGAAGTTGCTTATCAATAATTGTCTTATTCACTATACTTGAAATCGATTTTTAACATGTTTTCACAATGTCTTGCACTTCATAGAACCACAAAATAGAAATGAATGCGGTTCATGCTTTTTATAGAAGAAATAGCAATTGTGTTGCATGCACATCCATGGATCAGGAATGAAATGCATGGGTAAGAACACAGACAACAGCTTTATTACATTGGTTTTGGTAATGTGTAGGATGCAGATGTCTGTACAACTATTAATGCTCCACTATATGTAGTCCTTTTTTGTAAGAGCTCAATGCACTTTGAATCTAACAGTTACCTACTTATGTATTATTAAGGTTATTTTTATTAACATGAAATGAATGAATATTAGAAGAATGTGACAATGACATTTCTTTTTATATTCAACTCTCTAACTAACTGTTTAATTGTAACTATGTAAATTAACATGTAAACATTAACTATCTTGATCTATATACAGAATAATATAACATGTATACAAGGGCCAAGCTATTATTTTGAGGATAAAAGAACCAGTGCAACTTTTTCAAAATTTTATTTTAGATGTAGGTATGTTCAAAGTAGGTCCCTTCCTCCTAAGTTCTATTTTAGCCCAAAAAACAGCCAGATCCAGTGAGTAGAAACGGTGTTCGATTACATTAATCTTGTTTGCAGCCACATACTGGTTCGACGTATCATTTAGCTGTGACAGTCTTCTGCTCCTCTAGAACGGTACTTCTAAAGAACACAGCGTACATAATATATG
Organism: Pyrocoelia pectoralis; assembly: GCA_036250285.1. Classification (NCBI taxonomy): domain Eukaryota; kingdom Metazoa; phylum Arthropoda; class Insecta; order Coleoptera; family Lampyridae; genus Pyrocoelia; species Pyrocoelia pectoralis. Next base: position 22,107,345 of record CM070080.1, on the reverse strand, counting down.
ACTCTTCATTACTCGCTGCTTTCTCATTATTGATGGCGTGGCCTCGCCTTCATTGATCTATACGGGACTCTTGTCTGCACCATGGCTCCACACGCTCCATCCGAAAACGTACTGTTTGTTTGTAAATTAAATCCCGTAACAACCGATGACGTTAGCATGCCCACCACCCTTAAGCAATATTGGAGTTTTATGGCAAATCGCAAATTCGTTCTGATTTTTGAAAATCTGGAAAAATGATGGGGTACAAAACGATATAGGTACGACTTTTTTTCAGATGAAGGGTGGTCGTGCATTATTGTTCTCACAGATGTGGATCCAATCCCCAGTTGAGCCTCTATTATAGCGTAACTAATTCGGTTATCTGTTTTCATAATGTTCACATGCAGCAAGGTTTTCCTCTGTCACAGTGGTATGGAAGGACCTGCACCTTTCTTGTAATCAACTGATGTAGCTCTTACTCTTCTATACGTTCGAATTCCTTGTACCTACTTACCATCTGTAAACTGTTGCCAATGAAGAGGGTTCTGATAGCAAAATTTTGATTTCAAACCTTCTCACGGGCATCTCATCCTTCATCTTTATCTTTTGCCTAATGCCATACAGCGTTGACTGTTGTGGGGTGTCCCCCCAAAGTCCTCCATTTTTTCCTATCCTGTGACATTTGCCTTAATTATAGGTGTAGTTGACTGATGTTTTCTTCCTTTTCTTTTTACCAATTCTTCTATTCTTTGTTCCATATTTTTGCTTGGTCCCAGCAAACCGAGTCACGTTATTTTGACGCTAATTTCACGTGGCTTAATGACCCGTATATGGACCCGTAAGATGTTAGATATGTCTTTTTGTGGGCATTATGTCACATGAATTATCAATATAAATAAAATCTATTATACTCACTCATATCAGATGTCATAATGACATGTCATGACGTTAAAAAATGGTAAGCTTTAAGACGTCATTATATCGTCAGTAGGTAAAGGTAATAGCTCGAGTGACATCACATATAGCATATTGTTTGCTGGGGTCTTCCCACTCTTAATTCGTTATACCCCTACTGTCTTTTGGATTCTCCTACTTTCCTGGTCATTATTTGAACGTGTCCGAACCATTTCAGTTGTTTTTTTCTATTACTTGAGTAATTGCGGCTTCCCTGTTGATTGAAAATGACCATTAACGACCATATTAAAACCATTAGATTTTTTAGTGTTTTTAATGGTTTTTGGTGGTCTAACGTGGACGCTAATGGTGTACCTATCGTAAAACTTTTGTATGGTTTTTAACGGAAATTTCCGTTACCACATTACTTTACAGTTTGAATATGGACACTAAATGGTGTATCATAGAACTTTTGTTTGGTTTTTAATGGACATTACCGTTACCACATTGCCTTACGGTTTGAATATGGAAAACTAAATTAGCTAACAATTTATGCTTTCTAACGGAAATTACCACATCATAATAATAATGTAATATTTCTTTATGGATATATACCCACATAGAAATTGTATAGGATTTCTTTACGAAAAATCACAGCTTGAAAATATATGCTTCATTCTCATTCTAAAAGGGAATTCCCATTACTGATTTATATTTATCTTATTGCACTTCTTGTTGGTTATACTGCGGTGCAGTTTGTTCCGTTTACTCTGTGCTGCGATTATTGCGAAAATGTTTGCGTTAGTAAAATTTGTAGAGGACGGAAAATTATACGTGGCGGATGTGGCCGACATTAAAAAATTTCAAGAAGATTTTATACCTACTGAAAGGTACAAAGTTAAGTACGGCGATGGCCAACATTATAAGGCATGACGTATTGTTAGTGTTGGTGGTAAGTACATTTTACTTATTTTATTAGAGTAGTTTCAAAATCTCGTGGCACTCGAGATGTGTGGCGGGATTTATTTAAACGCGATACTACGATACTAATATGAAGTTCTATAAATAATTACACCTATATTTATTTACTCTACATATTTAGGATGGCATTTTACCTACCAATGTTTTTGGACGTATAATAATGTCGTACCTATTTTTCGAAATTGTTGTAAATCCCGCCGCGCATTCCGAGTGCCACGAGATTTTGAACCTACTCTACTCCTTGTATTTTTGCTTTCAGAAAATAATATAACTCAGAAAATGCTTCAGCGACGCTGAATCGGCGTTCAACAAAACCGTTGAGAATGACAGTTATACAACTAATCAACCAGAAGAGCTTATTTAAGAGTAGTGATATTTATGGAAGTTACTGGAACTTCCCATTTTAACTAATGCATTGCATGTGGAAATTTCCATTATATTTTGTGTTTGTATCTTAATGGTATTTACCATTGCTATTGTAAACCTTATGGGATTTCACAATGTGGTTCCAGTAGTTCTTAATGGGTGGAAGTGGAAATTTCCAAATGGGAATAAACGGTTCGGAACGTGGAATTTCCATATGGAAATCAATGGTTTAAATAAGGAAATCTCCATGACAAATACACCTATTGAATCCATAAGAAACCATTAGAATTTTTCATTGTTTTTTTTTAATGGTCTCTAATGGTCCTTTTCAACAGGGTTGTGCTCTACGCTTTTTCTAATGTCTTCATTTCTGTATCTGCCTCTTTTTCTTTTTTGCTGTTATTTTCTGAGGAACTTCATTTCTGTTGATGTTATTTTACTTTCAGTTTTCTTGTTATTGGCCAGCTCTCACTTCCGTATGTCATGATGGGTAGATATTAGGTACTTACTAAGCATTGAATAAAGTTTTTCACTCAACGGTACTAGGTACTATAGCTACCTACGTTGTTGTGTAGATTGCTGTTTTTATTGCTTTTGCCCTAATTTCCTTCGTTCCTAGAATTGTTTTGAGCTGATAAAATGGGTATTAATGCTCTAGTATAGACCATTTTTTGCAAAAGCTCAATGCACTTTGAATCTAACAAAATCCTATAATACCTATAATAGGTACAACATACCCAAATAGCACAAACATATGCCAGGAACATGCACAGGATATCAAAATTGAATATTCAGATATTCTATGTATATGAATATATATGCAATGAATAAGAATAGCATATTCATAGCAGCAAACTATGTCACATGAAAATACATTCCTGGAATATGCCATGCAAGTCAGATAGGAACATTCCATGTATATCATATGGATATTGGTGGCGATATGTATGGAATATGAAAATGCTCTTATATATATATTCCACGAATCTGCCTTGTAAACCGTTTAGATATTTCAGGTATATATTGAGAATATGTATATAGTTCGGCCGCTGGATCTTTACCGATGTATGTTCACATACGACGTGCGTACCCATCATTCGACTACTTTATTACTAAAAACAAACAAAGACAAACTGCAAATCTCAGTCAGTTTGTCCTTGTTTGATTTTAGTAATAAAGTAGTCAAATGACGGATACGCACGTCGTTGTACGTGAACATACATGGGTAAAGATCCAGCGGCCGAACTGTACATTCATAAGCACTTTGTTGTGGTTCAAATTACAATAATTTCACATAATTCTTTATTGTTTGCCTACCTCCTGCATGTTAACACTAATCAGTTATTTGTGAAGGCATACAACTTAAAAAAAAAGTTTCTTTAAAATTAAATGCCAGATAATAACACATTAGTGTTGAAAGGTACATAGGCAAAAAAAAGAATGTTTAAACTTTTACAGTTGAATTATTGCAATTTGAACAACAATAAAAGCATAAATATGACTAGAGTTCCACAACACAAGTGACAATAAGATAAATATAATAAATAAGCACAACTTTCTTGATAGTAAAGTTAAAATCTTAAAAAAAGTTAACATTTTCTCATCCACTTTAATACAGGGGTTAAGAACTGGTTTATTTCTGTTATGAAAGTGTGAGAAAGTTAAATTTTTCTCAACACCTACCGTTTTTGTTTGGATCATGAAAATACTTCGAATATGTAGCAATATTATGCAATATCTTTCGTATATTTGCTATGACGTCACTCCAATTTAGAAATAAAATATGGTAATCCAGTAAGTATAGATATAATGATAGTTGAATTAATGTACAACAATTTTAATTGCTACTTAAAAAGAGATATAATGTAAATAAAGTAAGTATAAACTAGTAAAACTTCTCCAAATGCTTCATTTCTAAAACAAGATGTATTGGAAATTTATAGAAGTATTAAACCCAATTACGTACCTCTTTAAACGTTACATAGCTTTTGACAACCAAACAATTATTACATCAACCTCTTTGTTCATAGAATTTTTGCTTAGGGGACTACATCTAACTGCACCTACAATGCAAAAATTGTAACTAGCTAAAAAATAAAAGGTACGGCTTACCGAAAAACCTGATTAAATCTCAATAAGCCAAATTCCTTTTTGCCTTTCCTCTCGAGTATACTATATCCAACCACCACCTCATCTGCAATAAGTGTGGCAGCAAGTATTCTTCTAATCTAATCACATCTTTCAGGTTATTGCCTCCAATGTTGGAATCATGCTGAGCTTTATTATACATGTGAGACAGCACGAAAGTGATTTTGTTCTCAAATTTTAAAGAGAATTGCACATTAATTAATGAACATAACCTAACTATGGAATACTTACATTTTGGAGAATTGCTATTTATGGATATAATCACGTATTTTTGTAAACTTGGATAATAGCGAAGTAGTTACCTACATTGCACCACAAACCACTAAAAATTTCCTAAACACACACGAACTAAAACATATAAAGAAGTCATAATGTAAATAATACAAAAATGGCGGTAACATGAGGGTAGAATCAGAATTGAGAATGATCATGATTGCAGTAGGATAGATATTTACGGTGATACTGGAATATTCTACGCATATATTTCAAACTCTCCATGTGATATTTATAACGAATAATTTTAGAATATCCTCTTCGTCAGTGGAATATAGAGGATATCAATAAGATATCCTAAGAATAACTTTGTTAGAATATTCAGCAGATATGCTTAAGGAATAAGACACGCATATATATAATCGAATATCTCTATATATTATTTGTCAATATCTATTGCATATTCCTATGAAGTTTGCTATATTTCGATTATGATATGAATATACATAGAATATTTATCAGAAAATAGATATACATGAGAAAATAGACGATTAACAGAATATTCTAGGAATATGTTGTGCTATTTGGGTATAGGTATTTCTGTTATACGAGGAACATGCCATTATTATTGAAAATCGCACACAAAGATTCCATAGCCAATGAAAACCTTGCTTTATGGTGGTAACCGTGGCAATAGAAAGCCTTTCCGCGGAAATATTTTCCTCCTGGGTACGGGGAGAAATATTTCCGTAAAAAAAAAAAATAATAATAAAGAAAAATTGATTTTTCGTGCGATTTTTTACCGAATATCCCTCTGTATCGATTCATATCCTGGAAATTTTGTTTTCGTTCCGCTTTTTGAAAATCTGTAAGATGATGGGGTACAAAACGACATACGACTTTTTTCAGATCAAGTTGGTCGTGCATTATTGTTCCCACAGGGTGGCCCCTATTACGGCATACCTAGTTCTGTTATTTGGTTCCATAATATTCTTCACAGCAGGTAATTGGAGGACCTGTTCTTTGATGCGGAAGTGACATCCCAACCTGTTATATTCATCTTCACGGATGGATCTAAAACATTGGGAGGAGCAGGTACCTACTGGTATTTACCTACTCCAAAGAACTGAACTTCCATATCACGCAACCACTAGGCAAATTTATCCTACTGTATTAATTCCAGTCAGAATTGGTAGGATTAACGTTTAGTGCAAGAAAAGTTCTTATGCATAACATAGCTATAAAGAACAAAACTTTTAGAATTTCCAGTGACAGCAGGTAGCAAACAGCAACACCATCGAGTACGTATAGGTTAAAAGGGGCATGATTCTGGAACAAAAGGCAACGAGAAAGTCGATGAGATAGCCCATCTTGCCTCAAAACAGGTGTTTTATGATCCAGAGCCGACTCTTCCACTACAGGTCAACTGTATACAACTTAATAAATCAAGAGACCTAAGCCCAGCACAAGGCTAGGTGGAATTTGAACTTGAGCACCATCTCTCATAGCCTGGCCACTCAACTCCGCAAACTTTTCCTAAGGCTTCAGTCACGAGTTTCACACATCGTTCAACTGCCTGTGTGTGAACTGGAAATGTCTTGAATGTTATATTCCAATTAGGGACTGGAGCCGCTTTGAATATGTGATTTAATCTCATCGTCACTGACATCTTTTAATAATGGGGGAGACGGAGATGATAAATCACAGTCCATCGAGTTAATTACTTATTTCCGAGTAGTCTTGAGCCTTGAAATTGAGTTTTGGCCGTATGAATGTTCTGATAGTTGATCCTTCTGATCTTTAGAATTCGTCGAAGTCCAAGCTCCTCTTATGTATTTTGTATTACCTTTGTGCCATGTCTAACATTAATAAATTTTCTGGATGTGCGAAAAAGCCATTTCCTTCGATCACAGAGTCGACAATATTACATAAATCTTCAGGCAGGTACCTTGAAGATTGTATTGATTGGTACAAAAGTTTTGGTCCCTCTGTTCTAATATTAAACCACATTAGCATGTAGGTATGACTTCAAAATAAAAACAACTATTTCTTGAAGTTCAGGTAATCTGAGAGTTCGATTTGCTATATTGTCAACCACCTCCAATGTGACAAGGGACCAGGATCTCGTACAGCCAAATCCTCTTTACAGTTTCTCGTCCATGCAAGTATCGAGTAGATATTGTCGGAGATCTGAGAACCGATACTCTTGAAGTCAATCACTGGAGGTTTTTCGCAGCCACTTAGCTTTTTACCGATTTGCTGATTGGCCCTCTCAAAGATTTCGGACCCGGCGTTGATTTACCATCTAGGTATTGATACAGATGCCGGAATGGCAGTTCATGGAAATGGAGAAGGCAAAGTGCCCCATAACGGCGGTTTCCCCAAATGTGTTTCGATTCGGCAAATCAAACCGTTTTTACAACCTGTATAAATAGTAAATTGTTTAATTACTAATAATATGTACCGAATACCACTTATCTGCTCTAATACTGTAACTACATAATATTAAAGAAACTTAATTTCTCGATTTGGTGCGTGTTTGATTTTAGGACGGCAGTAGGTAAGTATATAGGTCAATTACAAAGAATTTCGAAAACACGTGCACTGAATAGGTTACTGATAAGAAAATTACCTATTTAATGTTGTCAGCATAAAATTATGGCAAAATTAATGAATAGTCAACACTGAATTCATTATGGGCGTGTCACTTCTACATAACGTCTTAAATAGATTTATTTTTTAACATTCTCATAATTAAAAATGTACACTATAAATAACCGAAAGGTAAAATTATAATCTAGATCAAACATTTATTGACACTATAAAAATATGTAAAAATTCACACATGTAAATGCTAAAATAGACAATTTTAAAGTATAACATGTTGCCAGCGCTTTCCAAACAGCCTAAATGTGAATAGAATAATTAAATATACACTTCATTTACCTATTAATGCAGCAGTTATTAATTTTTTTTTATTTAATTAGGTCTACTTTATCTAAACAAACTTGAATAAATTTTTAGTCAACGTAGTTGGGCAAGGAATTCTCTTCTCACATTTTGACTATCACTGTATCAAAAACTGAGATAAGAAAGTTTCTAAGAAATTAGAATAGTTAATTTTAGGCAATTTGATGTAGTAAGTGTCAGTTTCTCACTATTTTTTATAGTTTTTATACAGATTTATTTAAATTTATTAATTTGTTGGCCGTTAAGCAAATTTTTAGTGGGAGTAATCGGCGCATTTCGTGTCATAAATTTATCCATCAACATTTTCTAATATAGGTACGAAGGATTTTACATACATTTTTAATATAAGTAATTCTGTTCTATGGAACATTTAAACTTATTCATTAAAATTTAAGAAATTATAAAGTTACTTCTTTTATTTTCAATGTACATTTTTATTCAGTAACATTTTAAATCATCTATCGGTATAAATACTTGAAGTTTTTTAAACAAACACAAAAATTTTAGTAAAAATTAATAACATACATTTAAATTCATTCTATTAAATATTTGCTTGCCCTTAGTATTAAATATTAAATTTTGTTTATAGCATTTCAAGCAAACTTTAATTTTTATTAAATATATTTTTGTGACTCTCCATTTATTTTAGTATATTAAAAGTGTTTTTTAAAAAAACTGCAAACATTTAAATTGTTAGATGAAAATGAGTTTCTTGATTTAATATATTTCACACAAAAACTTGTAACACTCGTATTAAAACCTTTCATTTAAATTGAGAAGCAAAATATAGGAACAAACATTGGAATTCGTGTAACATTTTTATTTAACAAACAAAAAATAGCAACTAACTTAAATGAAAGAATTAAAATGTATGTCGAATTAAAGTGTTACATGAATTAAAATGTTTGTTAATAATATTTGTTCTTTAATTTCAAATAAAGAATTAAAATTATCAACAATCATATTAATTCTGAATTAAAATGTTTGTTGATAATTTTAATTGGGCGCTGTAGGTTCCGGAAGTTGTGTGAACTACACACCATAAATTCACTTGGCAACATCGCCTAATGTAATTAAATTTATAACTTTAAATACCAACATTAGGTGTTTTCTTTTTGCATTTTGTGGTACACTTAAGGCACCTCTGTCAATACACACCATTCGTTTTGTAAAAATAATTTGACTCAGTTCTCAATAACCCTATTCGTTTTAAAAGCTTTATTTAAGTTTTATATTAACCTGAGGCAGAAATGTCTTATGCCGCAAGGTACTTCAATCACGTGATAATTGTGCATTTGCCTAACCCTGTGGCACACCTGTGGCGGTGCAAAAAGAAAACACCTATTGAACAACTCGCATTTGTCTCCAGAAAAGGCGCGAGAAATAAAACAGCGTTGTCAAATTGACAAGTATGTGGTACTGAAAACCTCCGCAACCTACAGCGCCCAATTAAAATTATCAACAAATATTTTAATTCAGAATTAATATGATTGTTGATAATTTTAATTCTTTATTTGAAATTAAAGAACAATTATTATTAACAAACATTTTAATTCGACATACATTTTAATTCTTTCATTTAAATTAGTTGCTATTTTTTGTTTTTTAAATAAAAATGTTACACGAATTCCAATGTTTGTTCATATATTTTGCTTCTCAATTTAAATGAATGGTTTTAAAACGAGTGTTACACATCTTTGTGTGAAATATATTAAATCAAGAAACTCATTTTCATCTAACAATTTTAATGTGTGAAGTTTTTTTAACAAAGATTTTTAATATACTAAAATAAATAGAGAGTCATACAAATATACATAATAAAAATTGAAGTTTGTTTAAATGGGACGAAATTAACTTCAGTAATAAAAAGTAAAACGGCGGCGTTCGATACTGTTCCATTTCATTTTTATTCATTTAACAGCGAATTGCCAAGCAGGTTCTCCATAGGCCTGTTTTGTAAAATTTTGCAAGTGGGTATTATAGCGCACATCATCATGTAACATAAACCTTTGTCCAATTTGAAAAGTACCAAGATTTTGGTGTTGATTTGCGATCAGCAGAATATAAAGAAAAGCCCTGTCAAAGCAAAAGATTGGTTGGGGGGTTAGAAAACCTTTTTAAACTCCGTAGTAAATCACATAATTAAATAGAAATTTGGGTCAGACTAAAGGTTCCAAATAGTATTAAATTAATTATAAAAATTAATCATTCTACTTAGTCAAATTTTATTTTTAAATACAACCAAACGCGTCTCGTTTTGTCGGGTTTTAACGGTAACATTATGTGAAATAATCAGTTTGGCAATAGTGACTATATTTTGATAGATCCCATACCAAATAACAAACAATATTTTTGTAATTTATTATTGATATTTCATCGCAAAACATCCCTTGTTTTGTGCATTTCATGAATTATCATATATCTGCCGTATAGCGGTGCGACTTGAGACATAAGTACCAACGCGTTTAGGAATTTACAATTAATTAGATTTTTACTGAAATTGGAGATGTGAGACGGATGAGTAAATATATACCACCAACTACGTGAAGTGGCGGCCAGTTTTCTGCAAACGTAATCTAGAAGCACATATGAAAAATAACATGACAAGTTTGCAACTTCGATATTGTCATATCGCCTCTTTAGTCTATTCCATTTAAGAAGGTAGTAGATGGCGCTACCTCTGAAGGCAAGTTTACACGGCTATGTTTTTTGGTTATCTTCAAAATGAGGGAAAATTTAAAAATAGTGTAAATTGTAAACGTCATATTTATTAGCCAGTACATGACTGAAATAGTTGGTTGCTTCAAATAAAATATGTTATATGAGACTGGAGATTGCCATTGATGAAATTATAATTGTGGACCATAAAATGTCTTGTGAATATAAGGTAAAACACAAACAAATTATGACATGAAGGTGACTTGATAGTGTTATTTACAACGTATTCATTCGCCATAAAAACTTATAGGCAAAAAATAATATTTTATATGAACATTCTACTCAAAATGACGGATAGGAGAATATAAATGAAAAACACGAGGATTACAAAGAACATAAAATAATGGAGTTGACAAAATTACCTATCTGACAGCAGAACAAACAATTTTACCATATCTTTTTTTTTACTTTTTTACTTCAAATATCACTATTTTATGAAAATACGTTTGTGCGTTTAAAATTGAAGGTCAAAGTACTACATATAAATGAAGTTTCACCGACGAAAAAGAATTAGATCACGATTAATAAATTTAGATTAGTCAGAAGGATGTGACAGGAGGAACTGTAGTGCATTTTGATGAAATTGAAAGGTTACGAACTAATTTTGTTAGCGCTTCAATAAAAAATTGATCCTCTACAAGAAAACATAACGATAAATTAAAATGGAAAAGGTTCAGAATCGACAATACGATGGGGTTGATAAGTACTGAAATAGTCAGAAGCCAGAAACCAATTTTTTGAGAAATAAAACGCAAATAAGCATCAATTTTCAAAGCGTGTTCGCTAATAATGAACCTATTTATCAACAAATTTAGGCAATGAATATGTCACAACATAGAAGTATTTCGATCACAATCTACCAACCATCTTCTTCGCCCACTCGTCTTACTTATATCTGCCCCCTTCTCTTAACCTACTTACTACCTTATTACTCCATCACAGTACAAAATTGATGAAGTGGGACTCTGGGTAACTCTGGGATTTTGAAAGAAAACCGGATACCATTGGGAAGCATCACAATAATGAAAAGGATGATCTACAATTTATTACAACTTCAGAGATGGTTCTAATAAAAAAATATGTTACAGATAAGTATAAATTGTGCAAATACCAGTGCAATGATGTATGTGGTCACAGTGTAGAGGAAAAATGGATGTTGTTCTTTTTATATTGAAATACATACACTAAAGATCTCCTTAACGTTGTAATTTAACGACTCTTGTTTAATTTTTAATCAACCACAATTTATTTTACCTACATGATAGTTGAACGTAGTGTTGAAATGCGATTGATTATGTTTCAAATAAAAAATATTAGTCGGAATTACGTATTAATAAAGTTGTATTTGTATTATAACAAAGTACCTACATAGAATTCCACGTAAGTGTAGATAAATTAACGGTAAATTATTGTTATTCATTACTTTTATTAAATTATATGTGTTAATACAGCTAAACTTAATTCACTTGTGACACAATTTACGAATAAAGTACTTTTGTTATTGAAAGCGTAAAAGCAAAAGTGAAACTTCTTTGCAGAAAATTGCAAAAAATGTTAGCATCTCCAGAAGAGAACATTACTTTATTAAACGTTATAAATATAATAAATATAAAAGATTGTTTGTGTATTTTGACTCTACCAATATTAAAATATTGTATACTGCAGATTATTCGTGTACTAAGGGGATTTTAATATGGATTTACTAAATTTTTCAACTACTTACTCGTATATCTAAACAAATTTAGTTGCTTTAACACGTCATTTGTTAGTCTTAATTCAGGTAATACCCTAATTGATTGCACCATCACAATGAATATCTACTATAAATCAAAATGCAATGAATTTTTAGGCCACCGAAGATGATTTCTGATAACTTAGTTTAAAGCTTTGATGCTGATTTATCGTTAATTATTTGGTAAAATATTAATAGATAATAAAATTAAATCTTTAAATGAGAATATTAACATTTTTCCCGATATTCATATACCATATATTACATAAAAACTCACAAGAAGCCGAGATGGCACCATAGATTTAACTGATTTAAGTATGTGATAAGCTACTCTCAAAAATTCCGCCAATATAAAACGTCAGTAAACTAGAATAATTATAAAGAGATACACAACTTCCTTACAAATGTTGGCCGTATACAAAAACGCCCTTACCACCAACAGAATTTACAAAACAGCAGCATTAAAGGAATATGGAACATATTATTACCTTTAAATATCAGGTAAAAGTTCGCGCGGTTTTTGTATACAGCAGACATGAATATTTTTTAACGTGTTGATCGGCAGCAGTTGTTTGTTATCTGTAATTCACTCAAAGGGCGAATCCAGAAATTGACTATGGGAGGGTGGGGTTCCCAACTTTTTCTTTTGGTCCAACAAGACTTAAACCCCTCACGTACCGACGCCAGCGCGACGGTTTCTTTTAATTCAGTATCGTTTGGTTTCATATTTGAAAAATATTGAAAAATATTCAAATTATTGTATATAGGTATTGAATTAAATAGGGCCCAGTATCGACGATGCCAACTAATAGGTCGATACTCAGTACGGACCTGGTAAAAGAAGAGGGTTAAAAGGATCAAATTTTCACATATATTTATAAATTAATAGAATCACATATAATAACCGAGAGGTGTGTATATGTTTGTGTTGCTGTACACTTTTCCGACAGTCGCCGAATCCTGACGAATGCGGATGTGATATTTTAAAACCAAAGCTATTATAAATTTATAACCTACAAATTAATGCTACAATTACAACCTAAGAATTACAGCTGCCCCCCAAACCTTTACCTAAATATTTTTTTCGAAGTAAGTTTTAAACATTTAGTATAAAAGTCCGTCATCTTATTCAAGCGGTATTTGTGTCTAAATATATTTTCTTTACTTAGAAAATACGTTCAAAGTTTCCTTATGGAGATTACGTGTAAAATAGAATTCGCTATTTGTGCTTATTTTTCGGTAAAAATTTTGTGTAAACATACAAAGTTTGTCTGTCCGAGGTCCTTAACCCATTTCGAACATAAAAACAATGCCAGAAAGTATTTTCGTGAAAATTTTCAAAATGACAAGTATCGGAAACTTTTTCTCGGTAACATAGAAATTTAATTATTTCAAGTTGAAAAGTTATTCAAATGATGAAAAATGATTCTATTATACCTCGCGTTAACATTTTCATCGTTAAAATGATGTAAAAAGTAGTAACAGCATTCATCGTAGACTAATTTATGTGTCCCGATACCTTCTTTCGGTAACTTTCGAAATGTACATGTTTGTGTGCTTATTTCGAATTTAGAGATTTTGAACGATGGACGATGTCGTAGGTAACATATATAGTCGAATGTTTTCACCGAGAAAAATGTTTTTGTCTACACTTTAACTTAATATCTATTGATGAAAGTAGGTGGCAAGTGTATTGTTACGTTACACTATACCAAAGAGAATACCTATACTTGGACTATACTTCTAAATATACAACTTATATTGTAATTAAGAGGAAGTAAAATCCATATTTACTGCTGTACATATACGTGTAAATGGTGGCCTTTAGTTAGTGAAATAAACAAAAATTTGAAACTGTTTAAGGTAGAGAAGGTCTTTCTATAAAACAGATGTTATGCAACGTTAGACCAGCTTCTATTTGTACATTTTATGTTTTATGGTATTTTTAGTTTTACTATAGTTAAAGATGAATGTTAAAACGTTCTCCCTAAGGCCATTCGTATTCCCAAAAAGTTGCCAGTGTCCAAATTGAGTTCTTTTACATTCAAAATTCATTCTAAACTATCCTTATGAAGTTCACACGGAATTTGTTATATTTTCGTTAATTTTTGGGCAAAGACTATGTGCAAAGACGTAATTAACATTGTGAAAGGGCCATTATGTATTTTTGGTCTCAAATCTATTCCAAAAAGTTTGCATTTTACATTTTTTTTAATAATTGGTAAAAATTTACTTTAAGTAGGTAGGAACGAATTCGTATATCTTTACCAAATATCAACCCATTTTTGTGATTTTTACGTCAAATGTAAGTAAATGTAATCCTTTATTTTAGTTACTTTAATAACTTGCTAAATTACAGATACCTACAGGGTCAAAAATCTGAAAAGGTACAAAAACGTAAATTTTTTTTCTTTTTTCAAGCAACTAAGCCAGCTCAACAAGGTGTGATATTTTAAAACAAAAGCTATTACAACCTACAATCACAGATACCCCCTCCCCCCAAAGCACGCAAAACGCGAGAATCGCGTGTACCCCCGTTTATACTTAAATAATTATGTAACAACATTGATTTTTTGACTTCGCGAATCTATCTAATATCACTTCAGGTACCCTATCACGTGATAGTCCCACGAGACGATCTTGGGTCATGTGTCTTCCGAGCCACGATTTCCGTCGACGTAGGGCTGAAAAACTTCTTTCTGCAAAAGTAGATTTTGTACTCCAACGTATCATTGGTTGTCGCCCATTTTGCTATTTCTTCATTTCATATTTGCAATCTTTTCGTGTAGTCTAACGTTTCTGTAGCCGCTTGTATTATCGCTTCTTTATTGCCTCCACATCCTTTGTTTATGGTTTTCCTGTTCGTTCTCGTTGTAAATGTGCTGTTATAGGTATTTTACGCTCTCATCTTTTAGTAGGTACTAGGTTTTTCTTGACATTTCTTTAACAATTTTTTTTCTATCATCGTGCACATGTAGCTGTTCTTGTTATTAAAAGAAAGAGGCCATACGTCCAGTCCTCTTGTATCCTTGAATTACTCTTGATAATTTGTCGTTTACCAATAGGTACGTAATCTATAATTGATTTTTCTTTAATTAATTGCATTTAAACTTGGATGGTTGTTTTTTGTGGATAAAATGCATTTTTTATCTGGAAGTTATTAAATCTTCAAATATTACATACTCCCAGTTTGATTATTTCAGTTATTGCTATTCTTTTGAACCTATTTCTTGCCGTGTGTCTGTTATTGGTGGATCCATCCGGCTCTAAAGTCCATGACACTTTCCAGTAAGGTTTAAATATCCTCAGAGCAAGTTATTGGCGTGTCGCAGGGTTAGACGTATAGTGGGGCTGCTATCTTTAGGCTCTCCTGATGTGTGTGGGTTGACTCTTACGCTCATATGACCGTTAATGTCTTCGTCCACGACCGCGACCCTTGAGAAAATTGCTAAAGTGCCTCTTCCACTAAGTTTACTGTACTTCTCCGCTGAACTTGCTGTTGAGGACTTTGGTGGTAACCCCGAACTGAGACACTTACCTATCAGGTGTTACCAACCGAATCCAACTGGACCTGGTTTTTTACGATGGTACCGTTTAACACTGTTAAAACATCCGACACGTTAAATCACTACAATTAAGTAAATAATTTACAACACCAGTCACTACCCATATTATTCCAGTTGAGATTAGTAGTTTCACTTGACATGATTCATAATTAAAATTTACCGCCAATGAATGTACAATTAACGGCAATCCTTTTGAAACGTTAGCAAGTAAAAGATTACGTGCACCCCATGGAGCAATAAATTAAATTCGGATTGATAACCTAAACTTAGTTTATATTATTTGATTACGGCAATAAAAAATTAATTATTAAATTGATTAATTGAAAAACATGTTATTGGTGCTAACATTGCACACGTGTACATAAGAATATTTAATATGTACTGAAAAAAAGTAGTTTGGTAAATGGTAGATGATTACGTTCTACGTAATCAATTTCTTTTCAAATAAAACTTTAACAGCTATTAAATAAACTTGTTTATAGTATTTTATGATTATAATGATATCAATACATATTTAATACATCTGAAGCGTTTATAGGATGCCATAATTTGTTGTACATATACTAGTTAAATGTTAATGCGAGATAAATAAATTTCTGCAGTATACATAAAAACGTAAATATTTAAGGCGATTTAATAAAATTTTTTTATCAAAATTAATTAGTGCAAAGATATAAAATAATTTTAATGGTATCGCGATGTTTTAGTAGTTGTCGTACGATAAGAAAATAAGATAAAGTGAAAAACTATGGTCCATAAACCTGCCATACAAGGTATCACTAATAGGAATATATTTCAATAAAAACTTTGTGGTATGGATATTTTAATGTTATTTATGTTAATGTACGTTACAACTATATCAAACATAGAAGGGAGAAATTTTCAGTCATTGGTGAATGGTGAGTATAATAAGCACAGAATAGATGAGGTAGTAGAAAATAATAATATATCTAATAACACATTCTGTTATCAAGTTTTCGACAATAAAATTCTTGTACGGTGAATAATATCAATTCTATAGAAGTGATACAGTTGTTAGAATAATAGTATTTATATGTACAGGGTGGGCCACGCTCAACGGGACGGAGCTTACTGGGGAAACGAAAAATGATATGAAAAAGTTATTTGGCAGGAGTGCGTAGGTTAGTGACGGCTACTTTTCTAAATTAGTCAGACATATACAGGGTGTTCCAAAAAAGCGTGCTATATCAAAGTTATGTTATTTTAAATGAAACACCCTGTATTTTATTTTATTTTTGAAGTATACTGAACAAAATAATGTCACTTTATTAAGGCTTACCTATACCCATTCTTCATAGTTATCAATTTAAATGACTTTGTTTACGAAATTAGTATGGTTTAAATACGTTCATTACACTTAATCGCCAAAACATTAACTAACGCATTTTTGTACATTAATTCCCAATTAGGGGGGGCCATCGATACAAATTATTGTAATATAAATTTTATTTACAGGGTGTTGTTAATTAAGAGTTTCACGACAATACAATATTTTATACAATTACTACGTTATTCTAAATGGGACACCCTGTATTTTACTATTGTAATAAAAGGGTTAAACAATTCCCTTTCAAATCACTGCAAGATTCCCTATACCAATATCCACCAACTTCAGACTCATTTGTATTATACTTTACCTGCATCAATAAAAATCGGTAAGTTCTTCTGAAATCTGTGGATATTGGTATAGGGAACCTTGTCTACGAGTAAATGAATTGTAATACATAATATACTTACATGGAAGACAAAATGTAATATTTTCCGTTTTGAATTATTAAATTTTTATATCTATGGGTATGCCGTAAGTACAGCACATAATTCATAAAAATCTCATGGAGTATGTTTAGGAAACATTTAAAATTCAAAACCCCCTTGCAGTAAGATCGACAGTTTTGAACAATATTCAGTTCGTTTTCATTTGCTCCCAGATTAATTTAAAAAAAGTATGGATACATCATACCTGCTTGTTGATAAAACTCAAAACAAAGACAGTTTCCATAGGACTTAAAAAACAAAAATTTTGGGTTTCAATCAAAGTAATAAACAAACTTTTAGTTTAACGTACATAAAAAGCTCCTTAAATCTTTATCTACCTCAAGTATACACGTTACGGAAGGTAAACAATGAATAAATCCTAATTTTTCTTGGCGTAGCAAACAAATGGGCAAATAAGGATGTACACTGTTTCTTTTTGCGCATATTCAACCACTCTTCGGTACGTATTGTATCGCCCGTGGGTGTGGAACGAAAAATAAATCATGCGTTCCGTAGTTTTCATTTTCCTTTACCTCTGCGCCCTTAAGCGAAGCAGCCTCAATTTCTAAAAACATGTGCCATAAATCATAGCTTATCAAATATCCAAAATTTTTCAAAAATTCTAAATTTTGTTGGCACTATACTTTGCGTTTACCTTTAGTGAGTGAACTGTAAGGTGCTGTAACGGAAGTTACAATTCTTGATAAAAGTTTTCGGGTTCGTGGTAAAAAGGTTCGGTAAATTTTCTATCTTGGTAGTACGTTTGGACCTACCTTTCGTACTTTTTTCTTCTCAGGCTAGCTCAGTAGGGTAAAAAGGGTTAATTCTGAAATAGGTGCAACTTCATCAATTCACTAAGGTGCAATGTTATTAAAGATTGCTTTTCATCAATTAATTTGGAAAAAATGAATTTATCTAACTGCAAGCTGCTTATTTATGACAACTCTAGTAAGTTTGAAGAGGTCCTTAACCTTTCATTTGGCGTCGCTTTGAACACAAATTACGTTTTTTATTTTCCTTACAGTTCGGTCAAAATTAGTGAAAAATCTACTAAAATCAATGCCAATAATTCATTTATTACAAAGCTAATAAAATAAACAAAATGTACGATTCCTAAAAGAAAACACAAACTTAATTTCTACCTAAAATAAACAAATTGAATGGCCAATTTTATCGCTTGATGCTAGCAAAACGTGACATTAAAATTAAGAAAGGCTACGTAAAATTCGCTTATATTTAAACTCAATTAAAACGCAAATAATAAAAATATCTATAAAATTGAGTTTTTTGTTCACTATTTGTTTAAATAAATAACAGTTTATAGGACAGTACCTGATATTTACTGTACCTTAGTACGATAACGTTGACGATAACCTGCGTTGCGCCGCTTGCACAAAGGACGTGCGAATCGGACAACTCCCTCAACGGTGCCTCAACTCGTGGTTCGCTCCTAGTTCAGTTTCTTTAAATTTCTTCTTTTGAGGCGATTCTTTCTATATTACACACTACACCGCGAATTTCGGTGTGCAAACGACAAAGCGAAGTGACAACGACAAGGTGAATATTTTTATAAATATGCTACACAGCGGTTTGATAAACCCAGGGCGAGGTAACAACACGGCGATTTTTCGTTGCCCTCTAATAATGTTCGTTTTAATTTTATTTGGATACTCACACTTTATACTTGTGCAGCTCCTTTCTTAGTTGCTAATATTTAGCGTCACTTATTTGAGTTCATTTGCACTTTACGCATTAAATGCACATCTGTTTATACGTGCAGATAAAATATGGTTTATTAAACGTACTTACGCCTTTCTACACCGTAGTGAAACGCTTCAAGCACTTAATTGGTACTTTTTAAGTACCTAACGCCACTTTGTTCAATAAATTCGCTTAATACTTTCAAAATTTGGTACCGAGTGGGTAGTACCTCACGCCGCAGCGGAATTCAACACTCTAATAATTCTTCACTAAAACCACCTGCCTTTTATAACCAATTTTATAAATGTTATCTTACATGAATGCACGTTTGCAGATAAGACACCAGACACGGCTTGCACTTTTATACTATTCGTCCTACCACGAAATTCGTTTATATTTAAAATAAAACCTACGTATTAACTTAACTAAAAACATTGCCCCTATATACAATTCTTCCTTTAATGTACTTAAAGTAAAAAATAATTAAATTTCATTAACCAAAAATAACGCCCGTTACAGTGGAAAGCTTAAATGACATATCGAAGTCCATTGTATGTGTGGTAAAGGAAGAAACATTAACTTGCTGCAAATTACTACGCAAGTACATAATGGTTACTTCTTCTCCTTATCGAGCAAAATGATAATTAATGATTTAGATCAGTGTATAAGCACGTTTCCTGAGTTCGTCAAAAATTTAAACCTGCAGCATTTACATAAGTTTGCATTTTAACGTGTATGTATTAACAGTTTTCTGTTAAGTTAGACTTGCCGTTTTGTTTTTTAAAATCAATAGTTGACAGGTGGACACCATTACGATCTACGCATTCTTGTAGTCTTGTTCGAACATTTTCCATTACTGGCAGAAACATTTCCGATGTAATACTTCTTTTTGAATTTGAATTTTTAGTTTTAGTTCCGCTAATGTTTGCGGTCGCTTGCTCTTAACCCAACCCGAAAGAAAAAAGTCGCATGCGGACAAATCAGACGATGTAGCTGCCCAAACATTGGATATGATATGGTTCGGAAAGAGTTCCATTAGAACAGCAGTATGACCGGTAGCAGCGTTCTGCTGAAACCATGTAATCTATGGAAATCGAACCAGTTCTTTGCCCGAAAATGTTGTGACCATGTTTGTGCAACGAACTACAGTAACCCTTGTGGCAGTTCCTCGATCATCTTCAAAAAATAATGTGGTCATCCATGGCAGGAGACCTTGCAAGATGGGCTTGAAAAGTTTAATTCTCCGTAGCACAGCAACACTCAGCCCAAATAATCCCTTTGAATGTTTTTTATGCAGACACAACATTAATACCTTGCTGAAAGTCGTACAGAATTACCATTTTCCATTATTAAAAACTTCTCTTAGGTACGTACAAATCGATTTATGCGATTGATGACTGGAACAGGAACTACCATACTGTGACAGCTCTCCCATGTCATACTGTCACCTTTTCGGATTTTGCAAGGATTTCTCATGTAACTGAAGGGGGTTTTCAGCACTCCAATATCCGGGACGCCGCTGTTTGGGCGCTAGATTATTTACCGCCGGTCGCTTGGGCGCCGACTGTTGTCCGCCGAATGTTTGTAAGTAACTATGTTTCATGAAAAGAGTTTGAAATTATATTATACTGCCCGTTTGCGCTCGACCGTTTTGCGCTCTTACCCGAAATCGACCAGTTTGCGCTCTTCGATTTTCACTATAGAAATTTAACACTATAAACATACCTTATTATCTTCGATCGACCGAATTGCGCTCTAGTGTATTATAATTTTAAATTCACACTATAACGTTTATGAAAATGTAAGATAAAAGAAATAAAAAAAACAAATTACAAGAAGAATTATGTCATCCTATTGCTTTTGTTTCAATTTAAAAAAATATACTTAACTAACCTTTAACCTAAGCGCTTTAGTGGCAATCTACGCTTAACTTGGAATTTCTTTTCACTCTCAAACGCCGCTTTGTGTCATCCTATTGTTTTTGTTTCAATATAAAAAAAATATACTTAACTAACCTTTAATCTAAGCCTAAAACTGTAACCCGACTTTACTTGCTAACTAACAAAATTGTCATAATATGATTCCAAATACGATTCTTTTGTCTTTTATATTATATATTATTAAAATAATATTTCTACGCCTCGGCGTCCAAGTGCCCAAGTCCAAATGGCGGTGCTCAAATGTTCCAGAGGGCAAACGGGGGCGGTCAAAAGTCCTGCTTCGCCAATATCGGCTATTCTGTTTATTTACATAGCCGTTAACTAAGGTGAAAACGGGCTTCATCTGACATAAACATATGGTGGATTAAGTTTTCTTCATTATCCAAACGCTGCAACACCAACATTATTTCTTAACACAAATTCATGCAAGTAACCAAATCCAGTGGCGTAACTATATTGGGTGCAAGGGGTGCAACCGCACCCCGGCGCCAGGGGCAGATAGGCGCCGCAACGCGTTCTCAGTTCTCATAAAAAATGATGAATTTTATTCTTAACCATACCAGTTACCACCGCAGAAAGGTCCTTTTCAAAATTAAAATTAATAAAAAGTCTTTTGAAAAGTATTATGTCCAAAGAAAGCCTTAGTAGCCTAGCGATGATACGCATAGAAATCAAATTTGCTAAAAGAATAAATTTTGATGACTTTTGATCTACTTAAGTTAATGCGATATTTAAATTATTTGAGATAAACACTTAATCTGTGCATAAAATAGTGTATGTATTTCTGGCGTAACTTGCTTTTATGACCCTACAACCTTTTCCTAGCACTCGCTGCGCGCTCGGGCTTAAAATAAGACTTCGGGCCATAAAAGCTTAAGCTTCTTTACGCCTTTAATGCATAAATAACTATTAAAACCTGGCTATAACCATTGTAATTTACTCTTTTTGAATTTTTGATACTCAAATAGGCGCTCACGAAACTGTTGCCCCCCGGCGCCAACTGATGTAGTTACGCCAGTGACCAAATCTAAGTCTTTTAATTCTTGGACAATTACAATTTTATAGAGGTGAAAACTTAACTACCTACTCATCCAGATCTGCACGCGACGTACGTAATAACGTAAACAAAAAGCAGCAATAAGCTAATGCATATCTATGAAGTATATGTTGGAAGCAGTCCAAAGTAAGTTTATAAAGATGATGTACTATCATGATCATGGTGTGTATCTACATCACGAACGAACCTACTTACATTCGTACTACAATGTGCCAAGTATTGAATCAATCAACGATTGAAAGCAGAAAAACTGCAATAGCATTAACTCATCTATACAAGCTACTCAGAAATGAACTTGATGATTCTGAATTATTAAGTAACATATAAGTATTAAAGTTCCCTCTCGTTGTAATAGAACTCAAAATCTTTCTTATATTCCCACACCCAGGACAAATTGTTTGCTATTATCACCAGTCTTTAGAATGACAACTCTTTATAATAATTTACCACTGTTGGAAAAAATTGTGGAACTATGTTTGTAGCTTATTGTTACTTCCTTAACATGGTTACTTGTATATATTTGTTTCGTTACATTTAATTTTTATATTCTTTTTGCATTTTTGTGAATCTGACTTTTTATTATACATTATTCTGTAATTGGGCATGTATCGCCTGTTGAATTAATTAATAAATTCTATAAATATCGGACACGCGCTTATGTAATCCTCTCATAGCTGTAAGTAGGTATACGGCGACAATTTTCCTGCGAATTCGCTGTGTTTCACTGTTATTGAAATATTCCAAATTTTCCAATTCCAAAATTCCTTTATTACCTATTAATAAACCAATTTTATTAATATTCCAATATAAATTTATTTCCGTATTAAATTATGAAAATAGTTAATTAGTGACATTTTTAGTGTAGTACCTACATAAAAATCTTAAATATGGTTGTATATTTTTCGTGACTTCCAATTTTTATAACTTTTTAATAGGCATTTACATATAAGTAGTTCGTGTATGTATCACATAATCTTATTATTACATCTCTAACATCAACTCTTTAGCGATAAAAAACTAGTTAGGATAAGGACAACTTTGTACAATCATATATTTGGCACCAATAAATTAGTATTAGAAATTTAAATGGATATCTGAAAATATTTTCAAAATGAAATTAGGTTCTATAAATGTTCAACCACTTGTAAGCACCGTTATCTTTATTCTCATAAATATAATTTCCAGTGGGTGGACATATTGATGTTTCAAATTTTGATTGTACTAAATAGGTACCTATACTATTTATATATTGCAAGGTGAATCGTAAACAATGAAACTGTTAGGGTCATTGGGATGAACGTTGTTGATTAGTTGAAAGCGTATCGATTTCATAAATTGTTTGAACACTTGAATCTGGAATATTCCTACATGTTCGTCTGTATTTTTATATTGTCTCTGGATTAAAGCAATGTAATAATATATAAATGATACGTAATTATTACGCGATCTCATCCTTAACAAATCTCAAATACAACCACGCAAGCCTTTTTTTTTAATAGTGCCCTCGAGGATAGGAATTGTACTATAAGACAAGCAGATTTAGACAAGATATTAGTAAGAATATACGACATATTAGAACCATCAATAATATCGTGCTTAAAATTAATTTTAACGGATGTTTAGGCGGCATTTGACTTAACAATGAAACTTGATTGGAATTGATTTAGAATCGGTTAACGTAGGTGAAACAAAACACAGAATTCTTAATTAATGAAGTTTGACGTTTGCGTTTTATTTTAGTGCAAATATGTACTTCGTGCACGAATTAATCTACATGTCAATTGTTAAACATTCAAATCGGCGGTTCTAGTAGCTGACTGTGACTGGAGCTCATTAAATTGAAAGGAATCGGGCCGGCATCAAATCAGTCTAAAATTGCTTAAAAAATACAAATTTTTATTTTATTGTCAGACTGTAACTAATTAATGTTAAGGTTGTTTAAAAATTATTGGTTTTCTATTTGAAACATTGAATTTCAGAAAAATTATGCATAATATGTATGTAAAGCACCAATTAGGTGTTACACTGCAACACAAGCAAATGTAAAAATCACTACAATTTGGAATTCGAAAATACTTCCTTTTCAGATGGCCGTCACACTAAAATGGACTAAAAGGAGGTTGCAAACATCACAGAAACCGCCAAATCTGGGGCAAAAATCACTAAATATAACACATTTAAGAAAAACTAGTATAGAAAATGACAACCAACGTTATAACCTTATAAGATATTTTATTTTATATATTGAATATTTTTAATAAACTGCACCGCCCAAATACTTGCTTTTAAGATGGAAGTCTAGTGCATCAAACATCAAAGAAACCGCCGTAAGTGTCGCTTCTGCATCCGTAGGTATTTTTTCTGTGTTATTTGTATGCGAGTGTTGCCATCAATGTGGCGTATGCAGATTGTATGTAAAGATCGCTGTAAATGCTAAATGCTTACCGAGACACAAGTACGGTGTGCCTCAAGTTAATAATTCTAACCTTGAGTTTTTTGCTAGGATTTTGAGGTAACAAATATATTTTGAATATAAGCACGTGTAAATACTAAAGAGTTACACTACTTTTCAATTTTTCATACATTGAGAAAATCAGAAATATTTTCAATTATTAATAATAATTACCCAGCAAACACACATAAAATATACATACAACATATATTAAATTGAAGTAAATACCCCTACATATGCTTTTTTATATATCAAGTATGTAAGTATTCTTTAATAAAGTTATATAAGCCGTATGTCACACATTACGTATATTTTACATGATAGTATAGAAACTTACGGATATTCTATATTCAGAAGAAATTCATATAATATATACATACAGATAATTACATATTACTCATGTAATTCATGTGCTATCATATTTACATAATCAGATTTATGTACGTTATAATATGTAAAATGTATCCCTTCTGTAAATATAGTTAGAAATTATCATTACATATGGTCGAAAATAAAGTCAGTTTCTATTTGCGCCACATAAGTAATCGAACGCGCGTGTTTTCTACAACGCCAAAAATTGTAGTTCACGTATCAACTAAAATGCGTCTAATTTATATAGAAAATAAATAATATAAAATAAATTAAATCCTAGTCATTTTTAACATAAAGGTAGGTATAATCATTGAATAAGACTTCACTCAACGATATAATCAAAACAAAATTTAAACTAATAACGCGAAACAGCGCAAAGTTACGAAGTACGAAATAAAAAGAAGGAATGTTTCAGATTAGTGCAGTGGTACAATGTCGGATACAAAGAAAACACATGTCGGATTTTGGAATTTGTTACGCCCACCCCCAAAGGTTCGAATCCAGTTAAAGGAAACTTTTCAAGCAAGTATATCATAATAAACTGTCGGCTTTCAGTTCAGGTAAAAACGGGTTCGTGCAAGAATTAAGTACCTAACTAAAAGTACAGTTGCATGTAAAAATGTAGTTTTTCCATTTTTTTATGTGGAACTGTTTAATATTTTTTTACATTGATAATAATTACATTATGCTCATCGCAACGCTTTTACAACTAATATTTTTTATGTAAATATACATACATAAAACGTATATAAATTCATATGCTACAGATATAAAAGATTTTACATCTAATAGACATATGCCAAATTGCTGACATCCTGACATTGATTATCTCTTATTTATCTTCCAGTTTTATGTAATTCTAACAAACTCTTACATAATTTGTATGTATTTTATATAGAAATGTGTTTGCTGGGTAGGTATTATTATTAACTATTGTGAGCAATTTGACGAAAAAATTGATCCCAAATTAAGATTGAAAGAAAATTATGTTTTTTGACAAAATAATTAATGTTAGGTAATTAAGTAATGCATACCTTTAGGACACCTCACTGACAAGCTTTCCACATCCATACTAAAGATTGCAAAACTATTTGTGCAAGTGTAACATTATCTGAGCCATTAAGAATACTTCTTAGGGCGTCGAATTTTGTGACTTATGAGAATGTGACCGTGCTCAGTAAATTATTATTATCTATCCTTAAATAATTAAGCAATCCATGACGTCTGAAGTTTATGGATTGCTTAGATTAATGGGTTTACATGGCCAGTTCGACAGTGTACGCCAGGATAACCTTAAGTTCTAACAAATGTAATGGATTTTACAGGATTTGCTTATTTTATTCACTAACTATACCATATTCGATCTAAGTCTATTGTTAAAGCTAAGATTCTACATTGTTTTACAAATCTACGCAGATTGAAAAGATAGGTAACGAATGATTTAAAATGGGAATGCAGATTAGTTGCATACATACTTGGGATTTCCAAGGGCATTGCAACGTTATACAAGGCAAATGCCACTGAGAAACCCCAAAATTGTAGCAACAGTGTTTCTATTTTCCTGGAATGATGACACTATCTTCTTTTTGTTAGTTATAAAGATGATATGCTGACAATAACTTGGGACTTAACAGGCCAGTAGAGTTTCAATATTATCAACTGAACCGATAAGGCCCAAGCCAGTTCAACTTACGATGATATCGCACTTCTCCAACACTGAAAGGAAATTTAAAAGTTTTTAATACACAGAATTGTTTTGAAAAGAAAAATGAGAATATGCCTTTTTCATAATATTTTTGAAATTATTTTCTGTAAAACGGTACGAAAACGAAATAAAAAAAAATACCAGGACACTTAATTTATCGTAACGATCCAGTAAATATTCACAAATAAAATTACCCGCATTACAGTAAAGATCAATATTAATATCACCACGGAGCATAATACTCTTTAGGTGCCTCACAACCTTTACTTCGTACTGCTTTATTGGATGTACAATGTACATTATTAACTCATTGTACAGCTGCTACTCTCTTTTAGACCTCACAATTATGAAGTGTCATAAAAAAATTGCATTAACATGTAGGTAAGAATGTAATGAAAGTTTACTTAACATTCTTCAAATTGCAAACGATTTACTCTAATTATATTCTTCCTCTTTCAAATAACATTATAAGAAGAAACCAATGACGGTAATGATTAGCTTCCTTTAATCAACATTTTCCGAACTAGTTTACTTATTATTGCACGGTTTCGATTTTATGGAGGATGTGAATATACTTTCCATACAGCAATTATTTTACAACTGTAATTTACCATAGCGATCAAATTCTATCGTTCTTATTAAATTTTGATTTCATTTTTTATTATTTTAACGGTCTCTTCAAAAAAATATTTAACCCTTGAGCAGTCGCGTGGGTAATAATAACACCATTGATCGCGTGGATGACAATGGTCATCCATCAGTTATTTTTGAATTTATCAATTATATTTCCATTAGAAGATGTAATTTAATGAATTTACTAAATGATGGACAAACACGTAAAATAATTGTAAACTTTAAAAAGTGTTATATCTGCATAATATGTAAGATAAAGTACCTTATAGCCGCTAGAAGTACCTCCATACAGTCTCCATTTCAAAATTATTATCTACTGGAAAGGGCGAATTAATTTATTCAAAGATTTTGATATATTATTTATTTAATTGGAATATCATACAAAAACTAATAATATTACTAAAACTGCTATAAACAAACATTTGAATAAAAGAGTAGGTACATATTTACAGTAAGTCGCGTGGATGACAATTGTCACAATTGTCTTATTATAGTACAACTTACCACGTTGAAGGTTGACATATTGCTACTATATTCGTAAAACCCTAAACAAGGAATACTAAAAACTTGAACCCCCCTTTCTTCTTAGAAAAAATGTTATAGGCAATACAATAACAGCGGATGACAATAGTCATCCACGCGACCGCTCAAGGGTTAAAGATTTAAAGCTTGGAGTACTCAGTACTGAATACTCAAAAAGTGAAATTCTTTAAATAGTACCTCATGTTAATTTTAGTCCTACGAGTATCTTTTACAGTCTTTATAGTGTGATTATGTAAGTGGTTGTAAGGTAATAAATGTACATACTGTATTAATTCAATTACATAGGTAATAATAAAGTTGTACTTACCAAATTTTTCGCTTCCAGTTACTAATTAGATCACAAATTTAGCACTAATCAGGTAAACATGCAATAAAAGCGGTACAAATCCTTTTTAAAACTTAACTAAATTGTCACTGGATAACCGATATCCCCTCAAAGGTTCGGATCAACAATGACCTCCAACACATTTCTTATCGTATTTTGAAAATTGTGAACAAAATATGAAAATATTCATCGGTATGTCCTCTATTGATCAATAGCCTAATTACAAAAAGAATTATGTACCTCGATTCTAAATTTATTCGAATAACTACAATTTCCATACTTTGGATTGGAAAAATTGGAATTATACCACAAAAATGAAAAATACTTTTATTTTTCCGTTGGAACACGTTTGAAGAATAAAATTATTTTTGCACTTATTAGTGTTTCATCCCTTATTTCTTCGTCTGAAAATTTGTTATATAAGATCTAGTTAAATAAAAACACTTTGGTCGTAAATTTTGGCCTATAGAAGGAAATAAAATTTGGATGCATCAATTTTCATTATTATAAAGTTATATAATCATATATGTAGACATTATTGTTGCGTGATAAATTCACTTACGTATGAATGTTAAAATTTCGCTGATGTAGATAATGATGTTTGGTATTTTTTTACTCAATGAAGTTTATTTACAATTCGCTGCAAAAAAATGTAGGCTTCTTTACCGATATTGGCTGTGGTTCTGGGTACATTTGGTTAAATACATATGTTTTTATTAGCAAAAAAAACCAACGTTAATAGCAGCATGAGAACCAAAAGCTGTAAGTAACCATTAACTGTGGTTTGCATTGTAGAAACAGTAAAACTATAGACTCAACATACTGTTCAGTGGTGCTTACGGTTCATTCATACTATAGTGTGAAGTGATCTGCTAAAATGAGGTAATTTATGTAAAGGTAATGGAGAAGTTGGCGAAGGCCCAAATTCACAATTGTACGCTTTCGGCAAAATCAGAAAACCAAAAACATTGCTCAAATAACAGAACAGGTGTTTAAACAAGGGCAATACCTGGGCGATACCCAGATAAGCAGATAAGTAGAAGCCGATTAAACATGTTTTATTATCTAAAGTCCTGGACTGAGGAAGACCCTTGAAAGAATACTAAACAAGATTGTTTAAATGCTGATCTGCCAAAACGTATAGGCGATATGGTGAGGTTTTCGCTGAGGACTCGACCTACGAGATCCTCCCAAAATGCTTCCTTAGTGCGATGTGCAGAATGTCTTACAGGGTGCGATGGTATAACGACACGCATCGTAAACGCAGCTGATGAGACTTAAAAAAACTACGAAATGGCATGATACGCATCAATCACTTGATGTGCTAAACGGGAGAAGGAGACAGGAGATGAGTCGATATTCTAGCTGTAATTATTAAAAAAAGTTGATTGGTTGAAGATAAAGTAGCAAATATTACATCAAATTAAAGTAAATTTAATGTTCTGTAGCTTCGTTTGTGAAAATTTTTCTGAGAAACGATTGTGGGAGGCATTAGAAGCAAAAAGAGTTGGGTAGAAATGATTTTTTCGTAAATGACGTATACCTCGAAAACGTTTGAAGATTCGACAAATATGTGTGAAAACAATTCTATAGGATATTTAATTAGCTTTCATTTTTACTTAGAACAATTTTTTCTAGAGTTCAGCGTTTCCGAGACATAATCTCCCCCTTCCCTTCAGTCCTTATGCTCACTTCCCAGGGACGGGGACTTTTAGTACGATTATCTACTAACTACTCCTAACAAAGTCCTGAAGCCAAAAAGACTCGCATATTCCATGCACTCTACAATTGATTGGACTAATAGTCCAGATTAAGGAATATTAGGTAGCTGGTTTACTATCCTTTATCCCTATCTAAGCGTGTTAACGAAGGAAGTACCGCCTTTAATAATTCCTTATTTAATTCCTCAAAGTCGAGTCAATATAGGTTTTAGGTACAAATACTGTTTCAGAAATTTCAGCAAATGTATTCATCGAATAAGTGATACATTATACAGCGCGTTATAATTGCGGAAACAATTTATTATGCGTTAATTTATACTATCGAAAAAGACTTGGGCGAGCTTTTTGATTGTCACTGCTTAAGTGTTATTATAATCCTCGCAGGAAAATTATTCAATGGTATTTTCTGATCAAAATGGGTAAAGTAGAGGAGACAGAATAAAATGAGGCAACGGTACACTTCAGTTTATTCATCCGCACATCCTGCATAGATGCCGATGCCAGATAGGTCCATGTCTAAAAAGAATAATTTTTCGACAACAGCACAATGCGTTAATTTACTTTGTCTTGGGTTTATGTGAATGATTACAGATACATAATATAAAAAAACAAAATTTTAATGTTAGATCAACACTGAACCGGTTAAAAAGAATCGAAGTTTCAACGGTAATGAAATATCACACTGACAGAAGTTCCATCAAAGAAAAGCCAATGAATCAGTAGGAGCAGGTGAACGACAACGAGAGTGTCACGTACGCATCAACATCCTTCAGAGAATACAAATGTCTGAATCAATTAATGTTTACATCCCGAGGTTTATTCAAACTTTCATATAGTTCACCTAATGATTACTTCAATTAAAAATTTATATTAAAGGATGAAAGTTTAATTATGTGTATATGGCTAACTTTACAATCGTTAATTTTTAAACGTGCTTTGATTAGTGATCGCTGTAATTCACCTTCGCTTCAAACTCACTTCTTTTATCTGATTTATGTCTATAAAAGCTTAAACGATATGTTGTTCTACTTAGCTGATTCCTATCAGATTGCTTTTAATTTTATTTAATTAAGGATGGAATACGTTTTAGATTATTGAAATACCGCAAATTTTTCATGGAATTAATAAAGTGGTTCACGCTCTACAAATTGTTTTACAGACGCACATAACTAGCAAAATTATTTCGAATAGCTTACTGGAAACAACAAAACTTGATCAGTTCTTAATTTTCTTTGCATCGAAATCGAATTTGAGACAAAGAGGTTTGCCAATACGAGGAACTGTGGATAACGTTCGTGGAATTACGAAATAGCTTAATTTCTTCAATATATTTTCAAGAAATGTCGTTTACATTCTCTGTATGGTTGTTTCCATTGCAGTATTCAAACAAGAAAATGTTCGCCTTCTCAAAAGAATTCAATTCATTTCAGTTTTCAAATTTCGTAGTGGGTTGCTTTCTCCAGTGGAACAATTGTGATATAAATAAATTGAAAAGCTCTAGGAAACTCACGATCAAACCGATTACTACTATTTGAAAATTAAATGACCACATGCACACAACTTTTCCGTGTTTTCTACAATGGCGTATTAAATAAAATGGTTTTTTGCGTAAAAACTCAAAATAAAATAGTTTTTGTGTAATATCTCAAAAAAACTTATTATACTCGATTAAAAGATTCGTATGTCCTCTACTACTTCACTGTACAATTTTACTTCTTCATCTTTGTTAGCAAAAAAGTTATGAATTTTTGAAATCTTCAACTTCAAACATTCGTCCCCCTTCCCCTATGCCCTATGGGATATAGAGAAATAAATGTAGTGGCAATCATTTTCATGAACTATATGTATAACATTTCAAAAAATAAAAAGCAGATTTTGAGAAAATCGATTTTCAATTTTAGACCAATAAACTAGCCACGTTAAATTTTTGTTCTTTATCAATTATAATAAAAGTTCTGGCCATCTTTTGGCTACAATTACCAATTTTCTAATTTTAATGAAGTTAAAGCGTTCTTGAGCTAAACCCTAAAAAGAGTAAAAAGTAAACTTGGAGAATTGCTATATTGGCCGCCATTTTCAATTTAGCAACAAACGAAAAACGGCGGAAATTAGTTTGGGTTTAAATTTGAACTTTTGCTCCAAGTTTGAGCCCTTTTCCGATTTTTATAAGAAGCTTGTTGAAGTTTTTTATAGGCCTTAGTTTTAAATTTCATCAAAATCGGTCTAGTAGTTTAGGCTCTACAGCCATAACGTACGCACAGACATTTTTCAAAGATGGTGGTTTTGCCTATGTATACCGTGAGGACCTAAAGTTTGGAATAATTGACGACGTCACTGCGCAGAAGGGGTGGGGATAGGAACATTGAAAACTATCGCAAAATGTTTTCTATTACCAAAATCAATTTGACGTGTGCAATAGTTTTTTGATATTT
The DNA here is from genome assembly GCA_036250285.1 of Pyrocoelia pectoralis. Classification (NCBI taxonomy): domain Eukaryota; kingdom Metazoa; phylum Arthropoda; class Insecta; order Coleoptera; family Lampyridae; genus Pyrocoelia; species Pyrocoelia pectoralis. The sequence continues at coordinate 22,075,121 of CM070080.1, read as the reverse complement.
CTGACAGGAAACGAAAAAAATCCATTATTCCAAACTTTTGGTCCTCACGGTATACATGTGTGTAGGTATGCACGGGAAAGTAAAAATGATGTACTCGACGATACAAAGACAACAATTGTTAGGATGATTAAACTTCGCAGAGATTTGAAATCCTCTAATCGCCCCCCCCCCCCATTTTTCTATTCAAATTTCAGTTTCCCTCCTCAAAAAATGAATGTGATAACTACACACTCCACCGTGGATGAGGACGTGGTCGTGACGTTATAAGACAGAGGCACTGCTAAAATAACCCAGTCAGCCAGGAAGAAAGGTTCCGATCTCAATTTATTTCGTCATATACCCATTCCCCAAAAACCGTCTCTTTCTGTCCTATGGGAACAATAACCGTTATCATTAAACCTTCAAGAGCTTGAACCCTAAATCCCACGGTCAAGAATGGAAAAATCAAGGTTGTTAAGGCGTCTGAGCATTATTGTAGGTAATACGACATTAAAGTTGGCTTTCAATTGTATGTGATGTCCAGGCTCACCTATACCATAGCACTATAACGGGGTGGATCATCAGCTACTGGGCGGCTGTTCGTCCTGCAACGACAGACAGTGCAGATAGTACCAGGACTAAAATATAGGGAAGATTGTAAAAACGCTTTCACAGACTGTGATATCTTAACCTTGCCGAGTTTATTTATTTTGCAATCTGTATTGTATATACAGGGCGTTAATACAAAATTGTAACACCCGAAAACGGCAGTTAGAACTCATTGAAACAAATAACTGTTCTTTGTTCAAATTTAGAACCTCATAATTATTGGAGTTTTTTTGTTTTTCGAAAAATTGTCATTACTCCCTTATTTTAAGGAATATTTAAAAAATATAAAAACTTTCAGCGTTTGCTTTGGGTTCTCTAAAACATTTGTAGTTACAATTATTTTCTATTTTATCAAATAACAAAATGGTAACCAATCAAAAACTTCAAAACAAGATATTTTGAAAATCACTCGATTGATTTTTGAAAATAAAATATTATTTTCGATCTGTCTAAAAAGTTTTTATGCAAATTGAATTACAAGATAAATTTTAACACACTGTAAAATGGCCACCATTCGCAGCAACGCAAGCCCGGCAGCGTCTTTAAATATTAGAAGAGACACTTGCCTGCTTGTCTTTTATATCTTCTTCTACAGCTACTATTCTAGGAATCAGTTCTCATTCGGTGTTTACTAGTGTCTCATATACAGAGGTCTTTATCTGACCTCGGAAGAAGAAATCTAGGGGCGTTAGGTCGGGGCTCCGGGATGGCCACGCAACAGTACCTCCTCACCCAATACACTTACACGGATATTCCCTATTTAGTAGTGCTATGACTTCTTGAGTTGTGTGAGCCGGTGCTCCCTCATGTTGAAACCAAAGTCTTCGTCCAATGTTTAGCGGTAAATCATGAACAAGGTTATTTACGGAAGTAAAATAAATTTCACCATTCAATTGATTTGGAAGAATGTAGGGTCCAATAACGCGCTCCGTTACTATTCCAGTCCATACATTTACTCAATAAGTCGTTGATGCGCACGTGGGGATTTTCATCACACCACAGGTGATTCTTACGAGAATTAACGTCCCTTGTGAAAGAAGCTTCGTCTGTAAATAATATAAACTTTCAAAACGCCTTTGAAGATTGTTACGTTCAAGAAACAATTGAGTAATTTTCAAAATATCTTGTTTTGAAATTTTTGTTCTGTCTCTAATTTGTTATTTGATAAAATACAAAATAACTGTGACTACAAATGTTGTAGAAAACCGAGAGCAAGTAATGACGATTTTTCGAAAATCAAAAAAATCCCAATAACTATGAACTGGAGCTCCAAATAAAAATTTTGAATTAAGAAAAGTTATTTGTTTCAATGAGTTGTAACTGCCATTTTCGGGTGTTACAAATGTATGTACATTAAACGAATTTCGTATAAAAGCAGCGTAATATCACTTTACAGTTGTCAATATTTATTAATTTTTCCTTGTATGTATATAGGGTGTCCCAGGTTTAATGATCAGGGCTTTGACATTTTGTAAAAAAACACATTTTAAGGTGGATTGCTCATATAAACGTAGTTCCTAAAATTCTTTGTTTCTGAGATACTGGGCGTTAAAGTTTTCTAAAAAATAAAGTTTTTATTTATTTATTTTCAAACTGTGGCAATAATTCAAACCAAAATTGGCACACAAGATACAAGGACAGAGGGCCACAAGATTGAAGAATATCAATTTTTTTAATCAACCAGTGGCGGAGATATGGGTAATCCGTTCTACTAATTTGATAAATAAAAAGAGTACCGCCCTGAATTAAATATTGGAAATATACTTCAATTCTGAACAAAAAATGTCTCTAGACTTTTTTCGTTTTCGCAAAATAAATTTTGGTCATTTATTTCACAAAAAATGTATTTTGGCTGTGTACAAAAATTATGGTTGCTATGGATCTTATGCTCTGTCCATGTATCTTGTGTGCCAATTTTGGTTTGAATATTTTCAACAGTTCGGAAATAAATAAATAAAACCTTTATTTTTTAGAAAATTGTGACACACTCTGTATCTCAGAAACAAAGAATTTTAGGGCCTATGTATATAGGAGCAACCCACCTTAAAATGTGTTTCTCTACAAAATGTCAAAGTCCTGATCATTAAACCTGGGACACTCTGTATAGTCACCAATAAACATCTCTTACTCACCAATAAACTAATCTTATCTTATCTTAAGAGAACTTCAAATAATATTTGCTTGTGGAAATTCTCAATATAATATATTTATTTTTGTACGCAGTTTCTTTGTAAGAAACAAATTATGTGAATTTAAAAGTTAAGGATGGTCACATTGGTCACCGTCGGCGTTGCCTATAAGAATAGAGAGCTAGTCCGGAGCAAATAAATTCAATAGTCAGAAATTACATTTAGCTTATTTAGTCCATATTACGTATGCCAATTAAATCACAACCAGTGGAGCTACTCACCGTCAGCAAACGTCATTCTACGACTTGTGATTACCATTACAAGGAATGGCCAATAAAATGATTGGAAAGTAAAATTTTCATACTTAAATAAATAACCATTAATTTTATTATAAATACTATAAAGGATTATTAATGTCAAAAAAAGGAGAGTTAATATCAACAAACTATTGCAAAGAAAAAGATTTATAATTTCGAAAGTTTGGGCGTGAAGTATCTCTGACAAAAATGTAAGAAAGCCTGTAACACAACTGCTAATTTGGCGGCGTTCTTCTAAAATATCACACAAACCATTAGTATGTGTTTACACAATGAAAATCGCTTTGAAAAATTAAATCTATCAGTGTGTCTTTAAAGCAAGAAGTGGTCACGTATATTTTTATAAATGCTTGTTACATAGGAAGTTTACTTCAACTTAGATCATAAATAATTAACAGCTCCAGGCATAAAACGCGAACATGAATGGTAAGAACACAAAAAGCGTGGGCAACCACTCCGATGCATAAGCTATCCACAAAATATCATTTAAGGTATAACAACGTTTAACGCTTTTCCCTCAACGCAAAAGGAGCGCTGTTTGTTTAACCCCCAGCAAAGAGGAAAAAAAAATAGCGTGCAATCCATTTTATGGTTATTCAATATATGAATAATTTTATGAGAAGTTTACCTTATGTGCATGTGTAAAACAGATTTATATCAGGTTCATGTCTTAGAAAGGAAATGCGCAATTGCAATCTACTAAATTAAGTACGAGCCATTTACATTGAAAAACAATTTTATAAATTATTGTGTCGTATATTGTTATCGACGGTTATATGCGTTAACAAAAGATGATACGTATCCACTTTAATTAACCTTCACGAATTTTTAATTATAGCGTAGATTAATTATCTTGATATGAACGACTTACACGAATATGACACGAACAAAGCTTGTCATCGTGTTCATACCAAACTAATCTGATCCACACTACCGTTATAAGTACACTTACAGTTTTTTTATACGTCTACACAAGGTACTGGAACCAAAAGTCTCAGAAATTCTTGCTTAAGGCTTATAGTTAATTTAAGTACGAATCTAAGATTTAAGATAAGTATTGGCAGCAAATTGCTTTCTCGTCCAGTACTCAAATAGACGTACACACATACACACATACAAACATGAGTGATATGCCGCTATCGACAATCTCTCGATCAACGTTGACCGGCACTGATAAATAGCATGTAAAGCAACCTCGTGGGATTTATATTCTTCTTCAGATGTCATGGATCGTTGTGAATTAAAGTATAATGCAAAATTCTAAGATCTTCTTCAGAATACTTTACGCAGTACTTCCTGGTTAACATTTTTCCAACAAAAGGGCCACCTAAAGAGATTCATTTATTACTAAATCACCTTGTGGGAAAACCGTAGCTCTGCGTAGATACCTCATTTAGAATGAAAGAAAGTATCTCTTGACAGACACTTGCGGTTAATTGACATGCTGAAGAGTTTATCCACATCTAACTTTTAAGAAGATATGACAATTTATTCAAATACGGGGTGGATGGCGTTAAACCATGTTACTGACTGAATTCAAATTACACAATCAGTTCAACGTCATTAACACTAATTCCAATGGCATCTGCGTGTTTCGTATGCAATAATCAATAATCGGAAGGAGCTTGCTGATTTAGTTCCAACAAACCTCTATTTTGAAATTATTGTTATTCATCATAACTAGAGGGCGGATTATATGCAAAATGCATATTGTTGAATATTGATGCTGTAAAAGTACCCTTCCGTATCTAGGTGAATCACATTAATGCGAGTTATATGACACCAATTTAATTTTGCATATTTTGCATATATTTGCAGCAATGTTCATATTTTTATAAAATGTGTATATTATTGCATAATTTGTGCATTTCTAAATAAATCTGACATTTTACAAAAAAATTTCTCTCATCTCCTCAAACGAGCACAGTAAATGAAACTTTTTAAATAAAAGATTAAAATCTAAAAAAGAAAACCTTTAAAAATTCCTGTAGAAGGTAAGAGAAGTCTCACTGTATAATTTCGCCGTAGCATTCGATCATATCGAGATTTAGATGGAGCTGCCTTGCATTTCTTACAGAGATTTCTCAGCTGTGACCCTTCATCCACTTTATCGAACGGGGATATATTTTATCTGATACGCGACAAGTATTTAATTTAAACAATTTGGAAAAACACCTTATTGTAAATTATTATAGGCAGAAAAGCGATGATCAGAATAATGTTTAATTCTCCAACTGATCGTAAGATTATTTGTAGTTAATATTACACATATACATTATTATTATTTTAATTACTTAATTTTTTAATTTCATTAAGAACCTTTTTCACATAATAACAGTTTTTGTTTAATACAGGTTGTTTATTATTTCTTGGTACGCATATTTTGCATATAATGTTGCATATTTTAACAAACTGACTGCATATCTTTAACATATTTGGTGCATATATATGCGCATATATGTGACTTTTTATGTGCATATTAATCCGCCCTCTAATCATAACATTTTGGTTGTAAAAATCCAATCGTACACAATGTACTATAAAAATGAAAGGACTCGTACGTTTCCCCACATATTAGCTTTGGACTCAAATATGTAAAAAAAGTGTTGATGATTATCTAAGGTCAAGGGCCAGTGATTTATTGAAAATTGGCGAGTGCATTACTGACTTTCTCAGGAACTTTTGTGTGGAACGAATTTTGTGTACATGACAATTGTATTAAAAGGGTGGATAGCCCTTCGTCAAAATTAACTCAAAGAATTGATATCATCTTGACCCTTTAATAATGGGTGATAATAATCTTCTTACAAAAATTCATGGGGATGTGGGAATCGTTGCTGCATGTTGTAGTTATCAAAGCACGTCAACGAAGCGACTCATGCAAAAGATAAACCAAGCAATTACCCTAGCGGAGAACTTAAGGCTATGTTTAACTTGCCGAGTAAATTACTCGTTACCAAACGAATTTGCAAGTAAACGAAATGAGTTTCATTCCCAACAGCAAGATACGCGGAAGATCCAGAATTCCGTCTGAAATTTGATTATTTTTAAATTATTATCCTCCTCAGAAACTAACAATATATCGTTTTTTTAACATCTTGTACTAAATTAGTGGCAAATGACAGTAATCTCTTGCCTAAATGTTAAATAGGGTTTATGTTCGATATACGCATATACTGTGCAGTGGATATTCTTGCCTGTAACTTTGTATGGATTTCGATCTGATATCATCTTAACATAAACGGGAAGAAGAAAGAGATAAGGTAAGGGCTTGTTAAGGTCTTACAATATTGCTTTCCAAATTCACGTTCCTTATTTCATACTAGAAAATATGGAAGCAGACTTCCTACGGGAATGGCACTATCACTTGAATTGCCCCAAACACCCCTTTAATTTGGTTGCAATACAAATTTGGAAGAGAAAATGATCTGAATTCGAAAATTTGCAAAAATACCTCTCGGAGTTACCTTGTTAATAAGTGACGCGCTTCCCCTTCTCGGTAACAAAGAAACGAGGTACATCAGAATTAGCGACGAGTGTCAGCTTTTACGATTAACACAAAATGTGACTCATGTAGATTTCCACAAAGATTGGAGATTGGAGACTGTTGGAGTAAAACCAAACGACTTCCTGTGAAGAGTGAGTGAGGTACATCACTTAACTCGTTTCAACATTGGTATGTAGACTTTATCTGCAGAAAGACCTCGTTTCGCAGTTCTCCAGCCTTTTTAACAGCTTTCCCCCTGTCAGTCTTTATCTTCCCCCGTTTTGTAGTGGGCGGTCAACCTGAAGAGGTGCATGAATGAAGTACCACATACAATTTATTCACAAAATGGACAACAGGAGTACTTACTCATTCCCAAACTGTTACACTATGGCGTCAATAAATAGATCTTGAAACTTGTAAACACCCACAGATATAAGGACACCTTGAAACAATAAATAAGAGTACACAAACATTGAGGGGTAAGACATCTCACATAGCAACAGCGATGGTGAACTGCAGATAAATGAGTCTCTGTTTATGCATTTTTGAAAAACCATACAAATGAGGTGGGGATAGGACCATTAGGTATAATTACCAACTGGAGAAATAGTAGCGTGTGTGTTTTGAAAAAAATCGAAACCTTTTACCGTTTACCTGCAATTTGTTGATGCTGATTTGGAGTATATGACAAATATTTGTGAAAAGAAAGTGACAGCAATTTTGCCAGATATGAAGTAAGTTTCCATTTTCTATTAAAAGTATCTTGTGTACTGAAAGGTGATATTGTCACAGTGAATTTTTCATGAATATTATAGAGTATGAAATTAACTCCATTTTATGATGTCCCAACATTCAGTGGCGGATTATGCACTCTGGAGGCCTGAGGCATAACATGAATTTGAGGCCGCTGTTTATTTTAAATTAAAATATGCTATGTTCAAAAAAGAATAGACTATTAATAAAAAATAACGTAATGATAAACAAAACACAATAGACAGGCACATTCTTTCATAAGTTAAGTAGTATAAGTAGTAATAAATAAACATACGTGAGATTTGATCAATGGGATCAGGGAAGTAAAGTAGGTATTTCTGATTTAACTGGTTATTGTGGGATCTGGACACAACGGCCACACAGAATTTAGTATGCCTGGGCACGATGGCCACTACGGCCACATATCAGATACGTAAATTGACACGAAAGCGCCTAGGTTATTTGCAGATTTAGTATTTTTTTTTCAATTGATACAAAACATAATGCTAAACTTAAACGTAGATTGACACTTAAGCGCCTAGGTTATTTGCAGATTTAGTATTTTTTTCTCCTATATCTAAATAGAAAACTCCTATTATTTGTGAAATCTTTATCGCAAACATTACCTTACAATTCTGTGTGGCCGTAGTGTCCAGTGGCCGTTGTGTCCTAGACCCGTTATTGTTGTACAAAATGTAAAACCGCTGAGCTTTGGCCTTTTCAAGTTAAGACGTCGCTACGTCGCTGTCGCATTGTCACATATACGGTTCGTAACATTGAATGTGCTCAATCTGCAACTGTGGTGTAATGCACTTTTCTCTTCTTTTGTTTTTGAGGCCGGTGCAATTTGGAGGCCACAGACATGCGCCTCTTGCGCCTGTGCGGTAATCCGCCACTGCCAACATTAGTTCCCCTATTTTCTCTCTCATCTACATTTGTATTGATATTGCTAGTTTTAGATAATTACTTTTTATTGCTTGATAATGGGAGGGGTATCTCCCAAAACATGTCGCACTTGAAGTTTCATCGTCATTATTAAAGATTATCAAGGGGAGGTTGCGAGCGCTTATTTATTGCTCTTTATGAAATACAATGTCGAAAATGTATCCACTTCCAGCACTTAATTCATAAACACGATCCTAAATTAGAGCTTACGATACCGGAATTCCGGGATTTCGAAAAGGGGGATCCAGGACAAAATTGATACAGTATTTAAAACCGGTATTCATACGTAAGTAAATACCGGTATTTCGGTATTAATTTAATTTTATTTTAGTAGAAAATATTTTGGATGAATGATATTTATTTATGGTGCAAAATATTGTATGTATACAGGGTGGGCCAATAGTGTGTGGATGGAAGACTGTGGGTTTATTAACGTTTCGTTCATGGAATATGGTAAGGCTACAAATCTAAAATATTTTCACTTGAATCGCAAAGTTTATAGAGGATGATTTATATCAAAGTTGCATTTTTTTTAATCGAACCCTTTGTATATTCCTTGGTCAATTCGAGTGCGACATATCTGTCACACATTGTACTTAAAGAAAAATTGAATATCGCAGGGATCACAAAGCTTAGAAGGCCGGTAACTTGATTTTTCAAATGGCACTACGAATTTTTCTCTATTACGTTTTAATTTTTGAACTATGAATTTACAAAATTGTTATAAACTTTTTAACTTTAAGTATCAGAAATATTCACGTTTCGAATTTTGAAATTTGAATGTTCAAATTGTAATTTAGGATTAATTAGCATTAATATTTTGAGCTTAAAATCAAAAAATTATTTAATTAGAGGAAGGAATAGGACGGTAAAAATACTTTGTATGTCAATTAATCGCCGTAAAAGGACCAAAAGATAGCATTTGTAATTAGAAAATTATCATGGTTTTTTAAACTTTATGAGTTTTCATTTTGTTTTATTTTCAGAACCCATGAATTGATTTTTTAAGTTGCGATAACGCTTAGGTACATTTGGCATTCATTCAGGAAGAAACTCTTCCAACGATGTCAACTAACTTTGTAAAATTCTCTATAACAATAAATTTCATTGCAGAATTCCGAATAAAGTATAAGAAAGAGCGCAGGTGGATGGTTTTTGAAATATATGTCGTTCTAAAAACGTCTAGAAACTCACGCATTGCACAAAAAATGGTTTGAATAGAACAATACGGGTATAAGTAATTTCATTCCCAGATATCGACATTTATCGACGACATTATGGAACGATCGGTATCTAAAATATCTACACATTCCTCTTCGTAAGCCGCGACGTAAGATGGAAACTTTTTCAGAACGCGAAAATCTTATAAATCATATCATGAATTTATATAGTTCTTATAACTCCCGTGAGAAAAATTCACAAATCAAATATGGATAAAGTGATTATAAATTTTTGTCTTATACGTACGTAAAAACATTCAAAACTTCCATCTATTTCCCTTTTTTTTTGTAATTTGTTTAAGTCAAATTGAATTATGCTGATAGTAATTCATAATAAAACTTTATTATCCATTGGTTGCTAATGAAATATTGTAATTGTACATTAAATCAAGACCACGCTTTATTTTTAGTACCTATGTCATAAAATAATTCATTTATGATTGAAATCGTTCATAAATTAGCAATTGAATTAATTACAAATTAAATGTTAAGAATTTTTTAGAATTCTTAAGTGGTTCTTGAAGGAATTTGGTCGATCTTTATATATTTACAAATATTAGATAATAATTTTCAGTGTCGCTTTTAATAAGTATCTTAACGCTCCCTATAGGTAACTGAAAGATGCTGCCTTTTGTCTACTTTTTACTATCACCATGCTCAACCTCTCAAATCTATTTTGAAATTTAGTTTATTATTATATTTTGGTGTATAAAAGTGTTAATTATTGCAACAAATCTCATCCTTCATTAAGTTCCCATTGAAATCTTGTTTTGGTTGTAGCGAAGCAATGTAACTGGATTATAAAAGTATTAATTAAGTTAAGACACAAATGTGTCATATTTAGCATAAAATAATAAACGATATAATAACTAATAAGAGTTCAGTCCTTTAAGATAAGGATCACTGTACCTGTTGAATAATTACCCACATAGAAGGCTGAGAATGGCATGTAATCACTTTATTTGGAGCTTCTATAGGACTATTTTATATAAAAAGCACAACAAAAGAATGGCCACTACTAGATATTATACTGTTCATTAAACTGTTCGCGAAAAGCGTCTAAGCGTAAGAAAACACTCGGCCTTACACGTTGCTAGAGTGACTATTTGAATAGGCAACAAACACCGATAATGATAGTTGAGTAGTAGTAGATGAGCATTTTTCATGAGAGCAGTATAGGGAAACGTGTCCTAACACGATGGGCTGTATTAGCAAAACGAGTTGACCAATGCTCTTACAATCACATTTTTCAACCAACTTCAAAAAGTTGGTTACTAAATTCGTCCGGATGTCTGTGTGTCTGTGTGTCTGTGCGTCTGTGTGTCTGTGCGTTGGTCGATGTTACAGGGTTTAGAAAGCTGGAAGTGGTATCATCTTATAGAAAATTCTTTACTGATTCCAAATCTCTGGTAAATTTTTTGATCGGATCACCCGTTCGCCGTCGGGACGCCATTAAAGTCAAAATATACCCCCCTGAATATCTCGAGAACGACACATCCAATTACAAAAAGGAAAAAACACGTTTCCTTTATTTTTTGAAACCTATTGAGTCATTATACGTAAATATCACCCTCACCCCCCTGTGGGGTGGAGCGGGGGTGAGTTTTGAAAACTTAAATGGGAACACCTACTTTTTATTGCAGTTTTTGATTCTCCATAAAAAACTATTCTCAAATTGCAAATTTCACCCCCAACTGCAACCCCTTTTTTGGGGGGTGGAAAGGGGGAGAAAAACGACCTTTTTTTACTTTTTTTTCCTCTAACATTTTTTCGTGATTTACAAATTGTCCGTCACCCTCTCCGCTTCCATCTCCCTTAACGGTGGAAAGAAAAACAATGACTTATTTGTGCAGAATCCGGAGTGCTTGTGTTGAGGTGAGGGGTAGTTATACATATACAGTTATATACGTATATATTGTATATAGTATATGCAATAATTAGTTACAGATTTGAAGTTGGTTGAAATTAGAATTCTATAAGAATTTGCGCCTTTTGATACTTGTTTAAATTAAATTAACACACCAAATACGCTTCGTTTCGTACGAATGACCTTCTCAGCAACGTGGATTCGGATTTCGGGAAACAAGAACCATCTTTCACTCAACAAAGGTCCGGAATTCAGACCTGAATGAAAATCCCTTTCCTCTCATTGGTTCCTTATCGTATAATTTCATCTCAACCTTACATCTACGCTCGGTGTTTATTATCAGTACTTACCTAATTATACTGTCAGTAGCAACTGCTCCTCCATTAATTTTTTGTATTACTTTATTTGGCAGCAAAGCATATTTAGACTTCAAACAACTCTCACCAAACAAATTATAATCAACATTCAGTCATTCAAAGATTTATGCTTCTTGTTAACTCACAGCCGGATGTAAATTTCCTTCAACAATTTTATAAAATTAAAAATTGAAAATAAGATGAACCCACATTATATCGGTCTTAACCTGTCAATTACTGACCTAATTAATTGAAGCAACAGCTTACATTTACAATTATTGTTGTAAGAAATTACAGTTTAGGTACTTTTATTGCTGAAACTATTATTGTCGCAATAAGTTTTCTGTTTTCGAGATATTTCTTACAAGAAAATTACTATTATCAAAAACCCTCTCACTAAAATCTGAAATGATGACATGATACGATATCCAACCACAAATAAACAAAGAAATGAAAGACGATATGAGGTCTATTTTATTATCACAATCTTAAAAACGAACGGCCGTTCTTTGTTTATGGTATCACACGAGTCAATTGGTTACATCACAAATAAACGTTTGTAATTTTCCTACAGTGCTGGCTAGATTGGACGCACTCCAGAAGACTGACAATGATTAGAAATTGACCCATTAACGAAGCTCTTTCGAGAAGAGGACGTTAAAATAAGGTTTACTATCTGGTGCTGGTTAAGCAATTATGGGTTCATTTTAAATCAAAAACGCTTAGTTGGTGGCGGCTATTTACAAGTTTTTAGCGTGAAAGCGAATTTTCCCATTGACTATGCAGTAGAAACCCAGAGGACCTCCCGTAAGAAGCTCATCCAAGAAATGTGACCCTAACAAAGAAAAATCATGGTCTTGCCCAAATTGTAAAATGAATGGTAGCCGAAACTAGTACAAATTCAATGTGAAATATCTGGTTACATATCCTCCATATATCTTTGAAGTAACAAAAATCCTTCTGATTTTACTGTTAACAAGCACAAACGGCCAAATTTATGATGAAGCTGTAAGAAGCAGAGCAGTGAAGATGTAGGAAAAAATTCAATGTGAAATATCTGGTTATAAGAAAGCACTTTGTGAAGCACTAGTATTGTCCCAATTTAGCTATTGCTCTGAACTGTACCACTCTTCTATTACTAAAGACACCTCTAATAAAATACAACGCGTTCAGAATTCATGTCTTAGATTGATTTTTGGCATCCGGAAGTACGAACATATTTCACATAAATTAAGCGAAGTGTGCTGGTTAAATATGTTTAATAGAAGGTTTTTAAAAACAGCCACTTTATTTCACAAAATAATTACTGCAGACACTCCTGCTTATCTAACTCACAAAATCATATATCGCAGTCATATTCACAATTTAAACATTAGAAACAGAGGATTAATCTCTATTCCTATTCATAGAACTTCTTTGTATAAACGTGGATTTACCTATCAACTTCCAACTATATATAACAGTTTGCCAGAAGTCATAAAAAAATATCACACGATCACTACATTTAAATACAAATTGTACCGAATGTTACTGTCCAAACAATGTACTTATTAATTTATTAATCTAACGATTGTCTATAATCTTCTTTCTAAATGTTTTGTGTACTTCCTTTCTGTCAGCTCCATTGCATTACGTCACACAATAATTACGTGTATGCTTTCTTTTTCTTCTCCAAGGTTCAGTGGAAGAGCAAAAGATCTTTCTTTTGAACTGCGCCTTGTGGTTATTTGTTTCACTTGTCATGTTCTTAGTAATATTTATTCTGCTGAAGCAAATAATAAAGACATTATTATTATTATTATCCTCCATATATCTTTGAAGTAACAAAAATCCTTCTGATTTTACTGTTAAGAAGCACAAACGGCCAAATTTATGGTGAAATGATGCACTAGAAGCTGTAAGAAGCAGTGAAGATGTAGGAAAAAATTAGATGTCGCTGGAAATCATTGGCTGCTGCCGTTGGATACTGATGTAACTTCCTCACTGATAAACCTGGATGCATACAAATTTCTGGGATCACATGAATACTTTCATCCAGATTCAACAATAAGCAACAATTCTTAATGTATTCAACTTACACATACGTAGGTACATAAAAATAAAGCTTGTATTACATTATACTTTTTTTGTCTAGAAAACTTTGACTAGTTTGTAAACTAGAAAACTTGGATAATGTAATACAGGAATTCCGTCCAAGTTTGCAAACTAGGTGCGGTCCAAGTTTCTATCCAAGTTTCTAAACTATTCCTGCGCACTGGAGCAAACTTAAGGGATTACCAACATTTACTTAATTAAGCAATTTACTTTTGTAAGTTTGTTAGTTATGTAAATGGGTTCAAATAAGAGAATAAAGTGGGGAAATGATCTGACTAATTTTTAAGTTTAATCACAATTTGAGTTTAACCTCCAACGATTATTCCTTCAGGTTTGTTGTTGTTTATTGTTGTTGGCAATAACTCTATGCTGTACTTGCGGAGTTTGCGCAAATAAAGTGTAGCAAAAAAGTAGTAGGGGTGTTTTTATATTTCTAGTTTAGTATGGAATCTAGTTTGGAAAGTAGTCAAAGTTTTCTAGTATAATGTAATACAGGCTTAAGGGACTTTTTAAAGGAAGCAAAAAAGTAAATACGTCAAGATGATTTCAGCTTGGTTTTAGATAAGTACTTTCCAAACTTCTAAACCAGTTTTCGAACTGAAGACAGAAGCGACACAATTCTTTTAAACCCCAGTACTATTTGCAGGGATGGGACAAAGTTTAAGAAGGAACTGAAAGGTTGACAAAGAATAAATATGAAGAATATGGAAACAGGTCTTGAGTTTGCTGGAAATGTGGCCGTTTTAAATCCAAATTGGTGAACAAAAAAATTGTGGAGACTAACAGAAAATGCATAGCTGGAAGTAGACCGGTATTCGCTTCCGAATTCTGAGGAATAGTTTCAAAAGTACAAAAATAGATTGATCGGATGTATAACTTACTCTAGTTGGAATTTGGCTAAAGAATCAACTTTCATCTAGACGGGATGCGCCCTTACAGGCGTTCAGGTACCCACTCGGGCGAGCGCTTGACGGTAAAAAATTTAAAACTTTCATTATCTTTAGATTGTTGTTCCTCATTCACTCTCCACTGGAAGTCAAACTCCCATACTCACACTAGACCATATCCTGTTAAACAATTCTACCCCAGTGAAATGTACATACAAAAAAAATACAAACCCGCCCCCCAATATGCAACACAATAAAAGGCTCCTAAAGAATAGTGGAGAAGGGAACTAAGCAAACATATGAGATTTTTTAAACTAGTAGACGATATTATAGATGCAATAAGTGAACATTCTTTACATTTTTAAATACTTTAGAGCTGTAAATTAACTGATAAATATTACAATACCAAATGGGACATTAACACGAACAGCCACAAGATAACGCCTTGGTCTATGACATTTCCGACAATTTACTTTTTTTAAGTCTGATTATGTCGAATAAATACTATGACCAAATAAAGACGTGATTATGTCGTCACCTTTTTGCAATTACCAAGGTGGAGGTACTATTAATGCATTTTCAACGTGAACTTAATCGTACGATCAAACGAAGTTTTGTTGTAAGTACATAGTACAAAATGTGATCAAATCCTTTCCGTCATACAACAAAGTTACGCTTAGATTAAATAAACATAAATAATATGCGTTATTCGTAAAGCAGCTAGTTTACTGGCCAAGGGAATGCTGCTTTACTTCCTTTTTCTACTAGCGTCCTGCAATTTATACATACATTTTATTATTAATAAACTACATTCTTAATCTAAAAAATCTACGTACGAACCACCTGTAGATTTATTTTTTCTACTTAATCAAAGACTTACATGCAAACCTTACAACTTATGATCGTGTAGAAGTCATACTTCAGTTATTAATGCGTTGCATGTTAATGAGTGTAATTCTTCATTTGAGCATAACTAACTGACGCTCAATTCCGAACAAAAATTAATCGAAACAAGGCGAGAATCGGTAAAGATCTAGCAAATAAAACAATTTTGTATGTATGCATAAGTGGTGTCTAATGTGCTATTTAAATGCAATAACAGCAGCATTAACAAGCAGCTTGTGTTTTAAGCGTGGAAAATGCAAACAATGCGAATTACAATCGCATTTAACAGACGCGTTCGGTTTATAGCATTGGAGCGAATTCTTAGATTGCCTCCAAGCAACAATTCAATGGTTTGTGTAATTAAATGTCCAGTTAACGATTTCAGCGCACGCAATATTTTCTTCTTTCTTCTAAATGCGTATCACAAATAAATAAAACTATCGAGAAATTAAGTGCTTTTAACGCCTCACGTTTTTTGGCGATCTTAATATAAATCTCGTATACTTACCAATCACCCGATTGTGTGTGTATCTGAAACAAAGAAATTAATTTAAAAAAAGGCATTCGTTGTTTTGTTTGGGCGATTATCTATTAAGGGGAAACTGGCAATAATTTAATTATTCCTTAACAGCCATGACTTCTCAGATAAGTTGTGTTACTTCTAAGCTGTCGACAACATGTTCTGTAATACAGAAAGTCTTCCTGTTCATGGTGGGCGTTGTAAAATTAGCAAGCAGTCTGCAGATGCTATCCGCTGCCCACCGGCAGCAGGGCTTTAGTTACCATCAACCATGTACCACCCCCTTCTTTACTTCATTCTATTGTTTACGATGTAATGAGTTATTACCATTCTTGTATCGAACTTCACTCCATAATGTATATTATTAGCAACCGCCTGAATCTGATTTAAAGGAAAGGGTTGTCGATTTACTAACATGATCGATATTTTCATAAAAATGTCAACATAATGCAACTATTCCAAATATATGAATAGATAAAATATCTTTTCAGAGAATGTTAATACTTTACTTAATATGGCCATCATGTAAAATAAACGAGTTAAAACTCAACTCACATACTTATTGATAAACATGAGGTGGATTATCTACATATTTAAGGTTGTTATTCATGATCGATTCAAGTTCCCAGGAATAACATAGATTGACTCGTTCTGTAAATTTTTTGTTCATACGCTCGCTCTTCTTTCTGAATTTACAATCGCGTTCACCCTTAAACAGTCACTAAAACATAATTATGTATTCAAAAACATAATTTGTGAATGCAAATAATGCATGTTACAAACGTTAGTAAAAACCAAATAAGTCAAGGAGTGTACAGGCACTATTTCATGATTATTTTTAATTGAATTATATATGTGCATTTCTAATAGTTTACAAAACAATTAATCAAGGACTGTTTGACATTTTACTTGGTATAAATTATAAAGTCTGTTCTATTTTACTATTAATGGAAAGGTTTCTCGGTTTATTAATTTCACTCCATATTATTAATATCACCAAGTAAAGCTATGATCTAGATTCAGGTGACTGATTTGTAAAAATTCGTTATACGGACAGAAACCCGGTAGGTATAGTAGTAATTTAAACCATTCAAAGATTCCGATATAGATAATGTGCAATTATCACAGTTGCGCTGGTCAGTTTTAAATCGGAAACGTCGTTAGATAAGACAACATCATGTGGCAGTACCTATTGTTTCAATGCTCATTAACCTAACATGTCTGTTCCATAAGCACCTTTTGTTTGCCGCTCATTCGGTACGTTTTCTTGCTTATTAGATGAGAGTTAGTGTCACAACCATGTAAATTTCGGATAAAATGTTACTGAAGTGTTTGATTTTGTTACAAGTTCACTAATTAGGAAAGAAAATTGTAAACACGTTTTGCTTACTTTTCAATATCATCATATTTTATTTCCAATTAAAATTAAGGACTATTCCTATTCGGAATTATGAAGAATTTTCGTAGTGTGCACTGTATTGATAATCCTAATTCCTCTGTAAATGTAATTCACCAAATTCATCATCAGGGATCAATGATTTTAGAACAGTTATAGTCTATGGCTCGGTGTGTCTTGTAACCCCTTACACCTTTGGGTATTATAGGGAATTAATTATATATACAAAGCTCTTAATCCTTTATTAATCTTCATAGGTGCAATCTTTATAAAATAAAATTAAATTACCTAATTAAAATAAATTATTTTCCCATGTTCCAATTACAAATTTTAATCATAGCGATCCTGAATTAATTTTGTCATTTACTGAAGTTGTATCGAGATTTATCATTGCGCTCACGATTAAAGTTTGCTCCCATATTTCTGTATGGTGATTTCAAAATGAAGACGTTTTTAATAATTTTAATATCATTCAATCAAACTTTCCTTCGGACTTTTGATTTAAACTTTGACCCCTTCTAGATGCATATCTAATTTCGATGACCCGCGAACATTATAATAAACCAACGTACGTTTGATATCTTTGTATACCAGTATACCTTGCTTTTGCTTTAGTAAATTAGAAGTAACAGTCCATAGATTGGAGTACATATTATGGCAAGATAATTCTTTTTCGTTCCAAGTGAATTATAGCAGACCACTCCAAAAATGTTGTAGGTATTATAAACGAGGGGTAAACCGCTGGGAAGTTTGGTGTACAAAAGTTAGGAAGTAAAGGGAAATATAGGAAGTATCGAAGAAATATAGGAAGTATGGGAAGTATCGAGGAAGTATGGGAAGTATCGAGGAAGTATCGAGGAAGTATCGAGGTAGTACAGGAAATATCGAGGAAGTTACGAAAAAATATTAAAGTCACATTAAAGAAACAACATTAAAAGCCACATTAGAATTATTACACTATTTTGTATTGTAAATCATAGATATAAAAAAAGACTTTTTGCTATGCAAACGATATCTGTTTGCGCGCGCATGTTTGTCGCGACCACGTGACGGCATAATAATATAACATCAAAATTATTATTTCCAAATACGCTCGCAAATACGTCATTGCTGTGCAGAGGCGGATTTGCGAACATGCGCAGGAGGCGCTCGCCTCGGGCCCCGCGATGCGAGGCCCCCCAGTAATACTACGGTAGGTATATTTTAAAAAAATATAATTTACAGTATAAATGTGTCTTGAGCCTTATGAATTTATTTTTTTACACTCTAATCACTTAATCGGTAATAGAGATTATTAATTAGTGGATAGGAAATCTTAAAGAGTACTATGTTTTTGTCTGTTTTTGGTATAAGATCTATAAACTGATCTCTTCCACATTACTAACTTTATTATTTACACATACTTGAAATAAAAACATGAAAAAAAAGTAAAGGGAAATATAGGAAATACTGGAAGTATGGAGGAAGTACTGGAAGTATGAAGGAAGTACGGGAAGTATCAAAGAAGTACGGATGGAATAGAGGAAGTATAGGAAGAGGGGGAAGTTTATTGTATACTTCCTGGAAGTAAGGAAGTATTATCAATTAGGGAAGTTTGGTGTACACAATTTGGCCAGCGGTTTACCCCTCGATTATAAATCGTGGTGACAAAAAACACATTTTCAGTGACAAGGCAAAGGAGGTTTGCCCGGCTCACAATAAGTCATAGTTAGGTTAGTTAGATTAATAACATTTTTATGCTAGGTATCTTTAAACGCATTAGGGCATCAAATGAATGTTCTTGCAAAAACCAAATTTTCAGCCAAAATTATCACATTCTAACAAAGTAGGTAGGTTAAAAAATTAAAAAAAATACAGTCGCCGCGCCGTTTCTCAACGGTTTATAAACATTTATTGTGTTCAAAAAACAGAAAAACCATATTATTTCTATACCTCCTAATCTTTTTCAGCTTCGTATTCAACAAACTTCAAAAAGTTGGTTACTAAATTCGTCCGGATGTCTGTGTGTCTGTGCGTCTGTGTGTCTGTGTGTCTGTGCGTTGGTCGATGTTACAGGGTTTAGAAAGCTGGAAATGGGGTCATCTTATAGGAAATTCTTTACTGATTACAAATCTCTGGTAAATTTTTTGATCGGATCACCCATTCGCCGTCGGGACGCCATTAAAATCCAAATATACACCCTTGAATATCTCGAGAACGACACATCCAATTGCAAAAAGGGAAAAACACGTTTCCTTCATTTTTTGAAACCTATTGAGTCATGATACGTAAACATCACCCTCACCCACCTTGTGTGGTGGAGCGGGGGAGAGTTTTGAAAACTTAAATGGGAACACCTATTTTTTATTGCACTTTTGGATTTTCCAAAAAAAACTGTTCTCAAATTGCAAATTTCACCCCCAACTGCAACCCTTTTTCTTGGGGTGGAAAGGAGGAGAAAAACGATCTTTTTTTACTTTATTTCCTCCAACATTTTTTTAGCGATTTAGAAATTGTCCGTCATCCTCTCCGCTCCCATCTCCCTTAAGGGTGGAAAGACAAACAATGACTCATTTGTGCAGAATCCGTGGTGCAGTGGCGCCGGGTTTGTAAGATCTACATGGGGGCAAGGGGCAGCAGCCTACAGAAAAAGCCCATCTTTTAAAATCATCAAGGAGCAACGGAGGTATTTTTGAAACATCAAGATAGAAAACTACTTTATTGCAGTTTCATTTTTATTCATAGAAGACAAAATTTTGGAAAAACATCTAAACTGCATAAAATGTATTTCTTCGTTTGTAATAGAGTACGACATACGAAATATTACCATCTATTCTATGTTGTGAATGATGATTTAACGAAATAACTGATATGATAACAGCGACAGCCTAGGAAAAGACTAAACAAAACATTTTTTCTACAAACGTCAAAAAATGACAAGGTTTCTCATCGATAACAATACGCGAAGTGACCCTTTTTTTCACTTACCTACGTTACCATGACAGCGTGCCCGAAATGACGACGCCATGCGCGAAGTACGCACTGCACGCAAACTAGATGAGAGTTTTGTATTTTAACGTTAAAATAATTGTCAACTTCTTCACGTTTGTAGAAAAAATTTTGTTTGCAACTCGTGCGCGAAATACTTTTGGTGATCTCGACTATTTTTTTAACTCGGCTGCGCCTCGTTAAAAAAATCAGTTCTCGATCACCAAAGTGGCATTTCGCGCACTAGATACAAAAATAACTATTTCCGGTCAGTATCTTCACAGACTCTGGTATCGTGTATCGTCACGTAATTTTGATATAAATCTGCATACACTATGCAAACATAAGCAAACTGAGCCAGTCATAACATAATTAAACAACTGCATCATAAACGTACAGAATTATTTACTTCTGGACCGGTCCTGATCTGATATTTCTGAAAATGTTTAAATTCTCACTTTCACGGCGTGAAACAGATAGATATAGACATATTCCTAACATTTTTACGTATAAAATTAATGTGTCTCACTTTCCCAATATAGTCAGTTATAGTCAGGTTCAGGTGCCAGTGAGGTGCATGGGGGCCATGCCCCCACGCAATGTGGCTACATGGGGGCGCGCGCCCCGCTGCCCCCACGAAGTCGGCGCCACTGCCGTGGTGCTTGTGCCTGAGGTGGGGTAGTTACCTATATAGATATAATTGTATGTAGTATATGGATATGCCATAATTAGTTACAGATTTGAAGTTGGTTAAAATTAGAATTCTATCAGAATTTGCGCCTTTTGATACTTGTTTTCGTCTGCAGTTGGTTCACGATCTTCTCCAGGTTTGTAGCTATTGTAAAAGTTGTGGTAGGCTTTGGGAATAGTACCATCTCTACACATGAGCATTAACACGTTGACTGCCGCCTCGGTCTATATGACCGAGAAAATAACATTCCCCCAAGCCGACGCGGTCTATGTGACCGCGAAAAATTTTGCTCTCCACGCCGGCTCGGTCAATATGACCGAGCCAGTTTTTCGCATCCCACACGCCAGACGCTCGGCATAAAATTGTTTCGACTGTGCAAATTGACCGAGCTGGCCTAGAAGAAGCTCTGCGTCGCGCCAGTTTCTTGCGTAAAATTTTTCCATTTACGGCGCCCGCGTAAAACATTCACTACCTTTCTCACCGCACCGGCTGCATATTCGTTAACTGCACCCATTATGTACCGGTCGGATAGCCGATGGTAGGCTGGTTAATCGAGGACGATATAGAGAAATTATGCAATTATAGCGTCTGCACTTAACTTACTTTGCGATAGCGTGGCATGCTGGCATTTGGGACATAAACTGCCGACGAGATAGAAAAATTTTGCAGTTAATGCGTCCGTACTTCACTTATTCAGTACCTATAGCAGATTGGTATTTACGACGGCTACGACAGTGACAACAAACACGTGATTACTGAAATATTTGACAGAATGGATTCATTGCCGACAGATTTTCAGTATTATAAAACTGACAGTACTACGATTAGGACGATGTTTAGAGACAAAGAAGCAGTAGAGGTAAGCGAAAGGTAGTTTACATACAAGCAGGTTTATTTTATTTCCACGAAAAAGCTGGTGTGCATATCATGACGTAAATATACAGTGAGTTTCAGTTAAGACCAATGAACATAGTATACAGTTCATTGGTTAAGACTGACTATAGGGAATTTACATAGTATATTTTCGACCACGTGTTTATACGAAAAATTCGAAAGTATTATTTTAAGGAAAAGTAGTTTTGGGGTATAATGTACTACATGGTGACCCAACGATAGAGTATACATAGGTATTAAGTTTTTGCTTTCCTGTTATTATTTATATGGAAACTGATTATTTGCCATCGGCTGGATGTACCTACCAAAAGGAACATATTTTTAAAATATTGAAAGTTATTCAGGGCGCCTTCAAAAAGTGCGTTCATACATTTTTTTACTATTGTAGTCATTTATTTTCAGGATTGGATTTCAGATTTAGAATCAAAATCGAAAGTAACGTGGCGAATAACGAAAACATTCAATAAGAAATTCCTAGGGAGGAAAAACATTTTCAAACGTATTTACCATTGCCACTTCAGTACGAGATCGACTAAAAACAATAAAACCTCTAAGACTCGAAAAAGCAGAAATACAAACTGTCCAGCTACGCTTACAGTGATTATAAAGAGATTCCTAAAAAATACTAAATCCAAATTTAAGGATGATCTTACAGAAGAATGGCCTTGCGTTATAACTTTTAAAGATGGTCATAATCACACTGTTCTTAGTGCTCTAGTCTTGAAAGAAAGACCCATCGGACATGGGACTAAAGTCGCAATATTAGAATTGTTTGAAAAAGGTCATAGTGTTGCATCAGCATATCACACATTCTATTTATCAAAAATGGAAGAATTAGGTGATAGTTATGAAGACTATCTTTTGGATAGGCACTACTTCCCTACAAAAAATGATTTTTCCACGTTATGGAAAGCTAATTTTAAAAAATCATTTGGCGATCGTTCCGGACAGAAAATGCTTGAGCACTTAGAAAAAAATTTACAAAATTCTTTTGAAATGCAAAATGTGCTCTATAAAATCAGTAGAGTTGGAGATCATTATTCAGTGTCAACTTGTACACCTATTATGCAACGCGTAGCTCGTTGTTTAGTGCAGGCTTCTGAAGTTTTATTTGTGGATGCAACGAGTAATTGTGATGTCCAGAATCACAAACTTTACTTCTTTGCAACCCATTCTCCTGCTGGTGCAATTCCTGTGGGATGCATTATAAGCAGTTCGCAAAAACTAGATGTATTTAATGCAGGTGTAGAAGGGCTAATTGAAATTATGCCGATAAAAATCTCTCCTGCCGTAATTTTAACCGATGACGATATGGGCGAAAGGAATGTTCTGAAGAAAAACTGCCCACATTCGACTCTACTACTCTGCACATTCCATGTGTTAAAAGCATGTTGGAAATGGTTAAAATCCACAAAAAATAAAATAAAACAAGAAAATGTCCAGGATCTTTACAAGCTTTTTAGGAACATATTAATGTCTACAACAGAAAAGACTTGGAAATGAATAAAAACATTTTTTCTGTGTCATGTAATGATCCCAAATTTAAAGAATATGTGGAAAACATGATAGTTAGGATAGAAACGTGGTGTTTGTTTCACAGACGGCAATATAAATTACGCGGGGCAGATACGAATAATTATGTAGAGGTAATGTTTAGGTTATTCAAAGACATTACTTTAGAGAGAACAAAAGCATTTAATTTATGTCAACTAGCCGATTTTGTAACAACTAGCTTTGAGTCTTATATCAAACAGAGAATTCTAGATGTTATTTTAGATAGACTCAAAAAAAGCAAAAATCTAAGAGATATGAGATAGACGAAAAAGACGTTACAGCAAGTCAAGTTGTCGACATGGGAAAGATGCAATACCTACGCTGTAAAGAGTTGTAGAAATAAAAATGAAACTTATTTTCTTGATATGCAAATCGAAACAAATTTGCTCAGTCGTCTGAATCTTTGTTGCCAGGACTTTATACGGCTTTTAAATATTCGGGTAAGTTTGCAAACTATTCACTTACCTGTTTTATAAAAACATTTGCACAATATTTGTAGGCCTGCCATCAAAAGCGCAAAAGATAAGATGCCAAAGAAAAGGGAAAAAAATTACCGTCCAACCAACGGCAGTTTCTCGAAGGAAAATCAAACTATCAGGGAAAGATCGTAACAGTCTGGGCGGAAAATTTATACGTTGGATAAAAAAAAAAGAAAAGCGCCTCATAGCCTAAACAAATTTATTGAAATGAACGTTCTTCTAGGAGATAATAAATATAAGAAATAATTATATACTTAAGTAATTTTGAATTGGAATTTTTATAAGTTTTGTTTGTTGAAAAATAAAAGTGAAATTTAATTTTTTCAGGCAATAGTTATTGATATTATTTTATAATAGTCGTAGGTACTTGGTGCAATAAATAATCAAGTTAAGTGCAGACGGTATAGTTGCAAAGTTCATCTATATCATCCGTAGTTAACAAGGCAACGTTCGGCGTTCCGAGCGGTCTACAGGGTGTCCCACTGCTCCGTAATCGGTCGATAACTCAATGTGGGTTGAAGATACAGAAAAAAGTTTCAAATAAAAGTTGCTTTGATTTGAATTGCGCATTTTTTAAAAATATTCTTATATCTACAGTATGTTGCATTTTCACGTGGCAGGAGAATGTCACATTTTTTTAAATGGCACACCCTGTATTTTTTTCTCTTAATGTATCGACCAAGCATATTTATATCACGCCTGAAAATTTTTTTGATATTGGATGTGCGGTTCCCAAGTTATTAATTATTTTGTCAAAATTTGGTACAATTCAAGGTCGGACTATAATATTCATAACTAAGTTATTCTTCAAAAAAGGAAAAATTTATTTAACGAATAATATTACCCTAATGTCGTGTTACTCTACAAAAAAAAACTAAGTGATTAATTTTATACCGAGTGTTTAAAATGAGAATTCAAACTTTGTGAACTTTAAACAGAATTTATACGAATATTTTAAATGGAACACCCTATATTTTTATTTACCATCAAATTCTCGACAAAAAACCCTATTCAACGGTGTATTATTTCTTGGTATTATTTTTTGTAATTTTCTTAATATTTACGATTTTTAAAATTTCACGTAAAAAAAAATTGTTAAAAGTAATTTTTGTTTAATTATTATTACAAAATACCGTTTAAATAGTTGTTATCAACGCAAAAAAACAAAACTCAAGTCCTGTGACTATCTTAATTTCTAAATAATTAAAACAAAGTTTTTAGTAAACGGTATTTCTCGAATTTTTAATAAACAGTGTTTCTCGAAAATTAAAATAGAAAATAAATACAATATGTCTCATTAAAGTAAATGTTCAAAATGTCTTCCACTTTGATCAATGCACTTTTAAAGCCTAACCCCAAATAATCTCACATTGTTTAAAGTCATAGGAGTAATCGGTTGAAACACCTCTCGAATTCAAATTTTCATGTCATCTCGTGTTGATATATTTGAGATTTAACAGTTCCCCAAAGATAGTAATCCATAAAGGTAAGGTCCGGTGACCTTGGCGGCCAAGGAACAGGACCTCCTCTACTTTATTACTAATAAATCCAATTCTCGCGCTCACCTCTGACTGTTGTTTTGCTTTAATTATTTAGAACTTAAGATAGTCACAGGACTTGAGTTTTGTTCTTTTGCTTTGATACCAACTATTTAAACGGTATTTTGTAATAATAATTAAACAAAAATTACTTTTAACAAATTTTTTTACGTGAAATTTTAAATATCGTAAATATTAAGAAAATTACAAAAAATAATACCAGGAAATAATACACCGTTGAATAGGGTTTTTTGTCGAGAATTTGATGGTAAATAAAAATATAGGGTGTTCCATTTAAAATATTCGTATAAATTCCATTTAAAGTTCACAAAGTTTGAATTCTCATTTTAAACACTCGGTATAAAATTAATCACTTAGTTTTTTTTTGTAGAGTAACACGACATTAGGGTAATATTATTCGTTAAATAAATTTTTCCTTTTTTGAAGAATAACTTAGTTATGAATATTATAGTCCGACCTTGAATTGTACCAAATTTTGACAAAATAATTAATAACTTGGAAACCGCACATCCAATATCAAAAAAATTTTCAGGCGTGATATAAATATGCTTGGTCGATACATTAAGAGAAAAAAATACAGGGTGTGTCATTTAAAAAAAAGTGACATTTTCCTGCCACGTGAAAATGCAACATACTGTAGATATAAGAATATTTTTAAAAAATGCGCAATTCAAATCAAAGCAACTTTTATTTGAAACTTTTTTCTGTATCTTCAACCCATATTGAGTTATCGACCGATTACGGAGCAGTGGGACACCCTGTATAATGGGTGCTGTTAACGAATATGCGCGCCGGCTCGGTCCCTATGACCGAGACACATTTTCTCGATTTTCTTAGCAGGAGTGATGAATATTTGAAAATCTCTTTCGTGGGACTTCATTATTTATGGATATCTATCTCTGCGCATTACGGCCCAAAAGATGAAAATTTTGATATGCCCCTTGGCCCAAACGTATAATACACAAAAAAACGCCACGGCAGTAAACGTGTTAAATTTTGAAATTGGGGGACACTAATTTTCTGGTGTGAGCGGCAAGCGGATTTCGACTGAACCATGTTGCCTTGACCACCGCCACGTTCGCATGAGTTCAACAACAAAGTTTTTATCAACAAATTTCCTTTTATAGAACATCTTTGTTGTGTTTTTATTATGGCATACGCTACGTATTGGCTAGGTTCCTAGTTATTTGCGCCCAAACATCTATTGTACAGGGTGTACAACTAAGAATGAAGGGCGGCCATAACTCAGAAACTATTTGAGATAGAACAGTGAAATAAAAAATCTTATAATAAATGTGGCCAAAAGAAAATGCTGGAAATTATTTTCATTTTCCTACCATTGCCGCCAGAGGGCGTTTCACTGATTTCAATTGGAAATTCCCATTTTTTGGGCAATTTTCCTCAGTAAGGTATTTAAAAAAATATATTCATTGTAAACTAGGGATCAATATGTAAAACTTTGTTTAATGAATTTTTACGATTGCTGTCAAAATAAAGGGAGGGGGAACTAAATTACGCGTTACTGGAAAAAATGGTGTAACTTCGAAACGGGTTGCTTGAATTTGTCAAGATTGGTCTCGATGTAAAGAGAATGCTTGATATTACCAAAAAAATCCAAAACGATAACAATTTCGTATCTCCATCTACCAATAGAGGGCGCAATTTGTTGAAGGAACAAAACGGTCGACTTTTCTAAAAAAATTCAAATGGTACTAAATATGTTTTTCACCGCTATTGGAAAGAAAATTAATAAGGGAGTAATTAAAAAAAAAATTATGTCAATAGCTCTTATAGTACCGAAGATATGGTCAAAAATGTGGTAATATAAGAGGCAATTTGAGGTATTACCAAATTTGCAAATGTTGTAGCACACATACTTCTGAAAAGTCGACTGTCAATAAATATTGATTATTCATATAATTAACTGGTTTTATAAGCCCTAACCGAAAATTTGATTATTTTGCAATATACGGTAACTAAAGAAAAAATTCTTGTTTTAAATGCTAAATTTGTATTACTCAAATCGAGCTGCACTATTGCTTTATTGAAAACAAAATTTGTTTTCTTGTAATTCAAAGTAAATGTTATAATTATCGCGAAAGAAAGACGCACATATTCCCGCGCGAGGTAATCTACCACACCGTAAATCGTGAGCGGCAAACCACAACAATGTGATTATTCTTTAGCATTGTACAAAACCATGCGCTTCATAGCAATAGTGTACGACACCATCGTCCAGCCCGTACCGCACTTCGCCCCGCAAACCCAATCATCCATCCTTTTTTCCAAATTTGTTTTAAACAAAACATGTATACATGGCATTATTTTTGTGAATTGTGTTAGACCACAATATAATTGCTTTAACCTTGTTATGTTACTGTCAATATTATTAATATCGAACGTTCAGGTACTGAGTTACACAAGATGTCGTTTTTTCATTATAGCTTTAAGACTAATAAACCAATTGACCACAAAAGCATCTCACACCGACAAAAAAGTATACACTTGACAAATATATAAGTATCTACCACTCAGTTTCAATAATATAGCCGTAATTAATTTTTAAAGTCGAGCGCTTGTGCGATTTCAATCATAATTAGCGCTTTTTCGCACATACATTAATACAGAAAATTAACGATGTGTTGCAAAAATCTAAAACTGTACACCTTTTTGTAGAAATAAATCATCTTTTAAATGCACTTTATTTCATTAAATTATGATTGCTAATTACTGAGATAGAAGCTTCTAAAGTCAGAGGCCTTGCATTTTTACTCCGATAGTAGTTTTCATTATGAAATTTGTAATGAAATCACACTCCATCTTTGTGTGACCAGTTTGAGAAAATTTGTGTTCTATTAGTTGTAGTGTTAGGGGATCCTTAATCAAGTGGATGCACAGAAACAAAACATTTTTTGCTGGCCACCACATCCATCTGACATCATCTGAACATGTATATCATTATGGCACTTTATGTAATAAAAAATACAGGGCATTTCATTCGATCTTCGTTTTCCATTTGTTTCGTGAGTCACACAACTAATTTATCTATTTTTTATTGTTACTTCTGTTGAAGCAATAATAACGAATGGGTAATACCACTAAAATACTTACATTAAATAATTTTTGTAAAATTACTTCGTACCCTTCAAAACCACATTACAGATCTTCAACAGAGAATTCAATTATAACATAAATTGATTGATAGGGTCCATATTTGTTGTTTAGAAGGGTACGAAAAAGCTCTAAATGGGGTAAAACTAACTTTACCCATGTAAACATAAACTTTGAATGTGGATCATGTCCAAAAATGTGACCTTACTTTTCCAGAAATTCGAGATAACTCAAGATGTCTCTGGCAAAACTGTGTGGACATATTGGTGAGGTACTGTTTGAAGTTTGAAATTCTATGGACGCAAAAATATGTCTGGATTGATTGCACAGGAACAACTAATTAGAACATATTGGTCACGACAATCGTCGGGTGTATAACGCTTATGATAACAAGTGTGTTATAGACGGGTTATATTTAGAAAACCTTCAAAAAGCAGAGTGATTCATAGTCGACTATTGTGACTCCAGAGATATCCACCAGATTATAAATAAATGTGCCAAGATTTCTCTGACTGGATTGGATTAATTGAACCCGGATCATTACCATTGCAGTTAAGCGCTTTAACCACTCTAAACCTATAAGAAAAACAAAACAGTCTACAATAACCATAATTTGAAAAATAGCTACCAATTTCTAAGCGAGAATTTCAAGAAACAGTACCTACCTACAGGCAATTTTTACAATTTAACCATCGAATAATAAAATGCTCAACTTCTTATTTTATGTTTGGTATACTATACATTAACCATAAGTTGGTTTTTGATTTCTAAATAACCTTACATTACAGTCTAAATATACAACTTTCATCGGATATTTATAGAAGAACGGTTTCGTTACAGAAGAAGCACGAGGAGGAGAAACATGCCGATTAACAGAAAGAAGAAACGCTTAGGTACATTGTCAGACACGTAAATAGAATGAGGACCACGCGTGGCCAAAAAAATCATGGAATGGACGCGCAGCTAGGAAAAAATACGAGAAGGGTCCTCAACAAAATGGAAGATTCAGGACAAAAAGTGATGAATGACTGAAACCTGAGGGAACAAGAATTATGCAGGCTAGAGGCGACGATCCTAAAACGGAATAGGTACTGTTGGGTAATGAGGAATGAATTGAAATAAGATGGTGCTATTATCATGTATAACCACGCTTTATAAGACCTAAGTTGTAACTACAACGTAGGCGTTATTATTCATGAAATTGAACGTAAGAATTATAATGGAATATTTTACAATATAAATACATATTTATATTTGGAATCAAAAATTATTAGTTCATTGAGATTGATGGTGTCGGTAGAGTTTTTTTAAAAGATTTAAAACCTGGAGGCGTACACATTTTCGACGATACATGCAACATCTAATGTTTATAATAATATTACCCACAATTATTAATATTCGAAAACGTTCCCGATTGTAACGATAACCACAAAAACTACCTATTTCCTACTATAACCACTAATTTGCAAATCTTAACTGGCAGTAAAAAATCCTATACAAACTAAGTTTGTGATACTATATAATTGAATAGTTACACACCTCTGAACCTATAATTACTTTCGATCTCGTGTAAAATTTTTTGACAATATCTATTAATCTAACGCTGCGAGAAACATTCCTAATTATTATTCGACTACCGTCAGGAAATTGCTGATTTACACATTGATTAAAAAAATCCAGCTACATCAATATATTAAAATATCTAAGGATTATGTTCCTGAACTAATCACAATAGTTCTACTTTTTTTGAACAAAAGTTAAGTATTCCAAGAGAGTTTTGCAAGAAATAGAATGGGCTCGAATAGATCTTTTAATTGTTATAGTATCTTTAATGCTAAGTATTATTGTTATGATGTAAGCTCATGTTGATGGTATCTCTTTTTGCACGTAACCGCGTCATCTAGATTCTATACGTGGATAGAATAGCATACCATAAAAATTTTTTGATCAATGAATTAAGTATTTTTTTGAATTTATGTGCGAACATTAAGTCTCTCGATCTTATCTTAAGCTGGATACTATACAGTGGATTTTGTGAGATAATCAACGTTAGAATTTAATTTAATTTAATTTAGAATTTAACGAAATATAAAGTTTAATCCTGTAATTAATTCATGCGTGACAGTTGAAGAGTAGAAGACACGACAAACCATCAGTTCTTGCTAGACAACTACATCTACAAGATAAAATAAAACGAAACATGAGAACATAGCGAGGCAGGTGTAAAGGAATATTATTTATGTACTCATGAGTTTTGCATTACACTGCATTATTCTTCAAATGTGGTGTAAAGAAAGGAGATGATACATATCTAAGGATATAATTTAATACACAGAACGTAGTTTCAAATGAATAATTTTTTTCGCAGGAAACCGCGGGAATTAATTTTGAATGGTATCGAATTGCTACTGAAATTTTAATAGACATGCAAAGCTTAAAGCACGTGCACGGCTGCAGGTCAAGCGTTCACTTACAGTAACACTTCTTGCATCTGATAAGCGATCCGGTGCTGATTAATGCCTTCTGTCTAGAATAATCTTCCAGGGCACGACCGAAACCCCGTGTTAAAATAAACTGTACCGTACGTCACATTTATGGCTTCTTTTTGACAGCTGCTTGCAGATAAAGTGCAACTATCGTTTAGAAAAATTATAGAGTCCGGAAGAGGTTTATGAATGAGCGAATGACTATAAATGTTAAGACCTGAATGAATAAACAACTTTCCTCCTATTGTTCTATTCCTTTTGATTACAATGGTTAACTGTAGAATTTTGCACAAGGACATTACAAAAGAAATAACATTGTGATATCCTTGTAACGATTAGCGAATTTGAATTTAAGTGTAGGTTTACAAAGGTAGATACGTTTGAATATGTGACTAATTAGAGCCTTACATTTTTTTTAAAATGGCATCCCATCACCTGTACAAGTCTAATTAAGTATCTACAAACTTGAAAAGTGAAGATTCGCACAATTACGGTTAAATTAATTATCAATGTGCAATTCCTATTATGTGGGGAGGAAAAGAATACCCCTTTTTATTTCGAAAAAGTCAAACAGATTTAAAGCAAATTTCTGAATCTCGAAAAATTTCAAGGTTCAACATTTGAAAAGTAAGAAAAAATTTAACATTTTGGCTTGATTTTTATGACAGTTAAAATGAAATCATAGCATTGTGCAGATTGTTCCCTTAGGTACCAATTGTCCAAAAGTACTTTCTGCATCAACAGTCTGAGACGAAGGATCTCTTTTCGTTCCACAGATTTGAAGCAATTCATTTCGTGAGCTTATGCACTAAATTCAAATAGAACTACTTTTGGCTCCACGTCCACGCCCCAATTACTAAATTCGAATAAATGCATATAAAGGGTATCCGGAAAGTTCACCGATTGAAAATTCACCGACGGAAAGTTCACCGACAACAATTCACCGACTGAAAAATTAACCGGCTGGGAACTTCATCGTCTGGAAACTTCACCGACTGGAAAATTCACCGACTGGAGAATTCACCGACTCGCAATTTGTCGAAAGGACAATTCACCGATTCGATAATCATGATTCATGTAATATGGACTTTTGTACAATATTTTATTTGATGTAATAAAATTCGTTATAGGTACCTTCACGGTTTGCGGAAAATTCTTCGACGGCAATTCTCCGAAAAACAATTCTTCGACAGGAAAATTCTTCGACATTATAATTCTTCGACAGGAAAATTCTTCGAATAAAAGTCATTGAAGTTTTTAAATTAAATATGCCAATACTTCGGATAATTTATTTTTAGTAATTCTAAATATAAATAATATGTTTTAAGAACATATTAGCGTTAAACTTAAACGTAGATTGCCACTAAAGCGCCTAGGTTATTTGCAGGTTTAGTATATTTTTTTCAATTGATACTTTTTCATTCTTTCATTTAGAATTATTAAAAATAAATTATCGGAAGTATTGGCATAGTTAGTTTAAAAACTTCAATGACTGTATATGTCGAACAATTGTGTTTTCGACGAATTTTTCGGAGAATTGCAGTCGAAGAATTTTCATTCGAAGAATTGCTGTCGAAGAATTCCGCAGACCGTGAAGGTACCTATAACCAATTTTATTACATTAAATAAAATATTGTATAAAAGTCCAT
This sequence comes from Pyrocoelia pectoralis, assembly GCA_036250285.1. Classification (NCBI taxonomy): domain Eukaryota; kingdom Metazoa; phylum Arthropoda; class Insecta; order Coleoptera; family Lampyridae; genus Pyrocoelia; species Pyrocoelia pectoralis. The sequence continues at coordinate 22,042,287 of CM070080.1, read as the reverse complement.
ATTACATGAATCATGATTGTCGAATCGGTGAATTATCCTTTCGACAAATTGCGAGTCGGTGAATTCTCCAGTCGGTGAATTTTCCAGTCGGTGAAGTTTCCAGACGATGAAGTTTCCAGGCGGTTAATTTTCCAGCCGGTGAATTGTTGTCGGTGAACTTTCCGTCGATGAATTCTCAGACGGTGAACTTGCCTGGAACCCATATAAAGTTTGATTTTAGAGAAGGTGCGTGTACGTCATAGACATTTTACATAGTTACAATTGTTGTCAACAATATAATAACAATAGTAACTAAGAAAAATGCCTATGACGTACACGCACCTTCTCAAAAATCAAACTTTAATTGTAAGTACTTTGTTTGTATCTAAATGTTCATCACCTTTTATTGTTTGTACTTTAAATGCTAAAGAATTTTTGATAATTTTATTGTTTTTACTTCAATATTTACGTATTTTTTTACGTAGTTAAGTTTAGATGAGCCATGGACATGACAACAACCCATCATACCATCGAAAAAGTAGGTACGTTTCGACTGGGTTGGCAACTTGCTTTCAACAACAGTTAGGTTCGTGATAGACGGGTCCGATGATCACAAAGGGGGTGATAAATGTAATGGTAATAAAACTCACTACCTTCCCCTTAACTTTTGTATTGAAGAAAAAAACTATACAAAAGTTAAGGGGAAGGTAGTGAGTTTTATTACTATTATATTAAACAGTTAGGTTCACAAGTTAACGAATGCGTCGAATGTTCTCATCTGTTATCCTGGACGTTCATGGTTTTTTCCACAGTGTCACGTCCACCGAGAACTTTGATAGCAAAATGTTTACATGCCAAATAATAAATTAGACTCTTGACGGGGTACCATCACCAAACTATTCGTTTCTAACAGTCGTTGGTATGTAGTTATCTGATACTGATAATGGGAAGATGTGTGGGACTTCGTCCCTCCACTTACTTCAACCTATTTTCTTGGGACCGCTATGGCACGCTTGTGGGTCTTGTAGAATTTGTCGGCAGGATTTGTGCAGTGCAGTGCATAGGACTGTCCTCAATAAAGTCATTGGATCGAATTTGAATCAGGAATGGAAGTTATATTATGTTGTGTATAGTAGATTAGGCTGAAACAACGCCTACTCAAAAATAGACCAACAATAAACACCTTTATGCATGTAAAAGATCAGCTTACCACGAGCCCCTCATTCCCCTTTTAAAGATCATTACCAGTTGAAGCTTTTATAATTATGTTGCAAAAAATCAGGTACGACACCAGCCTACAAGACTCCTTTTTGTGGAGATTCCCTTAAAGTAAAAAGTCATCAAAACTTTCAACCAAGCGACTTTAAATAAAACAGTGGGAGGAATTGATTGCAATTCCATCTGAAACGTCTGCGCAGATTTCCAACCAATTGTGGATCGCGTTGTAAAAATTCTAATTTGTCCTTACAAAGAGAATCCAAATAATGCAATAATTCTATAAGAAATGTATCTCTTTTAGTCTTTTCTTCATGGTAGCATATTGTCTTTCGCCTGAGCGTTCTGAATTCTGAATTGAGAAAGGCCATTTCTTTGTTACAACTTTATGGTTTTCATTTAGTTTAAAAACCCATATAGTTACTTTCAGGCTCATACGAATATATCTAAGTATCCTCAGTTAAAAAAGGCCCAACGATTGTAAAGCTTCTTGACGTTAAAATAAGGAATTCATTTTATTCAGAACGTTAGCTAACCGTTTTATGGGTAAATGTGAAACCCTTGAGTTTGGATTCGTTATGTGTGACGCTTTTACTATCTTAGATACCAAAATCGGCTATCTTCAGAAATTTGTTACACAACTTAATTCTCAATTTCCGCCTATAAAATTTACACATGAAACGGAAGTGAACAAAAGACTACCGCTTCTTCAAAACCTCATCTTAAGAAATGATAGATATAGACATTTAGTGTAACAATACTAGTAGCACCATGTGGCTCATAACAAATGATTACAATCATTGCTTCCTTTAACTGTTTGGTGCATGGAATGGTTAATTTTCCTGTATATTGCGTAAACTCAAAATTTGTTTTAAACAGCACCCGGTTCACATTAAATAGGAATTGGGGCAAATCTATAGTTGAAAATAACTATAAAGTAGATCATATTTCACGAACAGTTTAGAGATTCACAAAAACAAACGCTTTCTTATAAATATTGATGAGAAAAGTCCTTTTAGACTAAGAGCTAGCGACCGATTTGCTCAAGTCATTTCCAGATGAAGAATTGTTTTTTTTTCACATTCGATACACTACTCGATGATACGGAAGGTAAGGCTGGCACCTTAGACCGGCCGGATTTGGGGGTGGTGGGCGTTTGAAGTAAAATGGAAGATGGCCTACTTTACTCAACAGCCAGATGGTCGATTTTGGTCTTATTTAATTCGTGGTCACGTACGGTGGTAGGAAATGACAATGCCAGACGTTTTAGTGTGCACGGACCCATTGCCAGACCTCAATAACCTACTCTAACCGCATGAAAGAGTTTCATATACATGCGTAGCCTATTTTTAACTATATCTCGAAAAATATGCAATATTCTAGTAAATATGAAGAGACCCAGGCTTACCTTGGGTATCTTCGAGTAGTGTATCGAATGTGGAAAAAAACAATTCTTCATCTGGAAATGACTTGACCAAATCGGTCGCTAGCTCTTGGACTATTTAGACATATCACTTCAAAGACCATCAGATGTAAAAAATAACTCCACTTTTGTAATGTAAACTTGGAATTCTATCAGTACTGTCACCCATTAGGTAATCACATAAAATTCCAAATTTACCGCAAATTGCCATTGATGGAGTCGAAAAGTGTCCGATATTTCAAAGATTTTTTGTGACCTTTTGTAAACTACAGTATTGTTTAATTACTAAATTAAAATAGCGATTAGAAATGTTTACATTTTCTGTTGAAACAAAGCTGTTTGGTTCAAAATAGAACTGATGCCAACCATTTTCTGATAAAATTCGTTACTAAACATTATGTTGAGAGTGCTCAATTCCGCAAACATCGACCCTCTTATATATAATGTATTAAAACAGTTACCAGCGAAGTTTGATGGGTGTCATCAAACTTATGTCGTCCTGTCTAAATATTATACATATTAGGACGCCATGCCAAACGATCTGAAAACGGAAAAAAGTGGTGTAAAAAATATATTTAAATATTATGGGTGTAATTAACTTCTTCATTCCTTCTGATTGGATTAGGCCCATATTACGAAAGGTATTTCGATAATTACAGACTAATACGAAATTAATCTGGCGTAGATTTTTAATTGATGCAAATTGAGTGCGCCAAAGATGTTACAAATCTATTTAGGAATTTCGAAACCAAACGATTAATGTAAATTATATTCTTTTGAATACATTTTAAAAAATGTAATGTATATGCAAATATTTACTGCATAATTACCCTATAAATATTTGTTCTGTTTATAGGTTATCATCTTGAAATTTTGGACCAAAAGCGTAGTTTTCTTTTAAGGAATTTAACTGTAACTGCCAATAAAATAGCGTCCTTTGAGATTCCAAAGATAACGCCTAAGAAATTCAGTTTTTATCGCAAATTTTAAGTGTTCCCGATAACGTATGTGAAGGTGGACGTTTATTACTTACATTGGCAAGATATGCCGCAATAAAGTAATGTAATTCATTTGTTTCCAACAGATATATTGACTCCGACGCATTCGGTTTGTTTATTATTGGATATAACTTTTAATTTGCGGGTCTCGCAATTATGCAGTAGGAGACCATCTCCAATAAAGCAAAATATGCATCTACCGTACTGAGAAGAGAAGACATGCCCATAATTATTAATCGGTTGTATGCACATAGTAATGTTAAATAAAACAACTAAGCTAACGTCTTGACAAAAGCTAAAGGTGTGCGAAACGTCTACATTTATTTTCCACACCATTCAATAAAATTTTTAAATACGAACCAATTAAATGAATTTGACATTAAAACTAATTTGATTTGCATAATTGAATGCGTCTATCTAATCTATCCAATCAAAAATTCAAATTAGAAAATTTTTTATGTTCTTCATTTTACATTTTTTCAAACACATTTTACTTATGTTGAAGAGAATTTGTATACTTGTTGATTACATTTTTAAATTAGTTACAGTTATTTCGTTTTTTTTTGTACATTTAGTTAATAACTTCATCGCATTAAAAACATAAAAATATACAAAACCGGTGGGTGAATTTATTACCTTTTCATAGAACATTTAGGACATTTTTGCTGATTTACATTGGAGGACAACAGTTGTTTACTCACTTCTTATCTACCATTATAAACCTAAATGCTCTTTTGGTTATATTGCGATTAATGCTAAAATGCGATTATTTATGCAGAGTTGCAAGGTACAAAAAAATTTGTAACGCAACTAAAGAACCAAAAAATACTTGACCAAATTTCACACAGTAAAATACATATTATTTTTTAGTCATTTTTAGCAAAATGTCAGTTGAGCTCAATTTTTGGGATTCATTTGACAATCGCACACAAAGATTCAATAGCTAAGCTAATGAAAACCTTGCTTTATGGTGGTAACCATGGCAATATAGTCTTTCCGTGGAAATATTTGCCTCCTGGGTATGAGGAGAAATATTTCCGGAAAGAAAAATAAATTTCAAAGTGACGATTTATTCAAATACAAAGATTATAAGAAACTTTCATTTATCGGTATTATTATAAAAAGTGCAATTACAGTAATTAACTACTTGTTGACCACTTGATGCAGAGGCATTTGACGAGGAGGCAACTGAAGTAATTATTTCTTTTAGTTTGTCCTTTTCTCATTGTAATAATTACTTGTTGATGATGTTTGGCCTTTGGCATCCATCTGCAAATAAGAACGAATCGAATGTAATATGACTATGACCAGTGATTTTTGTCAACTGCTCCTCTCCGACGCCATTCTTGGCCAAGGTAGTTACAGCTGTAGCTCGAATGGAATGGTTGGTAATTTGTGTTTTTTAACACCTATCTCTTCAGCTAATGTACCCATCCATTTTGACATGTCATTACGCCCAACTGGGCAATTCTTGTACCATCCTTTCGATTTTTCGTCTTTCCAACGTGGGTTGGGTGTCAAAAATAATCGATCACCTTCAACATGTTTAGGCTCCTTATTTAGTAACTTTCTTAACAATCTAAAAAGAAAAAATAATTATAAAGTAATACATAGATCAATTATTTGTAAAAAAATACCTTACTGGACAAATATTGGAATTTTCTGTATTTGCAGTTAGCCATTTGCTGGTCCCAAATGGATTTGCTCTCCCTTGTGCGGTTTTGCTAAAAACCGGGTTGTATTCGTCTTTGTTAGTTTCCTACTAATAGACAAGACACTTTCAACATTCTCCTCCTCGCCAAGCCAATTCATACCCAGCAAATAAGAAAAAAAATTTTTGCAGACCGACAGGATTATTTTCGTCACACAAATTCACCATTTGCTATAAATCTTCAACACTAACAGCTGATGGACTTTCTTTTCTTTTAGATGGATCTGCTGGAAGCGTCTTCCTCTTAGCCTCTCTTGCCACTCTTGCAGTGCTGATCTCTATGTCCGTAAATGGATTAAATTTTAATGCATAGGATTTGTAGTACATTTCTTGCAACTGCTTAGCTGTCGAATTTCACATTACTTTGACAACTCCTCTTTATAATCTTCTCCATTATTGCGGCGCATGTTAAACGCCCAGTCCCTCGGCATCAGCTACTTCATCCATGTTCTCTATAGAATTCTCACCAAAACGAGCCATTTCTTTGAACGTAATAATTTTTGACACAATTTTTTTCTAAACGCGACTTGTTTTGTTTGGATACTTTAGTTTCAATTCCTAGACAATCTTGATAGTTGAGAAAAATTATTTTTTATGTTTTCTTAAATGATTTTTCATGCGATTTTCTTACCGAATATCCCTCTGTATCGATTCATATCCTGGAAATTTTATTTTCATGCACCGATGGCAATCAAGTCGGTTGAACAGTGTAAGTTACTGTTCCGATCATAGAACCCCATAACTTCGATTACTATGGATACGTCTATTATTTACTTATATTAATTTTCCTTGAACCTATTTTGTGGAACTTCATAAGTAATAGTAATAGAAAAATTCTTACAATTATAAGCGCTGCTGTAATAGAACAATTATACGCGGAAGATTATGGTCATAGTTTTCTGGGATGCTGAGGGAATTTTGCTCAGGTACAGCTTATATAAGGATTACACCATTGTGCGCCTATGTAAACCTTCCTGTATTTGGGTAAAAGAAAAATTCTCTTTCACGGGTACAGCCCTCTCTGCTCCCGATTCGCAGCAATCAACGCCATTTCTAATGACTGATTTGAACTTAATGTGTAAATCCAGTCTTCTCTCCAGACTTAGTGCAGGGCGACCTTTATTTTTGTTCTCAAGACACCGTCACGAATTTTTTGTAAAAGTTGTTCTAGAATTGTAGCATAGGCGGGAGAAATGTCTTTTACTTCATGAAGATTATTTATATGTAACTTCATGGGAATGTATATCGTTATTACACATACACTGACATCTACCTTTACCCTTACCAACTCCTTAAAATCCCAAGTGATCCACATCAATTATTATTGTAGCCAATTGAATAATCCGACAGTCAGTTCTAGTAACCATTACGCTACTTTCTGATGGATATACAAATAAATGCAAATGCAAATGAAAAAGGTAGTAAGTACACAGAGAAAACAATACTCGGAATTACAGTGCCATTTAAATTTATTGTAGATATTATAAAATGTCATTTTAAGAAGAAAATAACGTATTTCTTTACAATTATAATAAACAAACATTTGTCTAAATATATGAAACTAGTTAGCATTTTCAAGATTATATTCCCATTTTAATGTTTACAACAAAAAGCGTGTATAAATGGTATTATTTTCTTCTATTAATACCTACACATGTTATCAATATATTTACTCTTAAATTATTCAGAAATATATTATGCAGTTGTAACGCCCTCGCCCATCCCTTTGGGAATAATGTACAAGGGTTACATAGAAATGTGTCACACGATGCACAAATTCTTAATTTGGTATCATGAAGTTTGGCGTTATGAATGACGTTTCGCCCCCGTCATTTTACCCCCCACTATTTAGTCCCCGCCGTTTCGCCCCTGTATGTTTCGCCCCTATACCGTTTCATCGTGGCCGTTTCGCCCCTCAATGTGAAATCATGAAAATAATTTGAAAAAAATTATAGCCACATGACTTTCAAAATAATCTCTTTTTCGGAAATAATTGTAATAAACGTATTTACTTGAACTGATTTTGTATGTTTTTTGTCAGATTTGTAACCCAATTGTAAGGGGAGTAATTTGTTTGAAAGGGATGCTATTTGAAAGTCCAGATTTACTAAAGTATCAATAAAACAATCATTCGCAACTGGATAAAGTATTTCTCCAAATGAATTGATGAACATTAATTATGATTATTGTTTTAACCTTGCTGACCGATAAAGTTATTAAACCTTTCCGTAATTAACCCTTTTTATACTGAGCTAGCCTGGGGAGTAAAAACGAAAAGAAAGTCCAATTGTATTGAATACAAGAGAGTGCATCCAGCTTACTTAATCCAACGTAGCACAGACTAAATTGGAAACTGTTTCATGCAGAATTAGTCTAGAGATTTTCCGAATTTAATAAATTTATTTTGTATCTACCGACTTTTGATTTGTTAGTATAGGTATGTGATTTGAGCCAGGTAGGTACTTCAATTTTTCAAATCCTTACTGTAGGTACATCTTAGCGCCTTATTGTTATTTGGGAAATTGTTGAAGCGCAAGGAGACATTAACTAAAGATGTAAATTTATACCCCATCCGTTTTTTTCCTTTGGGTGAAGTCCCTGTAACATACTATATGCTAAATTTCTCATTTACGAATGAGGACATTAAAAAATATTTAAAGCATTTCGAGCCACCTTAGAAAGCGCTAACCAGGGGTGTACGTTTATATCATCTCACCGGTAATTTTTCTCCTGTCGGTCGCGGCGTTGGCTAGGCATACTATGCGAATAGTTTCTTCGTTGTGGGAAAAATTGTTGAGAAATCTGTAAAGCTCTCAGGGGCACTAACAAAGCACTAAACAAAAATATAGGTTTATGTCCCCGTCGGTAAACTTTATTTTGCTGGCATGAAGTTGGGTGGACCATCATGTGCGACATTGCTCTATTGTTAACAAAATTATTTAGAAAATGTTTGAAGCACTAAAAGTGAAATATCATTTCTTATGAAATGTCAAACTTGAACCTACTTTAAGGTGTGATCTACTATTTTTTAGCACACGTTGCTGGTAAACCACACGAAGCACTAAAAACCACTACATGCTAATCAAACCTACTTTAGAGTTTCCAACTTTTCGCCAACTTTACGAACGCATGTTGAAGGTTCAAAGATGTGTAATGTTTATGATTAGTGAAATAAATTAATAGGTCAATGAGTAACTTCGTACCATCATATTATGAGGTAAATGTTTTGAATGCGGTTTCTCACAAAACGCAGACCCATGCAACATACCGGTATTCTTTCGAGTTGTGCATGGGTGTACTTGTTACACATTTCCTCCTATGCGCTTATTTGCAGACCAAAAATCCTGTGCACGGTTTAGTACAAGATCCCAAAAGCTTCAACTAGAGATTCAAATTCTCCCTTGACCGCTCTCTACCAACTTGCTTGCGAAAGTGAAATGTGTGACAAGTTTGTGACTTCTGTGTATACTCAATGTCCTTCCATTGATTTTCGCTTTAAAAATGTTAAACTCTTCACGCTTTTAGGTGTCACCTTTGTGCTGTAATCATGCCAATCTTCGCTTAGTATAGGTACCACCGTGAAGTGCTCGGGCCCCGTATTCAGTTGTTTTTTAATTAAATGCTTAATTTTAATATCTTTAAGAACATTATACTCTGTTTCAAACCCACCAATTATTTTCAGCAACACAAAGTTTCCGCCCCTATGGTACTCTGAGCTCCCATCCGTTACCGAACTTAAAAATTGACGAGGAACAACGTTATAAACTACGATAAATGAGTGGTTCGTATTACATATTTGTTTCGTTTGATTTTTTGATTGGCTGTGACAAACGTCATTTTCCTTATTCGATTGTCTTCAATTCTTCTTTCTTACATTCTGAACCCCAAATGTTGAGTGATTCGCCTACATCGACAATAGTTAGAACAGAAAAACAAAAATTTGATGAAGCTGATGAGTTAGAGTCTATAATTAATATGATAAGTAGGTACCAGAAAGATTTCTATGGCGACGAAATGACAAATAAATTGAATGGGACAATTCAGTGCCAGATAACTCAACAAACTGTTCGAGAAACGCCCCATTGATCCTAATTTTTTTTATCGATGTGTAAATCGTGACTGAATTGCGGTTGGCTTCCACATTTTAAATTACAATATCAAATGAAAACGATACATCCTAAAATTCGATATGAAAATCTATCTTCGGCCAACCATCTACGGTGTCTGTGACTTTTGAATAGCTTAAAGGCGTTATCTAATGCAAAATCCGGAGCATAAGGACATAATGAGGAAGTTTTTACAATATTTATTGCGCTTTTATATCAGGTTAACGGTAGAACAAACAGTAATGAATAATAGAGGGATTTTATATAACAGCAAACTCGCCGTCTTAGTTTACATACAGCATCGGCGTGATTAGTTTCGCTTCGGCGGTCCCGAGTATCGCCTGCACATCTCCAATTATCTCTTTTATTATCGAGGAATGTTGGTTCAGGTCATAACTATATTGTTAATGCTCCTTCATAATTCATGAAGATGTATAGGTAAAAAAAAAATTCCCATAATTCAAACATTAATGCAAATTTAGGGCATAAATAATTAAAAGTGAAATGGCGCCTTATTTAATCATATAAGAAGCAGAACACATGATTGCCTCAGCTTACGTTACCACGTAGAACCATAAAACTGGTTATGTTATAAAAACGAAGTTCGCGATCATTTCCAAAATTTATTACATTGAAATACGCCTTCCAATAATTCATAGGCATAGTTTTACCAATTCCAGTTTTTCTAATCTCGTTTAGTTACCGATTATTGAAATGGGCTGCACACCGCTATTATACATGCTTCATAGAAAGATGTAGATGAGCCGTAATGATTGCGGACATTTTCGAACGTTTATAAATTAAGCCGTAAGTTTCAGTGTCCGTTTTCCGTTACTAATACATTATGATTATGATAAAGGTGCAGAACAGAACTTGCATTTCTATACAATTCTAAGAGCGTTGATGTTGTGTATGTGACTTAGACCATGACCAAACAGCTCACGTTATATATCTGAGAATAATCAAATCATTTAAGTGTCAAACGTGCGATGACAGTCGCTTTCTGTAGGTGTGCCGCGTGCTTTATAACTCAAAACTAGTCATGGTAGATTTCTAATACTCTCTATGCAGATGAAATTTGTCAATGACTGTCATAATCGTGCAAATATTTAAAATTGTGTAGCTTTTTACGCATTTTAACTAGCAATTAGTCATATTAGACCCACCACGTGGCTTAGGACCCATTATTACTTAATTTTAAGTTACAAGCTATTCGTTGACGTGCACTGAATATTAAATTCCTCATTTGTTTGATCACCTCAGTGGGTCTCACAAAGATTGCAAATACATTGAACTCGAACATGCACCTTTATAAGTTTGTATCTTTTTTTCCCAAAGTTGATCAGATATTGGTCGCATCTTAACACAAGGAATGATGTAATCACCTACTCTTCTTGAATCTTAATTTCTACGTAGGTAATCCGAGCTACTATATTTAAATTATATGAGCAGATAATCAGTGCATAATAATCAATGGACCTCATTTTTCTGTTTACGAAGGTATATACGAGCCCAGAATCATATCATTTGGCCCAGTCATTGTTTTCTTTTTTATTGTATTTTAGAAGACATTGATGAACACGAAAAGAAAAATCTATTGAATGCAACTATTTAATCCTGTCCCTGGACTGGAGTCCTGTAAAAATTTTAGTACTGATTTGTCTAACCAACAGAATTGAGTAAAGGACATATAGGAGAGTGAAAAAAAGTTGGGTAGACATCACCATATTCTGGACCAGGTTTACTAGACGCCATTTTCTAAAATGGCCGAAATGCATTTGCTTGTGCATATATTTCCGCTCCTGTGATAGTTACATTCATCATTTTGGTGTCCAAATATATGTTTTTAAGGACAAGGAATCGATTAAAATGGTTTGCGAAGTTAACCGGACGCCATTTTCCAAAATGGCCGACACCGATTTTCTTGTGCTTACATTTCTGCTCCTTTGGCAATCATATTCATCATTGTCGTGCCTAAATATATGCTTTTAAGGACAAGGAATCCATTAAGATGGTTTGTGAAGTTGCCTGATAGCTATTTTTTAAGGAAAATCAGTATTAAACGTTTTACAGGACTCCTTTATTACTGCATTCAGAGAACAACTTATCTACTTCAAGCAACTAATTTACTTTAGTGTATTTATTTGGCATTTTTTTTATTGTGGGAACGAAATTTCATTGAGAAAAGTACTTTCCATTTGACTGAGTTTGTCTTTTTTAATTTTTTCTTTTTGTATGTAAACTAACACTTATGAAAATGGATGATCAACAAAGGATGGGAATGAGACTGGCAACTGTTCGCCAAGAAAAACGAAATGTTTTGTTTGACAAGGAGAATGCATTTTTTGTCAAGCGGTAGACAGTAACAAGACTGTTGCCACATTTAATGGAAGAAAAAGAGTACAAGAAGCAACCGCTATAAGAGATGACATAGTTGCAAACAGACTGAAAGTGTGGCTTCTGATGTGTTTGTGTATCATGTGACAAACCAGTGCTATAAAATGTATACTTTAAAGAATCTCTCGAAAAAATAGCAGTAGCAAATGCTAATAGTGAAGTGTTGGAAAGTGAAGATAAACATGCCAGTGAAGAAATCACCAGGAAAAGAAGATCATCATGTGTACCACGAGAGCCTCCTTCATCAACGGTGCACCCAACACATATTCGATGTATTGTCTCTCTGCATTCAAAGTAATAATGGTGTCAGGGACAAATTTCGTGTAAGTCAAACTGAACGAGCAAAACTTTTTTAATCTGCAGCAATCCATTTTCAAGATGATATGTATACTCGTGTGGCAGATCTGAATCAGATACTGAAGTGTTTGGTGCTGATGTAATGTACCACAAAGTTTGTTTGGAAGCATATTTAAGAAAATATGAATATGCTGTGACAAGGTGTTAAAAAACAGAAAACTATTTCACCAAAATTGTGGCATTTGAAAGTAATGGAAATTATAGGTCTTGGGATCTATAATTTCCATTAAGCTTGGGCTTAAAGAAGAATATGGCTTACACGAAATTTGTCCTTGACACCATTATGACTTTGATGCCCACAGACAATACATCGAATATATTATGTTGGGGCACGATTGATGAAGGAGCTCTCGTGGTACAACAAATGATCTTGTTTTTCTGGAGATTTCTTCACTGGCATGTTTATCTTCACTTACCAACACTTCACTATTAGCATTTGCTGCTGCTATTTTTTCAAGAGATTTTTTTAAAGTATACTTTTTATAGCACTGGTTTGCCACATGATACACAAACACAACATCTCTTATATAGCGGCCGCTTCTTGTCCTCTGTTTCTTCAAGTAACTGTGGTAACAGTTTTGTTACTGTCTACAGCTTGACAAATAACGCACTTCTTCATGTCAAACAAAACATTTTGCCAGTCTCATTCACATCCTTTGTTGATCATCTGTTTTCATCAGTGTTAGTTTACCTATTTAAAAAAAATTAATAAAGACAATCTCAGTCAAATAAAAAGTACTTTTCTCAATGAAATTTCCGGATATTTCGTTCGCACAATAAAAAATAAGCCAAATAAATATACTAATGAAAGTCAATTTGTTGCTTGAAGTAAGTTGTTTTCTGAATGCAGTAACAGAGGAGTCCTGTAAAACTATTAGTACGGATTTTCCTTAAGAAATAGCTATCAGGCAACTTCACAAACGATCTTAATGAATTCCTTGTCCTTTAAAATATATATTTAGACACCAAAATGATGAGTATGACTGCCAAGGGAGCAAAAATGTAAGCACCAGAAAATTGGTGTCGGCCATTTTGACAAATGGCGTCCGGTTAACTTCGCAAATCATCTTAATCGATTCGTTGTCCTTAAAAACATATATTTAGACACCAAAATGATGATTGTGACTGTCACAGGAGCGGAAATATATGCACAATCAAATGCGTATCGGCCATTTTAGAAAATGGCGTCTAGAAAACCTGGTCCAGAATATGGTGATGTCTACCCAACTTTTTTTGACTCTCCTATATGTCCTTTACTCAATTCTGTTGGTTAGATAAATCAGTACGAAAATTTTTACAGGACTCTAGTACAGGGACTGTATTAATTATTATTGTAAATTGAAACATTCATGTAAACATGTTTTACTAAAACTAATATTAGAAAGCTAGAGATATGTACAGAACACTTAATTTAATAATAAAATAATGACTGGGCCAAATGATATGATTCTGGGCTCGTAACTAGGAATGAAGTGCGATACGAGCGAGTATCATATTAAAAATATATGAAAAATTGATTGACAAATATCATAAATATTGTTTGACATTTGAGCAAACTACGCAGTTAAATCCTATTTCCTATTAAGCATTGCTGTTAGTCAATGGAGATTGGTCGTGAACATTTTGGAGCGACCATTTTATGTAATTTCAAAGTGGGATTAAGTGAATGAAGAACGTTTGCCTTTCGTTTGTACGTGTTTTAATGAGCTATGTTCTCTATTTGTACCTTTTGACATTTGAATTTACCGGGGTTGGGAAAAAAAAACCCCGGAAAAAAACCCCCGGAAAAAAAACCCAGGAAAAAAACCCCCGAAAAAAAAACCCGCAATGCAATTTCAATTGATTCAAAATGGCAACATGACACTAAACAAAGTTTGCCAGTAAAAAAATGCCAAACTTAAACGTAGATTGCCACTAACGCGCGTAGGTTATTTGTAGGTTTAGTATATTTTTTTTTCAATTGATACAAAATGGCAACATGATACTAAACAAAGTTTGCCAGTAAAAAAAATGCTAAACTTAAACGTAGATTGCCACTAAAGCGCCTAGGTTATTTGTAGGTTCAGTATATTTTTTTTCAATTGATACAAAATGGCAACATGACACTAAACAACGTTTGGAAGTAAAAAAAATGCCAAACTTAAACGTAGGTTTAGTATATTTTTCTTCAATTGATACAAAATGGCAACATGACACTAAACAAAGTTTGCCAGTAAAAAAAATGGCAAACTTAAACGTAGATTGCCACTAAAGCGCCTAGGTTATTTGCAGGTTTAGTATTTTTTTTTTGTTTTTCGGGGTTTTTTTTCAACACTACTGTTATTTATCTCGGAACATGACATCTTTAATTTTCGAATGGAACTAAATTACCGCTGTTTAGCGACACTGAATGAGACACTTTGTCTTTTAAGTACGAGTTTTCCGCTCGAGAGACCTATTGTTGGCTGTAAGGAATAAGGATGCATGTTGCTTCGTTTATTCATGGTTTCCCGGCTGAAGACCATTACTTTGACGTGAGTTGCTGGTGGTATTTTGGCAATAACATCCAAGAGGTCAGTGTTAAGCTTACCTTTTACAAAATTGTTGGAGACACCCTGCAAGCAGTTTGACTGCAGTGGTTGCAGATAATCCGCATTCCACCAATTACAGCTGTCGTATTTATTAAAAAAAATTTGATTTAAATTGATATTTAAGAGTTAATAGTGCACACATGAACTCGAATGTGCAGGCTTATATAAAAATATAGACAGCTTTTTATCATAAAGCTTTAATTAGCCTTGGACTCAATTGATGGTGATAGTTTTCTTCAGTCATTTAATTTTGGAATTTGGGTGCAAACATTTTCACGAATTGCCAAGACAACATACCTTAAACCAAGTAGTCACAGAATTAAAAATAAACGTAAATATTAACAAAATTTAATAAGAGATGCAAAGTACATGCTTTAGCACAGACCTTGGTCGAAGTGAGATTAAGTTATTAATGATTCTTGTGTTTAGTATGTACTTATGTTGTTAAAATTTATGGATTATAGATTTTCCCTTTGCGTTGCTTAGTTGACGGTTTGGCCTAATCTCATGAAAGGCTACAAATTTTTCTCCGTTTGAAACCTGTTACAGAGTTTCAGTACAAAGAGGAGTAGAAATCGAAAATTGAATCGCGATTTTGGGCCATGGTAAATTAATGACGATTCTATGCATTTTGGATGCCTTGTTAGTGGAGAATTAAGGATTGTCTTTATAATGGTAGGTAAAAGATTTCTTGATGCCGACTACATTAAGTTCGATTTCTTTTCCAAAAGTGTAACATTTTGAAATGAGTTTATATTAAGAGTTACAAAGCTGTGATTTTGAGATAACTTTTTGTCCGTGAAGTACCTTGAAAGAAAATGGCGAACGAAAGGCCATTTCTTCCATTGTCGTGCATTCAAAATATATTTTATGTCACGATTTATTAATGGAAAATTAAATCTTAGCTCACTTATGAATGTATTAAACACGTTATGGTAATGTAGTAAAAGTACTTCAGTAGTGTTTCAAGATGCGAAAGAGACAACCATTTGGCGCCTGGACCAATGTTTGATGAAGATATATTTAGGTCGTTAATTAACTAAGGCTATCTTTAAGATGCAGCCGAGGTTATTTACAAACATCAAGCCTTTTTATACTAAGGCTTTTTGATATTTGAATATCTTCTTACCGGCCGCCAATTTAGCTGCTGATGGTTCCATGTTTGGAAAGGATAGGGAGTTGTAATAAGTTGCGTTTCCAATAGAACTTGGTACTTTTATCAATGCAAGTTATCGGTTTTAAGCGTTAGTAAAGAAAGGGTTCAACGTAGACCTGTGCTTTTTTCTGAAGTGTACTGGTGCTATGTACTACACTATCACAATTGCAGATGTGACAAGTATATAACGCAACGCAACGCCACTGAAAATCGAAAGGTATTGTAATCTAAAAGCGTACCGGCGGATTTGAAAGGTGAGCGTTTGACCTACATTTTGCATTCGCCATAAACGAAAAAGGGAATTCAGAAAGGGCTAAATCTTCATCTTTCACCTATCCACCCGATCTAACAGTGAGTGACACAAATGTCCATTAAGTGTTATCAAATTTTGAACTGGAAATATAATTTATACATCATACAGGTATCAGTTCATTTGAGATGGTAATTCTTAAAAATTGATTGAGTAACTGGATTTGAATGCCAACGACCCAGATGGGTTTTCATAATGGGCTGCAACATGTGACGGCATTGTGTTACTTCCAAGAAACAGTAGCGAATGGTTTAGCCTTGGTATCGTATCCTTCATAGATGTAGGTACTATCTCTCTATCAATGCTGAAGACGTTCCGGTAATCGATCTCTAATAGGATCTTGCGCGAGTCATTGTGTTGCGGTAAGAAAATAAGTTGTAGGTATACGTTTTTTAACAGTAAAGTTGTTGGTGATGCATAGTAAGTCTACAGAGAGCCAATGAAATGAGGCACCTCAGCACCATTTTGAATTAGCTACATGCTGAACATAGTAACATAGCTCTGGCGTTTTTTCAAGATTTCGTAAATATTTATTTTTATTTTTAATAACTTTTACCTTTTTACCGCCCCCTGCCCCCCCCCCCTTGGCGGCGCCCTTGAAACCTTAGACAGATTTGTCGGGCATAAATAGAAAAGAAATATCAGGATCGTTGCGTCGTTTTCAATTATGAGAAATCTCTGATGTAATCTGTCCTCTCTTATACTCTTTTGGAAATTAACACCAAGGCTTGAATCATTTTAAAATCATTCATTACAAAAGTGTTGACATGAGTTATAGATTACTATTACTGTTCACTTTTCTTATCTGAAATTGACCAATTTCTGTATTGATGGCCATGGGTTTAAGCATTGAATAAATTCACTCAACGGTTTAAGTCACTTATTAGGAAGGATTAATGGATACCAATGTTTGTTTTTGTCTAAGACCACCCTCAATTTTAATTTACAGTTAAAACATCTCAAAGTAATCTGCATTAAATGCGATAAGTAAGATCTGCTCTAAATTTCTTTATACATATTATGCAATAATCCAAAACATACAATACTATTTTCTAATACACATAATTCATAGTTTATATTTCCATTAGTGTTATAAATCGGTGTCATCTTCTGTCAGTTGAGTGGTAGATAATCTTATACTTCTAGATAGAGAGTGGCAGTGGAAGTGGTCGTTACATCAGTAGCTCATTTAAATACAAAATCAATGTTTACAGTTTAATTGTTGTATGCACAAAATAGTAACATGCTTTTACGTAACAACGTAGGTACTGATTTATATTTTGTTGGAAGAATGGAGTCCACCAAGTTTTTATTAAAATTTATGCCCACCCCACGTGCTGTACATCTTGTCCACTTGAACCCATCTGTTACCTTTTTTTAAATATTTTAATTGTAAATTAGTTGTTTTGTAGATAACAAAAACAAGTTTTGGTATTTTGCATAAATTATGCTAAATTTATTCTTTAAGATTTTGAATTGCGAGGTTTCTATTAAAAAAACCGTGTTGCTATTTGATTGTTTGATGTTATGTAAGTTTGCATTAATTAATAGAGTATAAATAAAACAAAATTTTTTGCTTATTAATTTGTGCTCTAATAACATTTAAACGTTATATAGTTTTTTCTCTTCAGCATATTGTAAGTTTTACAGTTATGGTGTTAGCGGGACTAGCAACACCTTGGAAATATCGTGTTGAAGTTTTTAGAGTTTTTGATTTTTTCATGAAAAAGTGCCTTAAATACAAGTAGGTTTGGAATTTGCCTTAACCATTTTTCTGTTAGGGTATTGTGGTGTTTTGAATATTTCAATTTTCAAAAAACTCTGCATATAAATTACGGCCTAGAGGGGATCGAGTGTGGACTAGAAGAACACTTCCGATATGGCCGTTTGTTAAGGTTTCACCAAGAAGTAAAAGCATCGGAAGAAAATGCGATTGGGGAAAGCACTGAACAAGGATGGTTTTCCCCTTTCAAAAATGGGATTTTTGGCATGAATGGTAATCAACGTTCTGGAAGACCGCCTAACTTTAATTTAGACCGATTAAACACTTTACTGTTCGATGACCTACGCAACCTACAACCACAGTAGTACAGTATCTATTTGTTTTGCTTTGAAAAGGTTGATGAGTTGAGCAGGTGGGTATCGCACGTAAAAATTAGGGCTTTACCACTAGCGCGTATTCGGTTGTTCGCCATCATTTAGCTCGACAAAATCATCGATCATTTTAGTCGCGCATTATCACTGATGACGAAAAATTGTGCCTCTATGGGAATATCAAGAACACAAGGATCTAATAAAAAACAAGTCCAAGTGCGGAAATCTGGTGTCCATCGCCACATGGTAATGTTGTGCCTCTGATAGGAAAAGAAAGAAATCATACTACTGAGGTTTATTACCAATATTTAGTCGTTTTCACAACCGGAAAAGGCTTCATGGCAAACTTCCACTACAGGATATTGTTCGTCACCTTTCTGCCCACAAGAGCTCGGCTGTGAGAGAGGTTATTCTCCTGATATTGTCTCATCAATTTTCGTCTTTCTCATTCACTCAACAATCTCCAAGGAATGTCCTTTAATAATGAAGACGCTTTGAAAATTTGTCGCCAGAACTTTTTCGGTTAGGTGATTAAGATGACTATTTCATCGAAACATCGCTTTTTTCTCAACAGTTATGTTGGGCACCATATTATCATACTTTGACTGTCTGTTAAACTTCTTGAATACTTTGGTTGGAACGTGTTGACTCATCCAGCGTAGAATCCGAACTTGGTACCATTTTTTTACCAAATTGAAGGGGGATTTAGGAGGGGAACGTCACGAAAACGATGACGTAAAGTTGGTTGTATCGAATTGGGGGAGTAACTTGGAGCGAATGTTCGTATCTCGGTATGAAAAGTGTATTCAACGGAACGGCAACTACGTTGAAAAACATTTGAATATATGAAACATAATGTAACTATTTTGGTAACATAAAGAACAAATTGATTGTTAAAAATGTGGAAACCTTGTGGACATGCCTCGTACAAGAACAGGCAAAAAATCATGAATACTGCTTACCAAAATTGCCTTATTAAGTATTAATAAAGGAAACAAGGTCATTAATAAAAGCTGTACTTAGATTTCTGAGGTGGCAAGCTTCTTACATAAATTAGACAATAGATACTTACACTAAGTGCGTCCGGAGATGAAAGATTTTTAATATTATCTCATCATAGCGTAATGAATCATGAAGTAGGTACTAATAACGCCATTTGATAATTGAACTAATTGCATCAGTATGTTAATAAGCGATATTTAATACCTATACGTCTTCATCGCTTTTTACACGCATCAATAATAACGGACAAGTAAAGAGCCTGGGTGTGGAACATGGTGCTCTTAACTTCCCCTTGTTAATTAACAAGCGCGAGCGGTTGAAAATAGCAACGATCACAAATTTAAAAATTTCTCGTTTTCTTGTAACAGCTTTGTATAGAACTATTTTAATTCAATTATAAATTCAATTGACGACTTTAATAATCCTATAGTTTATTATAGCAAGCCGAGTGTTTGTTCAGTGATTAAATTAATTTAAATGCAACGATAAAATTTATTGCTAAAACAGTTTCCTTTGGTGATAAAAAGTAGTATCTATACATATAGTTGTTTTTTATTCACAGTAAGCGAATGAAATCTCTAAAAGTCCTGATCTACATTATTATTATTATTCCAAAATAATTTAATTAATACTGAAATTTGTGGCACAACCAACGAAGAATCGACGAGCAACAAAATACCAGATAACATGCACAGACTAAACGAGGGAATCTCTTCAAGAAAGCGGCTAAGAATAAAAACCAAAAGAAAGGAATGAATGAATACTGACGTGAAAATAATTAACAAAACAAAGTCCGATAGATGATGGTGGTTGAGAATAGATCCAAGTTTGAATCAACGAATAGAGAGGGGAGGAAAGTAAGCTCCCTTCAGTAAAAACCGACTGATAATTTCATAACGCTCTTAAATGTCAGTGCGGGTGGCTTAAAAAGTTGCAGGCGGCTCATTTTTATAGAAAGATATACTACCGTAAAATAGTTTTTGCTATAGGGTTTTTTCTCCATACTGTTTGGTTTGAATATCCAGAAAGTGAACAAGGAAAGTTAACGGATAGATGTGAATTATACGTTAGGTGTGAGAATATTTTTGAGTTTGCGTTACTTTCGTGCTGAATCTATTTTGATTCGACGTGAAGCTGTACGCGTTACAAATTCAAGAAAGTGCACGCAAACAATATATTGCAAATGGTACTGTAACATTGAAGAGCAACAGAGCCCTTGAGATAGTTATAGTAATGACTGAATGATCTGTGGCAACCCAGCGATGTACAAACGACAATAAATTAGTAACAAATTTAGCATCGCCGCAATATATTTGCAATATAAGTAAGTTAATTCAAAGGAAATTAACAAAAAGTAACATTATGCGCACCCTCAATCAGTTTTCTCTTTTTTGTAAAGGTAATGCCAAACAATACAATATTTTTTATTCCTTGTAAGCTCAATATTACTAATTTAAATCCCTTTTTGAATATGCTATACATCCTTAAGCCTCGCGTTGGTTAAATACATTACTTCCAAACCCCCCCATGCTTGCGGGGAAGATGCAAAAAATAACTATTTAGACCGTACCTTATCCTAATATATGAATTTTGTACATGTAAGGTGTCCACGAAAGGTGAACATTATGATTAAATTTTTTTAAAAATTCAATTAAATTAATAACTTCTCCCCCCTACTCACCCGGTATATATCTGAAGTAGTTATTATCAGGTAGGATGAGAGGTAGGATTTGAGAGGTTTAGCGCCACTGTTCGTTCAATATTATTCTGGAGTGAGTTCTGTCAGGCAAGCACAAGTAATAGCATATTATAGATAAACAACAAATGAGTCGTAGAAGCAAAAATCGCAATCTTACGCAACGTGTTAAGGGACAAAGGGCCAAAGCAACAACGACTCCCAGCAAATTTACTTGTTCTTCATCACCAAAATGTAATATGTTGTTTGACCTAAAAATTGGTACCTATATAAAAAATACCTTGGACGTCACTGCCTCCAAGATTTTGAAATTCCTAAAGTTCAAACCATGACTAAAGATAGTAAATATACCTACCTATAAATACAAATTTCCAGTTGTGACTGGTGGATTATCAACTCCGGAGGATCTATTAATACAGTACATTATATAATCAAGGAGGTGTCCGAAATTTTACAAATTTTTGTAAGTTCAATATCATGATATTTCTGGAATCAGTATAATGGTTGCAGAATATAAAATTTAAAAAAGTATTATGTAAAACATGTAATTAATTATACAACACTAAAAATTAATAATATTACAATAAATAATAATAAGAAATCATTTTTTTTATTTAAAAAAAATGTCCTAAAAACTACATACGATGGTTTCCTTGTAATAGGCAGAATATCAAAATGTTCTATGTAAAAAAGATTTATTTTTTGCTTCAATTTGAGTGAAATGTCAAATGCTTAAAGATTAAATGTCGATATACTTGTTACTGTGAGGAGACAGAACTTGAAGAAGTCACGTAACTAAAACACTCGTTATATTATTTCTTTCGGTCAGTAGGTACCTAACCCTATCAAGCGCTTATATGTATCGAAGTTTTTTTTGTAAATCAGTAGATATATTTTATAAAATATTCCGTGTTGAAGTTCAAGGTTTGCTAATATAAATATAAAATTAGCAGCTAAATCATTTGAGTTGAAATAGATTGTATTAATCGGCACACAATTGTTTCTCGAAGGTAAACTACGAAATTTTAATTGATTTTATTTGGTTATCTCTTTATATACCAATATTAAATATGCCTTAATGTTGCCTTAAATACGTTTCAGATAATCTTAAAACCCATCTGGACTTATCGTATCCAGCTCTGGGCAACCGCTAGCAGTAACAACATAGACAGACTAATAGTGAAGTGGTACTATATGTTACCAATAACAATACAAACTGACTTAAGTGTACCTTCAGTTGGGGGAGGAAATAAAAAATATAGTGTTAAATACAGTGAAAAAGTGGAAGTGCATAAGAATGTTCTTGTGGATAAACTTACGGACAGGTCAGACGAAATACGACGATTGAAGCGGTTCAACTTCAAGCCATTGGACTTACCCACTAGATTTGACTAATATAGTAGTATAATATAACATAAGTAGCAAACTGATAATGTGAACATAAATAGCAGGGAGGAAACTTACTGGACTGTTTTCCACATGCCATCGTGACGTGTGTGTATACATATGTATTATATTTCATCAACGAAGAACTTGTCTCTTTGGACAGCTTGTACGATTATTTTGATCATTAAAAAAAATACGTTCCGATTCGAAGAATTTATAAAAATGATGACAAAAATGTATTATCAGATGCATTTCCGAAAAAAGTAATGGTATAAAGCACTTTTACGAAAAACTATAAATGAAACTATTTCACTCGAGATATTTGTATCAAAAATTTGCACATTTCTGAAATCGCAAGCAACTTCACAACTAAATGGGTTTTTCAAGCATACAAAGTAGCAACAGAACTATAATTTCTTATCAGAACTCGTAAGACAGCAATATATTGGCGCATATTATGCATAATTGTCTCATTTATTGCATGTCTGAGTAACAATTTTGTGCAACTGCTTACCTTCATCATTTGTTTAATGTAGCTTTTGGTATTTACTAATAGGAGTATTATGCACACCTGATGAATATAATTGTACCGCATTTTTCCAAAAAGTGGTTTAATTACTAGTGTTTGTGATCATTAGTAATAATAAGCTATTCAGTAGAATATTTTAACACCTTCACGTCAGACCTCAAGAATTTCTAATTTCAATCTAATTTTAGTGAATCTTTAAACATATCACCAAGGCATATGTAGGTGGATTATTGTAATCTGCACAGCGTGGTAATGTTAGATTGTTTACTCAAATGCGTTTTTCGATTACTGTTAATACTCCTACTCATGTTAAAATACAAGAGATTTTTACCTATAAATTTTTCCCACACAACCTAGAAACACAATCTGAAGAAGTCATTTGCTTGTCACGTTCCAGAAAATTAGATTAAAGACACAAATTTAGATATCTAAGTTACAGTGTGTAGTTATAAATTTAGGTTTATTGAAAACGTGTAGCTTTTTTTTTCCGAAAAGGCAAATCTATTAATTTATGTTGTTATATAAATAATAACAGTTGCGTACACAAAGCCATTATTATAATGGATGTAAATTTATTAAACCTATTATTCCGCCATTCTGAACGAAATGTAATGGATCGACTTTGCATATTTACATAAATTTTGATTAGAATGTTTGTTATTCTGCAAGAACGTTCGTCTCTTACTAGATGAAGATGGGGCCAAGGAAAGTTAATTGGTTGATGGCGTGTGAAAGGTTTAATTAATTTCGTGTTGAGATAATACTATCTTAATGTTCTCTTCTAAATGTGAAAAATTGGTAATAATCCAAAAGCCAACGGCACCTTTAGGAATGAAATTAAGAGGTTTAGAACCAATAATAATGAATTTACGAATTGACACCAACCAAGTAAAGGTAACCAGATAAATCTTTTATTAATGAACGCACATGAACAATTTTGCCATAATAATTATAATGTTGTTTAACAAGTAAAATGATGTAATCAATTTTATATTTGTATTTGTCATTGTGCTATGCAATTTATAATAATGTGAAGTATAATTTGGCAATTTTAACTAACGGTTTTGCCAGGGAATTAAATATTGTTGCACTACCATAACTTCCACTTATAAAAATAAAAAATAAATTAGTCTATATGTTAACTAATAAACATTCTCTGTAGGCACATAATAATTTATTGATGTAGCAACAGAATGAATCGGAACGTTTAAGTAAAAGTTCTACTAGGAGATACTAACATTACTAACAGTTACAACGCAACATACACAGTTTAATATAAACGTTATATTATACTTATTTTCTCTGCACTAGTTACATGTTATTATATACCTATGTTTTCAATTTCAAATAGTCACTTGTGCACTAAGGAAAACAACCAAGAGTAGGTACTATAGATGAAAGATATTCAAGTTTTTCCAATAATAGGATTTAGTGAATATGTTGAAATTATTTTTAAGCTTTATCCTTTACGTTTGGGATGGACCTTCTACATGGTTTAACTCATTCCACCATAACGTGCTGGTGTTTGGGATCCAGTATCAACCGCAAATTGTATTCATAACGGAACGGATGTAATAGTGTAGCTAGAATCTCTTAGGAATGATTGGAGCCCCTTTAACAAGGAGTTCTGTCAATGAAAAAAGTCATGAAAAGTTAGGGGAGTAAAGCTGAATGGAATCGTGTATTAGACAGAGGGCTCCACAACCAGCAAGGGTAGATATCGGGAGCAATGGCCGGGGTTGCAGAATTTTCTTTTTACTTTTACCTTTTGCTTACTGAGAAATCTGTCTTAATGGTCTTCTATGATATTTATACAATAAGATATAAGTCCATTTATTTAGAACAGTAGCTGGCAACACTTTAATGTGAATTTACCAAGGTACAGTTTCTCTAATATACCTAATATTAAAATATTATACATCTGCATTAAGATTCGTTAATTATTTATAGTACGAGCCAAATAATATCTATACTTCTATATTTTGTGTAGGATACGGCAATTCTTCTTTATTTTCGAGTAATTAGCGAAGGTAATTTTATTTTGCCAATTATTTTTCAGTGTGTTATAATTACTTATTTAACATTGAAAGTTAGTAGTATTAACTGACGACGTTTCACCATGTGTAATGGCTTTATCAAGTCTATATTTGTGTAAAATGTTGTTAATTATTAAGATTTTGAAATAAATTACAATTATATGTCTTTTAAAAAAAAAGACATATAGGTAATTACACAATTACAATTATATGTTTTTTAAAAAAAAAAAGACATATAATTGAAATTTATTTCAAAATTTTAATAATTAACAACATCTTACACAAATATAGACTTGATAAAACCATTACACATAATCAAACGTCGTCAATACTATTAACTTTCAATGTAAAATAAGTAATTATAACACACTGAAAAATAATTGGCAAAATAAAATTACCTT
Organism: Pyrocoelia pectoralis; assembly: GCA_036250285.1. NCBI lineage: Eukaryota > Metazoa > Arthropoda > Insecta > Coleoptera > Lampyridae > Pyrocoelia > Pyrocoelia pectoralis. The sequence continues at coordinate 22,016,921 of CM070080.1, read as the reverse complement.
CGCTAATCACCCGAAATCTATACTTCTATTGTAAGGGTTATTGGGTAAACTCGCATCAACTTCGTTATATACTATAGGTATACATATACAAATACAAGTTTGTATAAACGTTACAATTAGCAAACATTGGCATTGCAAGACACTTAAATAGGAAGGTGCCCTTAAGGGGCGTCAATAAGGGGGGTCAGGATAGGGCAGTGCTCCCCCTGGAATTACTACTACAAAAAAAAGTACGTTAAACTTATAAAACTCGCAATCACACCCCTTTTTCAAAAAAAATTTCGCCTTCGGCGGGCCATTTTTTTTCCTTTTTACTATAGTTGCCCCCCACCCCCCCTTGTAAAGTACTGAAATGACGCCGCTGGTGCCCTTTGATAAATTTCCCTGGCCTACCTAGTTACAATACTTAGAACATAGATGACCAATTTACATTAAAGGGTAGATAAACACTAAAAGTGTGGCGACATATTTCGAAACTCAGGGCCGGCGCTAAGGACTTCGGCGCCTGCCTGCCATTTCTACTCAAGCGCCCCCCCCCCCCCCCCATGCGAACACAAAATCTTCGACAAATTATCAGCAATTTCAGCAAATTTTCCTTGATCCAAATCTGGTACCAAAATAATCACCTACAATTCACATTCTCTTTTAGTAAAATAAAAACTTATTTGTTATTCCATTTTTGGATTCCACGTGAAAATCGTTGTAGTTATGGCAACCGAATTTTCACCAGCGCATAGAGAATTTTCAAAAACCCACCTATAAAACTTTCCCAGAAATGTCTAACTCAAGCTTCCAAAAAAGACCCTGTATACAGAAAACTGAAGTTATCGTGAAATGTTTTTAATTGTTTAAAATGTTCTGTTAACGACTATTGCAACGCCTACAAGAGTATAAAACACGTTCACCCTAAACTTATCTTTTGGAGATAGTGCCGTTTCACAAATTGATTAGGTAATGGCAACGGCCATGGGCGCCCATAAGGAGCCCCCCCCCCCCCCCGGACTCGGACACTAACAGTAATAATTTCTTAAATAACGAAACTTTTAATTGAAATAAAATTAATTATTCTATCTTCCCTAAATTCCCCCTTCCTGGAAATTATTGTATGGGTGTCCATGGCAACGGCTAGCTTCATTGCCTCGAGAAACTCACCCGCAAAGATATTTGTGGTTGTGGCGACCTGTACGATCAATGTACTTAATCCTATTTGCCGGGTCTTTTTCCATCGCACATTTAACCATACCGAGATTCGACTACTAACGTTGTTAATAGCGGCTGAATTTTTAATTTTTATTTGTGAAATGTTTTTTTTAAATCAAATTATGAACCGAGCCCTGGTGGCGGCGCCCCCTTCGTAGCGGCGCCCGCCTGCGTCGCATCCTCTGCAGGCCCGCTTCCGCCGGCCCTCAAACTTAACTATAATCCTCGCCAGGACTGTTTACCGCTACGTCATCACATACAATCATATGGTGTAATATGAGAAACATGAGTCAAAATTGTACCTACTATATTAGTCAAATGAGAATTTAATTCCACGCATATAAAACAAATTAAATTCGCGTTTATAGGTTTACTCTTTCTACAACATTTGCTTATTCAATACCGTATGTGGATTTCGTCAAATGCACTACGAATGTTCATCATCCTTATTAAATTCACTGTTTTATATGAGAAGACAGTATAAACAAATTGGATAGCTATAAATACATAAATTAATGACGTAGCGGTAAACAGTCCTGGCGAGGATTATAGTTTCATTAGCTTTGTTCTTTTTATACGGCCATAGAGTTAGTCTAAGTCATATTAATCACGTGATGGGAGTGACTTGCGTCATAAGACATTTCTTGCATCACGGTTAATATAAAACGAATGTTCAAGTTGACCTAAATAAAACATGCCCTTTGAGCATGTTCACTCTGAGGCACCCCTGGGACTGACATAAAGGTGAAAGGTTATTGGGCACCTGGTTAAAGTTTTTTTATAAAACGAATGGTGTGTAATTGAATCAAGTCAACCACAAACTCTAAAACGAATAAAGCTTATATCAAGCCATGAATATTGACGTAGATGGGGAATGAGGCAGGATGAAAATTTATGAATTTTTTTTGCATATTATACACACTAGGAGTAGGACACTAGTACATAATTAAATGCATCATCTTTTCTGATTCCCCTTGCCATCATTTACGTAATCTACGTCAATTTTCTTGATAATGAAACTAGTGAAGTTGTCACCACTCTTTTAGTACCCTTTAATGTAAATTGGTCATGATGTAAGTATTGTAACTAGGTACACCAAGACAATTTTGTCAAAATATTACCCCTGTTGATTTGCAGTTTAACTATATCTTATAAAAAAATAACCATCATTTTTCATCGTCATTCCTTAAAATCTGATAAAGGGCGAGGTTGCGAGTTTTCTTTATTTATTTTATTATTAACCTTACCCCATTTATGAGTTTGGACCTGCTAAGGTGCCCCTTGTGGGCATCGTTTATTCTATATTTCGACAAAATCCTTCACTTCATTCAACCTGATCGCATATCATCTTTTGTATTGGGAATTTATATCTAACTTGGTCGGAGATCGCAGGATTAATGATCAGATAATTATTGGGAGTGGATTCAAGCTCAAGGCTAGTCGTCCATTGAAACCGTATTCGTCCGAGTAGTTAGTCGGCCGACCTATGTCAGACCACGGCCGACTAATGCTAAGACAAACGTAGGTATTCACGTGCGTCTATTACAAACATTGAACTGTACGCTATACGCAACTGGAAAGGAAACGCGCATAAGTAACACTGAAGCCAAGCGACTGGGTATCTCTATCTTTTTCTTTTACACGCAACGTCATACAAACGATGACACGGAGCATAAAATGCAGGTGACAGATAAAAAAAATATATTGCAGCAGTTATCTCTCTCAGCTGCTCTACTACCGCAATAAGCAAAAGGCGACAGAAGTACCCATTCCGCATCTGCCTTTGTCAGCCTTCAACGCCTACAATGCATTGAAATAGCCCGTTTCCCTTCCAGTTGCTTATAGCGTACAGTTCAATGATTACAAACGACCTGGTCGGTCGAATGCGACCGAACACGGCCGACTAACGGTCGGATCCCATTTTGATCGGATTAGTCGGACGTTTTCTACCGTTCGGCTGTCAAGAAATTGATTTGTTGGTTTTTTTTGCTACCGAGGCCTCTTCTGCTGGTCTACTTCTATAACATTTCTCAAGGCGTCCCTCTCGCTCATTTTGACGGCGGGACCAACAATCAATACCTGTCAATGCGTCAACCGCATGGTGTCAGCCGCAACCCGCAAGTGTCAGACGTTTGATAGGAAACGTACCTTTAATTGTTTGATAAGCAATACACGGAATGTAGACAAACGAGTGTTTTTCCGGCACAGGTGCATTAATAAAATTTCAAAGTTTGACTAAAGTGGGATTGGGGAAATGGACCTGTTGGTGATAGATAGTATTTGGTAATTGTCATCGTCGAATTAATTACTACATAGTATCTTTGTTCTTCCGATGTAATACCATACGCAGACTGCATCTGTTCATTAGTACGAAACGTGTAGAAAGAGTTTTAATTAGATACATTAATCGAGCAACTTATTGGGGATACAACAAACAAATTGTGAATTAACCTAATTTAGTATCAGTATTATTTTTGTAGTCATCAGTAAATCATTACAATTAAATAACATTCTGCCCATTTTACGAGCTGAAAAGGTAATAATAACTACACTTAACCATAATATTGCATTATGAAATCACGTGTAACTTGATATGATTATAGATCGGTATGTTGATGAGAGAACTGTAATTAGGTATATAAGAAATATGTTAAATTTATTATCAGTATGCATTTTCTTTATGTTGGCATTAAATTAAATCATCTCGTCAACACGATCGTAAATTTATGATTTATATTATTAGAATGGCGATGCAGTGGGTAACGTAGATGAAATTTTTACGGTAAGTTGATCCGGAGGAAACCTCAACAAGCAAATCAAAGATAACGATCAGGATAGCACTTAAGGTAAATGCAAATTACCGAAAAGCCGCTTTAGATCTAATTGCCAAGTGCTGTTCTGGTATCTTTGTAAAAGGCCAGTTGCATACCAATGTATAACAATGATCCGCACTTGCATTGATAAACAATTAACAACCCTAAAGAGAATACCTTCCAGATTAAGCTCGTAAATACACAAACCATTAAAGGAAACTTTCCCTTTTTTAAATCCTATTTATGCCTACACAGATATGCGTCGAGTTATTGTGGCAATTTAGATAGATCGGAGTGCGCTATGGTAAAACCATTTATAACGGATTCTTTACGAAGGTGAACCCGTTTCCTTAATCATTTAAGAGTGAATTTATGCAATTTATTTTTAATCAAACAACATCTATTAAATAAATACAAAAAACACCATCGATTGGTGCTGGATTACGTCACGATTGAAATAATGTGTATAATCTTCGAAAATAGTTATTGGGATTTACCTTTAGTTAATTATACTTGTAAAGAAACGGATCGGATGTTCTATAGTGCGCTACCTGACCGGTCGCTTATTGTATTCTAGCTAGCCTCATCGGAATGCTAGATATCGGAATTAATTAGTTCAAGATGGCATGCACGCTTTATGTTTGTAAAAAAATTACGTTTATTATAGTATTCTGTGTAACTTTTAATGTTAGTATCTGTACTTTGCAACGAGAAAACCGCGCTACCTACTCGAGCCTTCCGGTTGTTGTACAGATAGCCCTTTTTTCTTCATCCTTAAATTAACAGGAAACCGTTGTCATAATTGCGATGTCTGAAAAGTTGTTAATTATCTAGAGAAAACGGGAATATTTTAAAACGGCCGCGCGAAGTTTACGGCAAATGGGAATTAAAACGCCTCTTACACGTTGTTTTTTTTTTATCCAAACGGAACACCTGTTACACACCGCCTTCTTTTACAATGTGAAAATCGTTAATCTTGTAGTATGTATTTACAATAAGAGCACTGGAGATTATTCAACGAGAATAGAAAAGGTATCTAACCAAGAAATAAATTTTATGGAACATTAGCCATACTTGGTGAAACTTCATTACGTTACCATAAACCAAATTGAATTTTCAGCCGTGTTTTTCATAGCTACTTTGCCAATAATTCGTTGGTTCAATATGGATATACAAATGCGCTTCACAGTCAAAAAAAGAATTTAAGCGATATGGAACGCATTTCTTTATTCCCAAAGTCTTTAACAATAGGGATACGCCGGATACACGTTTGTTTTGGCATTTGCCTTAACTGCTGTAAGCCACTTGCCCTGGAGGTGATTTACGTGCTTTTATTATTTTACCCATTAGCTTAGGAGAAAATCGGGACCTTGGGTTTGGTAACTAACTTTCTCAAAGTAAAGTAATTATAATTTAAAAGAATTAAAGAAGAAGAAGAAGAATTTAAAGAAACAATTGAATAAACATTTTTTGAAAATTTTCAAAGCCAACCATGTTTTGTAAAGTATGTAATTATAAATTTTATTAGAAAAATGTAAATAACTCTGTAATCATTGATTTTAGGTATAGGAACATGATATACCAATTTAAAGGAAATTTATTTCTGCATCGAATAGGCCGATAATTAAATAGGCATTCCATTTAAAAAAAGAGACTTTTTAAAGTTTTTCTTAAGTCTGGAAATAACGTCAAATAGATACGTAACCGCGGGCAATTTTTTATAATCTATTACAGACAATTGTGTCTCAATCTTTTGACATTGAGAACCTAAAATCCCATTTCCCTAACTTTTACCACTTTCGACTTTCAATTTTATTTCCTAAACAAGATTTTGACATTTTTCAGTGAAAAAAATTTTTTTTCTCAACAATCAAAATTCATACGCCGATTATTTTAAGCATACTTACTAAACATTTTATGACACATCAGAATGTGAAAAAAAATTGCCTGGTTTGTATTTAAAATAAAGAAGTTGATGCTCACTTCCAGTATTTCCGGAAGTGCTGCCATTTGGAAAATATTTTTATTTAATAGATTAAACACTCCATGTCGCATATGCAAAATTTCAAATTTCTATCTTTTACAGTTCTTGATATACTTCTAACCGACGGTCACCGAGAGACACCCTGTATATATATAAAAACAACCATCACCCTTCGCTTCATATAAAATTTAGATTTATTAAATATCATTGTCTAAGCTCTAAGGGGAGGTTTTAAGTTGTTTTATTAATTCAATCTCTACCCCTTTTTGAGCCTCTGGCTCCACTATGGACTTTGTGTCAGTGTGTCATTTTTGGGACGGCTGGGCTAGCTATATAAACATTCGTTGTTAAAATTAGTTAACTTATCCAAAACAATTATATCGAATTCAATTAAGTGAAATATGAAACATCGTGAAATATGAAACATTAATCAATAACAATACCTGGTCGGCCTGATAAGGCATATTTGGATTATGCTTATCGCAAAGGTATCTTATCTGTCATATGTTTACTCGAGATCTGGAGCCATGTGTGGAAATTCTAGCAAGTGGTAACTATTTATTCAAGCTCCTAATACCAAAAATCTCGCCTTTTTTATATTATTCAGAGATCAATAGAGGTTATTGTCAAAGTACTTACGCTGATTACTTATCCTACCGCTCAGCTGTGGGTATAATGCCGTGACATGATATCAATAGTTCATTACTTTATTCGTGCTGAGATACTAGGAATTTCAGATGAACATCTTAAAGCCGTTAAAAGTATGTTTTTTATGTTCGTTAATCTGCTCAGTGCCTGTATGCTCATCAATTTTTGCAGGATATGATTGGAAGATTTATTTATTTATTGTTAATTGTTAATTATAAGGACATAATACAGAATGCAATTAGACCACAGGGATGAATCCCCAAAACAGTCTACATAAACAAAATAAGTACTTAAATAAACATACAGTCCGCTATTTACTATATAGATCTAAGATAAAATAAACATTCTCTCCCTACCGAAAAAACATCAGAGATACATTTTTAAAATTAATAATATTACCCGAAAATATGTCAATACTGTTGTTATTTACATTAATTGCATTATAGAGAATACTTGCGTGTATCAAGGCTGAGTTACGAATGTTACGATACATGTCTGTTTTATAATAAGGAATGTTGAATTATGGCGCCCGATCTGGTATCAGAGGACCTAGGTACATGTAACGAGACTTCCCCCAAAAACTTCGAGCAGTCGACCATTCCATTCATTAACTTGAATAAGAGAGATAAACTATTCACTTAATAAACCTTGAGATAAACTCGCCACATCACGCCTCACCGACAAGCTACAGGCTCCCGCAGTTTCCCTCTTGGTCTTGGTCGGAGTATCCATGGGACGACAATTTTTATTTGATTTGTAATAAACATATCTAAGTAGATGGTTTTGCATAACTTCCAGCTTTTTTATATCTTTTTTAGAATTAGGTAGCCAAATATTTGAGCAATATTCAAGTCTGCTGACCACATCGAAGGCTTTGGAAAAATCCGTGTAAACCACTTCTACTCTGCCCCCTTTTCAATGTTTTTAATACATATTAGTTACAGAATACGAGCAAGTTGGTTTCAGTTGATCGTCCCGGAAGAAAGCCATGTTGCAAGGGATTAATTAAGTTCTTAATCCCGCAAAAGAGTTGTTTGTGTATTATATTCTCGAAGAACTTAGTAGGGCTATTTAAAATTGACACTGGTCTTTAGTTAGTTATCTCACACTCATCTCCAGATTTCAAAACTGGCGTTATTTTAACTTGCTTCCAACGAGTAGGAAACACTCCAGACTTCACCGAGATATTAAAGATAAAACATAACTGCTCTGCCAAAACGTCCTTCAAATCTTTAATCTTTGGGATCCCATTTGGTCTACTACTTTTTTTGTTTCTTAGATTATCAAACGCTTCGATTACATCACCTGACGAGATTAACCCTACGCTGATGGTTCACTATCCATTATCTTGTTTACATTACTCTGGCGTAACTTTGCTAAATACAGAACTGAAGTAGTCTGAGAAGGTTTTCGGAATCTCAGCCCCTTGATATTGCTTGTTATTCAAGGTCATTTGATCTAATATTTTAGTTTTTGATTTCAAATATGAGCTTAATGAAACGATTCAGGGTAAACCGTACAGATAAATTTACAATTGAATTGTTCACTTGACATTCCCAAAGAGGAATCAAATAGATTCGATAACGATGGGAGTTGTTGGAAATAAAAAGATCTGTCATGGTGCATAATTTTAAAGTACCGATCCGCCCATTGTTGCTGTTTTAACGATTAGGTATGTTTAAATAAAAAATTCGACCAAAATTTTGGAGAGTATTTTCAATTTGAATTAAGCCTGTATCCATCAGCACTTTTTGACAATTCCGGCATGAAAACGAAAAAGCAAAAATACCTATATGAATATGTCCGGAACTCGTTTGATGAAATGATGCAAGTGCTAATCAATTAAGAAAAGTTTCTCACATTTCGTTTGAATAAAAGAAAATTAACCGATATCTTATTTTGGAAGTTGGAGGAATTTAATAATGAAGCTAGACGACAACCTGATGATGCTGATATCCTCATAATCGAAACGGCTTTTGAAAAATCAATAGAAAAAAATGCTGGAATACGCTTTTTATTACCAATGAATGGTGCTCCAAAGTCGTAGCAGTCATAATTACAGGTCAGATATTTCTGCTAACTTACAATTAAATCGATAAATTCAAATTTCTGACGAGTTTTTTAATATAAGGATGTACCCTTGTAATCAGAAGAGAAAATCCTCTATCCAATGAGAGCAAAATGTGGCCGGTTCCATTTAATTAAAAAATGCAGCATCCCTCAAAACCGGAAATAAATTTTTATTTTTAATAAAATTGTAAAGAATGAATGTTGTCTCAACAACACACCTATACCGTATACTTATTGAGATATTGACTGCACAATGTTGACCGAAAGACCCTGTATGTTCATAAATAACTTGAATCCCTATTGAAGTAAATATATTCATTAACACTACAAAAACGCCGCGCCCGCGCCGCCTTGCTTTTATCAAACTTTTTTGTGTTTGCCTTAAGTACTTAATCGTTTGATTACCTTTTGTTTAATCAGACCCACAAAGAATTTACGGAAAACTTGTCTACTGAATATTGTCATGTCATAGATTAAAAATTTAATTTAATAAAAATGTCATGGGGTCGTTCTTGGTGTTATAAGAAATTCTGACGAAAATATGGTTATTTAGGAAATGTGGCGGTAGTTAATGTCTAGATCGAGATACGAAACGTGGCGTCGAAGATACTTAACGTAATTTATTGGGAAAGGATGAGAATTATTATCTAATGAAATGAATAATTGAAAATAGCTACAATTGAAAAAATGCGAGATTCTGATACCATCATTCAATGCTTAGTTGAAGCGTTTTTTAAACCCATTGGATTCGAATATAAATGATGCAAACTGGCGAATATATTCGTTTCTGTTCTCTTGTATCTGTAAGTAAATTTATTATAAGGACAGTGTGTGCAAGCTGCAGCAGTAGCAGCGCTGTCTGGTGCAAATCTAAGATCATATAATATTAATCACTATCATTTATGTACGTTACTTCTTGTATGCTTCAATGTAGATATACGATCTTTCAACAAACGCTACTGGTAAGAAGATGTATTTGTCTAATGGAAACTCCTTTCTGTCTACTCTTTAAGGAAATTTAATAGCATACCTTTTTTTGACTCGTACCATCGCTAATTATTAGCATCTTGAAAAAAGGTAGTTGAAATAAATCATCGCATGATTATACTTACATCACCCTGTCAGAATCCTTGCACTTCTATAAATGAAACGTATTTAATTGAATCAGTTTACAGCCAAAGAAAAAAATATACGTGTTTACACGTAATTCTAAATTTTTTTAAATAGACTTGTCAATTTTCTTAGAGTAGAAAAGCAGAAGGGATCCCGTTTTTGTTGAAATCAGTCACTGCGGGGTTCCAATTACGTTTATTTAATTAAGGTAATTCGAAAAACTTTTTTGCTTTTAATCGCTATACCCATTAAAGTGACATGCATTAATCTCCTCAACATTCTTGTCTTTCTAATCTCGTCCAATTCTAAATACACAACGTCTCACTCTTTAATTACTTATTAATCATTTCTCCTTGAGCGATCGATCGCAAATTCGACAAAATTGAACAAATAATATTCACATGAGGATGAAATACGATAGGACCGAAATGAAGAGTGTTCACGGCCTGTTCGGTACTTTTCGAATAGCCGTCAGGTCATCTAACTACGATATTATAAGTCATGTCGGTCTGGCCTATTCCGTTCACTCGATCAATCATGCATTAAGACAAGATTATAGTTCTTCTTTTACATTTAACATGCAAGATAAAGTGGTTTTAAGTTACCTATGTGTTACTAACCGCTTCGAAAATGCTACTTGGCTTTTGAATTTTTTTATATGTATAATTGTTTTTAATCCCCTTTCGGAAATTCAAGCCAATCTTTAATAATTTTCAAAAACACAGTGTCTGAAAAAATTCACCTAAGTACGTCATTTATATTGAATCCAATCAGTGAATCGGAACAAATAAGTATAGATTTCAATTACATTGTGTCATTTGAGAAGCATAATATGATTAGGTATTCAGCATTTTTCTTTTCGTAGGTCGTACCTTATTGGGTTATATCGATTTCAGGATCGGAGAGAAGACACAAGGAACAAGCACAAAACACGAAGAAGCATGTTATCATCATAATTTATTGCACCATTCGTCTCTGATGACTCATTTCATTTATAAAACAAAAGTTGAGTAAGGAATACCAAATGTTTCTGTATAAATATCTAAAATTCCACAAATCCATAAAAAAATTGAGTCACACTATCGCATGCAAGTTGAGGAGGAAAAATTGAGATTATTATTCCTGAAATCTATATGGTTATTACTATTAGTGTTATTACATCTCTAGAAACCTAGCACGTCTTTGGGAATCCTAAAGGAACTCATGGAAATTTCATGGCATTGCTAATAAATTATCATTGCGAATCTACGCCTAAAGAAGCAAAACTAGTGTTTAAAGAATGTAATTAACGTTTTTAAAAGATGGATATTATTTATTAACGTACAATTTAAACATGTAAATACCAACATGGCAACAAGTTTGTTATCCAGTGCATTAATCTTCAAAAACTCCGCATTTATAACTTTAACCGGTCCGAAAGTTGAAAGGTACAACATGATATATTTTTTTAAATCTCGTCAATGTCTTCAAACTCAATATCTCGCAAAAAAATATAGAGGGGAAAAATACTCTTTATGGGTCGATAACTGCAACCGACACGGTCATCCTTAGCATTAGCAAGCAATTTTTTTCAAGTTTCTTAACTCCGTAGTAAGTAGAGGGGTTCTTTGATTATACCATACAAGATAGAGAAAAGGCGCTCGATCTCTTCCTTTTTATATAGACTGTGGGCAATACGACCATTGACATACTTGATTAACCTTTTATAATTTAATATTATTTCTAAGGAAAACATGTAAAGTACGAAAACTAATTACATAGTCGCCACAATCTGGCCATAAACGTATTTTCTGTTCATCCTTTGCTGTAAGCCCAATACAATCTTCGTATCTATCACCCAATATGTTGCCAAAATTCCGACCCTTTAATGTTTATAGCTTTAATTTTTTGTCTCTTGGTTTATCTTCCAGAAATGCAACGCTCTTGGTGGCATTGAAAAGATTTTTAGTAAAAACCTGGGGTTTCTTATTAATAGCTGTCCTTGAATTTTGTGTTCTTATTTACTGCTTTATGTAAGGAGATAACAAGATGCTTGTTAGCCTCAAATTAATTTTTTGATATTCCAATATTATCCGCCGCGAAAGAATTACTTTTGTGAAGATTATAGATCAATACTAGTGAACCTTGATTCCAAATTGATATCGAGTTCGATCAAGGCCTCTTGTTCTAGGTGGCCTTAATCCGATCTCGTCTCTAGGTGATCCTTTTTCATTTAGTAACGCAACACTATAAGCCTTCCTTCCATTGCGCAACGACTAACTTCAATTAATATCGTTCATTTTTGAAGTGCTTTTGTCTGAACGCAAAAAATGTAAAACATTGGGAAAAAAGGTCACACGTAATGATTCGTGTTTTACTCCTACTAAGATATGAAAGTTGGCCAATGAGGTCAGGGGAATGGTATTGTAGACCTTTACATAGGGATTACATGAGGATACTATTACTTATGTCTGTAAAAAACCTCTCAAGAATTCAACCCGTTTCATTTCCTGTCAAAATGTTCCACTGGTCTTCTGGTGTGCTTTAAGTTACCCAACCCTCTTTTTCTCTTTTTGATCCATGAGTGGGGATCACTTGTGATTGCAAATACTATTCCTCTAGGCATTATAAATGATTAGGGTCATCAAATACTATTTTGGTCTAAAGTTAGTTATGGCTACATAATAGTCAGTTGCTTTTGAGTAATATCGACTCAAAGGATTCGTACATAAACAAAATTTCTGTCCAGCTGCGTCATGGACAATTCCTGAGAACGGAGTTCCATCGTCTTCCGAGGTCGACACGATCCGACCCCGGAAGTCTATTGTTTTTTAATCCCTGAGAAACTCGCCTAATTATATGTACACATAGTGGCAATCTTTCTCATCAAAACTTAATTATTCCAGAGCAGCAGCAGTAACAGCGAAGGTATTCTCCCTGCGCTGTTTACCATGAAAGTATTAAAAAACTGTCTTTTTCGGTACATTCATTCAAATATAATTACAGTAGCTTGAATTTTGTATTAGGAATAAATTAGCAACGTACGTGCCGATCATTATACTTTCAAAAAATGACGTATATCACTTTGAATGTCTTTAAACATCGATCATTAATTAGTTAATCACTTTCATCTGTTCCCGAAGACTACTTCGATGAGAATTTTGATATTTTTTCATTTTGATTTTTCACATTTCCTTCATTCTTGGAATTATTGTAACAAATTATATCTTGAACTTATGCGGAGAACACCATTTTAGTTTGTTTTAAGAAGCATGATTTTTTTCCTAAATTAAAAACTTATGATCATAATAAAGCAATAACTAGTTAACTAATTAATCATTTTAAGTTGCCATGTTTTCTAAAGGACTGAAAGCCTGAAATCAATATTGTTTAATCACCAGATTAAACAGATTACTCTGGACATATAAAGGCAACAAAATTAGGTAGAATTAGGAAATTAATAAGAATTAGTATTACACATAAAATGTAGAACAGGTCAACTAGAATAAGCATTTAGCAACTGCAAGATAGCCAATAATAGTAAGCATATAAAATGCAAAATAATCAAAGGTCAGGAAATTAGAACTAGAACAAAACAATAGAATACGTCATTTAAGTAATTGTATATAAACTTGTAAATATTATTGATTAAATTAGTATTTGAATGAAAGAGATTTTGTTCATCTACTCACGGTGGTGTGAGGCTATAGTCTACAATTGGTACGAGTGACGGCGTACCCCTCACAAACAAACCACCATCTATCCATGTACAATCTCGGGTTAGAGACTGCGAATAGTTGGTGGTTTGTTTGTGAGGGGTACGCCGTCACTCGTACCAATTGTAGACTATAGCCTCACACCACCGTGAGTAGATGAACAAAATCTCTTTCATTCAAATACTAATTTAATCAATAATATTTACAAGTTTATATACAATTACTTAAATGACGTATTCTATTGTTTTGTTCTAGTTCTAATTTCCTGACCTTTGATTATTTTGCATTTTATATGCTTACTATTATTGGCTATCTTGCAGTTGCTAAATGCTTATTCTAGTTGACCTGTTCTACATTTTATGTGTAATACTAATTCTTATTAATTTCCTAATTCTACCTAATTTTGTTGCCTTTATATGTCCAGAGTAATCTGTTTAATCTGGTGATTAAACATTCTGCCGGCCGAGAAGTGCATGTTCACTGTAGGTTGAACAAATATAAACACTGCAAATTAAAATGTGTAGCAAATTAGTTAAAATTTCATAATCTAACATGTTGCTAATAAATTAAACATTGCTAACACTGGTAGAAGGTTTTAATTATTCATGTAATAGAAAAAAGGAGCGCGTTTAAAATGTCAGAAGAACTTGCGGTGAAATTTTTTATTAATCTATACCTATGAGTTACAACGTTTACACGGAACTAAGAAATAATAAATTATAGGTGTAAAATTGGCAAGAACCTTCTTGCTTTAATGTATTTAAATTCTAGATCAGGTGGTGTTGTGGTAATTGCTAATTACCACTTTACGCTCTTTATATGAAACCAATTGAAAAAGACGAACGCGGCGAATAATTATTGAAATAAGAAGTGTGTAGCACATAAGTAATTAATTTTTTTGTTGCGCTGGCATGTACACTACTTCCGGGATAAACGAAAAAATAGTACACACATCTTTCACGTTCATTAAAATGTTTAGAATAAAAATAAAATAGTTTGTTATACAAATAAACCGCTTGAGAAGAAATTACAATTACTTATTTAAGTTCGTATTATATTGTAAAAACAAGTTCATGTTAGGTAAAATTTGTGTCACGCGAAACGGTAATTTCTTATTTAAATTATACTCGTAGAGTTTCAGAATTTATGAAAATTGTGTGCTACCGCATAGTTCCCCCACATGCCTTTTGGCGAGTAACGAACTTTTTCAATTATAATTTGTTTTTGTTTTGTAGGAGTGTATTAAATTTGCATTAGTGTGTTAAAGGGTGATTTTAATGTTGATCTAAATTAAATCTCCACTTGACGGTGTGTTTATTTACAATCATTTTTCCTCTGGCGAATCATGGTACTTCAATTACCCGTACGAGTGCAGGGAATATAAACTAAGAGCAGGAAATGATGACACTGAAGATACATAACCTATCTTTAATAGCATGTAGTACATATTTCAGCAACGCTACAAATCAAAGAGCACTGGAACGTTAACATGCATTTTATAACAAACTTGAAAAGATAAGGTGGCAAGTTTATTATTGCAAATCTAAGAAATGATTATAAACAGAAAAATTCAAAAGAAGCAAATGTCAACTTGTCTAATTACATTACAACTAACGTTAAATATCAACTTTGGCTTTTTTAACATCTTCATTCAATGTTTAAACCACTATAATTTCTCATTAATAATGGTAGATGATTTAAAATGCAAGATCAATATAAATTGATTTATGCCAGCGTGTTCTAATACATATAGAAAAGGCGCACAACTTAATTTTTTGTTATAATCGAACTTGGACTAGAAGAACAGGAAAACGGTGAAATTATAATAGATAAACTATAATTATCTGGAGAAATACTTTAAATTAGCATGAAGGAGTATTACCTTACTATCACTTTGCTTCTTCACGTGTCACATTATCTGAAACAAAAACACTAAATTAGAAATTTTCTAATTACTGACTGCTATATACTCGTACAACCTAGTGTACTATAGTAAGGACATATTTGTTGGTGAAGGATGAAGATTGTTAAAAATTTGACAATTGAAGAAATTCTTACCCGAACCGATTAAATTCAAACGAACATTTTTAACACGTCCTTGTACGAGTAATATTTTTGCTGACATTTTGCTGTTTTGCTATTTTTTGCAGGATTTCACGTTTTCTGTCACATTGCTCTTTATTTCCATTTTGAACTTGAAAATAATGTAGCTCATTTTTGTAAAATACGTTGGTTGAAAGCGTTATTATTTTGTGCCACCCATGTCACGATTATGCCTTAAAACATCGCCCCGATTTTTCGAATGATTACGTGCTTAACTGTAACATGTATGTAAATCAGTTCATTTATTTTATTTTGATTTTTTTTTATCAACACTTAAGGCGTTTCGATTGTAACAAATCACGAGGGCCTCTGTCTTCTAATAAAATTTTGACATTAATAATTGCATTACTAAAGTTTAACTTTTTTAAGGATTTTTGTTTTCGGAATAGCATTAGTACGTTTTGTTGTTACTTTTGGGCTTTAAGTAAAATTTTTGTACAATCCTGAAATGGCTGATTCAATCGGGATAAATTTACTATACCTACATTGTTTCCCTTACTTAGTTGTTGTTCTTCGTTGTACGTGACAATGCTAACAAAATAAAACGAAATGTTGTTATTGTGTAACCTACTTTACCGTAGCCGGAATGATTTATGCCCTCCCTACACCAAGGCACTTCTGGCATCTTCTTGGTAACTTGAAGATGCTGTCTTTATAGGAACTTTATGGTCGTATGTTTAATTAGTTTTGCAGATGTCATTTACAAATTTTATGCCACTTAAAATTTGGAGATGGATCATGCTCCTGATGGATTGATTCTATCTTCTTCATCGAGATACTAGTTTAGCATTAATTGTGCGTTCTTCCCTTAAAAAATCATAAGACCTTAAACGTCCCAAAGCACGGTAGCCATAATTTTGCTCCTTGAAGGGTACGTTTTTACCTTTCGGGACGAAGCCGTGTTTCCCATACCATACTTGATCTCTTGGATTCAGGAACAAAATAGTGAACTTAGGTTTTATGGCACGTCACTATACGCTTCAAGAATGCTTCTCCTTCAGATTCACAACGGAAAATAAGCGCGGTTGACATCTCAGTTTGCTTTTGCTTTTCATCGCCGGTGAAGAGATTCGGCACCCATTTTGCACAAACTTTACGCAACTGTTTATGCACAATGTGCTCGACACTTCCCGCTCTTATCTGAAGAAATCTTGCATTTCATGAAATTTCTTACATAAGGAAAGACCGTTTTTTAAAGAATGTTTTCTCCAAACTCCAAACAAGAAATCGCCTTAAAATTTCATGGATACTCTAGCACGTCTGCTTTCTACACGTTCTCGCTCTTCACAACAGTTTTTACACCGGGAAAAACTTGCGATACATTTCAAAATGGTTCACGGTCATTTCCCCGCCGAAAAAATCCCGCCGGTCAATTGCCTGCCGGTAAATTGTTCGCCTAGTAAAAACCCCGCGCGGTGAAATGTTCGCCGGTAAAATGCCCGCCATGACAAAATCCCGTCGGTCAATTTCCCGCCGACCACCGTCATGAATAAATGAACATAACACGCGTATAGAAAGGAAGAGCACAATTATTTAAATTTTCGTATTAAGAATACATTGTGTTTTATTGCATGTTTTATTTATCATTATGTTACTTTCGATAAACAAAAGTTCATCACATGACATGTAAGTCTGGATGTGTGAGTGTCCGTTGCTTTTTTCCTGTAGACATTTTTGTATCTATCATTTTTGTTTCTATCTCATCGGGAAAGTGCTTAAAATGGCCGTAGAAAATATTTTATAAATTTATATGTTAAACATGGCAATGCCTGGTTTATTAATACAGTCTTCTTTTTTCAATATAGCATATTTTAATTTACAGTAAACAGCGGCCTCAAATTCATCTTACGCCTCAGGCCCCCAGAGTGCATAATCCGCCAGTGGCTGCACATAACGTAGGTACAAATGTAAGTGGATCTTTATCACGAAAATAGGGGAATATCAGGCGAATCATTTTACCTACAGCGTAGCGGCGGGCAAATGACCGACGGGATTTTGTTATGGCGGGCATTTTACCGGCGAACATTTCACCGCGCGGGGTTTTTACCAGGCGAACAATTTTCCGGCGGCCAATTGACCGGCGGGATTTTTTCGGCGGGAAAATGACCGGGTACCAATACATTGGAGACGTTAATATTAAGCCATTTTTAATTTTATTTTATACTTTTTATATATGTTCTATTGATAATCGACCTTGTAAAATGTAGACGAATTAGAAAAGACTTTTTTTTAAAATCGGCCAGAAAGTAGTACTTTCCGGTTTATTTTTAGGTCAGAAAATCTCATTTTGTCGGGCCGAGCCAGAAAGTTATTGTGATAGTCCGGTAAAAGGTTTTACCGGACTCATTTTTACTTTCCGGCCTAGAACGGTCAATTGTTCTGCCCGATTTAAAAAGAATATTGTACGTAATACGTCCCAAAAGTGCTTTTACTGGACTCGCAGGCTTGTTACGTAAACTACTATTATTATTGCCTTGAGAATAATAGAGGTCATTTTAAGCATCTAATCTAGATTAGATTCTATTTGTAAAGATAAGCTGTTTTTGGAAAATAGTAAGTACCTAATTTGACATGTAAAACAATAAATTTATTTAAATATGTACTATATTTCGTATTATTTAAAAACTAATCGATTAATTAACATTTTGTTTGTCACTGATGAATGGCATTTTTAACGAGCTTTCCAATGATATGTTACACATGGGGTAGTGTAATTTAGAAAAATAGGGGGTGGGGTAGATTTTTATACGAGTCATATTGGTTCCCCCTCAATGTTCTAGAAACGTTTTCGAAAAATTTTACTTACCTGTTACAGTTTCGACGATATGAGGTTTGGTAAGTTTTCAAATTGACACCTGGTGCCTATAATCTAATCCTAATTGTAATTTTGGCAATTAATCTTTCCGGTTCGTATCAAGCTGTTGGGTTAAAAGGTTAATACTCAAACTCATTTATTATACGAAAGCATAAAGAGCATAAATTTAAATCAAAGTACGTCACAATCTTGATGTAATATAAAGCAGTTAAATCCGAGAATGTGCAATTTGCAATCGTTACAAACGTACGACTATTTTCCAATGTAAAATATATCCCTCTTCTCCATTTATTGAAATTGTTGACTAAATACTGAAGAAATAAAGCAAAATCGTCGCAATAAAAATAAAAAATAAAAGAGTAAACACATCGTATTGTAAAGCGGCTGGAGATCACAGATGGTTGCCCCGTGTCCGTATCTCACTGATTTTTGTTATTGATTGTCGATAGAGTTATGGAACTTGTAAGATCAGACCGCCAAAGAAGAAAGATCTATGATGACATGGTCGCTTATACAGACAGAATCAAGAATTCCATAACTATTACCTATCATTATACTTCCTGGTATATATGGACTTTACTTAACAAATTTCCTATTTCGAGAGAGAAAAATTAAGCATTCCAAGCAACATCATAATAATAACCTAAATGGTAGTAGCTGTTTCCAGTTAAATATTAAGTTAACAACTAATTCTCTAATAAAATATAAATAAATTGCCTAATTTGGTCGTGTAGTTACGCCTATATTAAATGATTAATTTTTTAAGACGACGCGTTTGCCTCATCTTTCTAAAACAGGGAGTTACGTAACGCGGCACTAAAATAACAAGTTTATTGATACAGTGTAATGATCAAAATCGAAAGTTATTGCTAAGGTCGAAGGTTACTGTTTTAATAACTGCTTTCTCCTTCCCCTTGTGTTAATGCTGAAGCGTAGACACTAAATAACCATTACATAGTATCTTACAACTCGGTCATTTTAACCTGTAGAAAGAAATTGGTCAATGCACCTAAATGTAAATTTGTTAGTTAATAATAATAACAGTTCAATTAAATGAATGTGGAGTTAATAACGTTATTAAAGTAGGTATTAAAATACGTTGGCGGTTGGACAAAACTTTCTACACCCGTATCAGCTGTACCATATTTAGGCAGGACTTTTCTTTCTTTTTGAATCTCACGGAGTGTGCATGAAGATATATTTTAAGTGTTGATTCTTTCTTAGAGCAATTATCTAATATTCATTATTGTTCATACATAATTTTGCGAGATAGTCAATTCTAAGAAATAATTATACGTTTACGGTCTTGTGATTTTATTTTTAAGGGGTGATTATACATCTTAAAAAGAAGTCATTAACGTAAAAACGTCTTAATAAATAATGCTTCCTTGCGGAGATACGGTCCTGTCAAGTTACAACTTTATTTCAAAGAAATAATGGTAACTTTGGAACGACTCAAGATAATGTTTTCCAACTTCACACAACAGCCTAAATATTATGAAGTATCAAATTTACATCCAAAACCGGATTTAACCTGCTTTGAAATTTTAAATTTTACTATAATTTTTTTCCAGGCCCGTATTTTCGAATTCTCTTCACGTATTATTAAAGTCCAATTAATTTTACGAAAAGAAGATACTCTAATTTCATATCGATATCTCTAACGGTTTACGAGGTATATCGATTTGAATAGTTTAGATAGTAATATTCAGGGTCGTATCTTATGGTCTTAAGTCGTAATAAGACCGACAAACTCCCACGGCTGATAGAAGACGTTATTTTATTAATAAAAGTTTCAATAGAAAAATTCGCAAAAATGCTTTCCTGGTAAGATACGGCCCTGAAGAAGTTAAAAATTAAAAAAATGCTTCAGTTAATAACCTTAATCACCACTTAAAAAAATAAAAACAAAAAAAAAATTAACAGCACCTAATATCTCTCTTATTATGCACATTTTATTAAGACATTTTTACGTTAATGGCTTTGTTTTAAGATGTTTAATCACCCCTTAAAAATAAAATCACAAGACCGTAAACACCCTTTATAACAATTAGGTATATTAAATGCCTTTATTCGTCACTTAAACGGTGAAGTTGAACATTCGGTTTAGGTTGAAATTATAATTTAATGAAATAATCTTGCAACATACCTATTGTGAAAATTGCAATAACCAGACCATACTTTCTTTCGTTCATGCTCAATGACAGACGATGTAAGAAATTCGTAGAGCAGCACCTTACTCAGACTTTCGAAGGAGGTTCCATTACGGATACGGACATACTTAAACCTTAGTTTATGCACTACAGCGCCCTACCACATTTTCGCTTAGCTGCCTGACTTCACTAACAGGTGAATTCAAAGAAACAAATCCCGAAATGACAGGCTACCCAGGAAACACATTTATATATAAAATACATATAAATTATGTAAGAGCTTTTTAGATATATGTACGTAAAACTGGAAGATAAATAAGAGATATTTAATGTCAGGATGTCAGCAATTTTCAAAATATGTCTATTAGATGTAAATTCTTCTACATGAATTTATATACGTTTTATGTATATTTTATGTAATATTTACATAAAAAATTTTAGTTGTAAAAGCGTTGCGATGACCAAAATGGCAGCTACTCGAGCATAATGTAATTATTATCAATGTAAAAAATGATTTAAGCAGTTCCATACAAAAAATGGAAAAACTACATTTTACGTGCAACTGTACTTTTAATTATATTTAACTTAATTCTTGCACGAACCCGTTTTTACCTGAACTGAATGCCGACAGTTTATTATGATATACTTGCTTGAAAAGTGTCCCTTAACCGGATTCGAACTTTTGAGAGTGGGCGTTGCAAATTCCGAAATCCGACATGTGTTTTCATTGTCTCCGACATTGTACCACTGCGCTAATCTGTAACATTTTAGTCGATACGGATCTAATATTAAAGGTACGTGAACTACAATTTTTGGCGTTGTAGAAAACACGCGCGTTCGATTACTTATGTGGCGCAAATAGAAACGGATTTTATTTTCGACCATACAATATATGTAATCATAATTTCTAATTATATTTACAGAAGGCATACATAAAAAATGGGTAATATTACATATAATATTTTACATATAACGTACATAAATCTAATCATGTAAATATGACAGCACATGAATTTCATGAGTGATATGTAATTATATATATATGTATATATTACATGAATTTTTGTATACAGAATATCCGTAAGTTTCTATACTATTATGTAAAATATACGTGACATACGGTTTATATAACTTATTAAAGAATACTTACATACTTGATATATAAAAAAGCATATGTAGGGGTATTTACTTATAACTTATAACTTATAAGGGTTTAGTAAGCGGAATGCACGAATCATGGATCGGTATTAGAATGTGATAAAGGATCATCCATCAGTCAGTTCGTGGTAAAGCGAATCAATGCGGAGTAAACAGTACTATTCATTATCTACCTATAAAAGATGAATAATTGACTTTCTTAAGGAATAATAAATCTTTCAAGACCTTCAACACCCTGTGTCTTGTTACTAACCGGTTAGAACGTATAAATGATAGGAACTTTTTGTACCTATGGTGAGTTTGTCGCTCCTGCTTCGTGTTAATCTTCAACCGTTAGCCATTATTCAGTACTATTTCTTGCAATGGTGATTAGGAGATGTTCACTTTTAAGACTGTTTGTGCCTTGATTTCTTTAATGTTTAATGACGTTAATGTTTCACCTTTTCCATTCAGGTTTTTTTGCCCAAACTGGCCGATATACCTCAAATTCAACCCCATTTACTTTACGGCTGTTATAACACTATTTTACGAGTGAGTTACAGATTTCGTTCAGTTAACAAGATAAATTAACTGCTATAAAGATGTAATAGATATGAATGAGAATTTATGACACTAAGAATTGTTTGTCTGATTATGACTCGCCTAGTATTCGAAATACGTGGGGAATTAGCGCAATGCAAGCTCAGTACATTTTGGGGAGCAAAAACCTATTTTTTTGAGTCGTAATACATTAATGTATATCATTTCGTGTCGCCGATTGCATTTTCATTGTTACGAAGATTTGTATTCCCCATTTCAATGGGTTATTTTACTTTGTATTGGCACGCTCATGGGGGCAATGACAATTTCGTTTGAAGGATCTCGCTTTTGTCCAAAAAAATCCGACCGACCTATAATTTTTGATGGGCAAACAGCTACATTTCATTAGAACTCTAATGTGAATTGTCATAATTCTCATTAAGTCATTACATTATGAAACAGAGATTCGTCATACAAATAAGTCCGGTGAGAATGTTGTAATAGAATTTTCTTTCACTTTTTGACATTCCCATGTTGCATTTACTATACAATTTATTAAATTCGTTCTTTATACCTACGTGATTTTTCTAGTAGTTCTCTTCCCCCGTTTATTGCTTTAAACCATAACAACGCATTCTATGCAAATATTTCAAGCAAAAATACTACCATTGAGGTACTGACAAAGAGCCTCACAGTCAACGTTTCATCAAAACACTTCTACATGTGAAGAAAGTAATTCGAGTATGAAAACTGTATAACACAACCTCCAGAATGAGATACGAATCACCGAATATTAACAAATTGTGCTCACAGGCTGCATTTACATCATTATGCTGAAGAAGATAATATCTGCTTAACATTATCTCTACAGGGAATCAAACGAAACTCAAGCGTGTATTAATCAAGTCATATCCAAGAAAATTATGTGTACGTATCAGCTTACATTAGCTTTAAGATATTCATTGCCTTCATTTTTAGGGTTGAAGTGCATCAACTAATGTAGTATCAAATACAATTTTGACCACGATTTTCTGACACCATTGCTTAACGAAATATTGCAAAGAGTAGGTACATTGTACTACGATACCAACACTCCATACGTTACAGCTAATATGAAGGTCAAGTGATCTGCATAATAAGGCCGGAAGGTAACTCGAGACGGGGTGTCGATACTTTTGTAGCCTTTTATAACGTATATTCAAATTTTAAGATTAAGAAAGAGGTCTTTTTCTACGAAAACTTATCGAAATATTGTTTGTGGTTCATGGTATGTAACTTGTAAGAAGTGTTGTGGTAACTTACTATATTACTTTTTAATTAGTTCCTAAATAAACTATTGGAAGCAAATTTCAGAACGGCCATTTATTTTTCAGTGCAAACATTGCTTTTAAATTGAAGCGAAAAAAGAAACGCGTATTTAATATAACATAACTAATGAACTTTTTATCTATACGAAGACCAAAAGTAGGTTGTTAAACTATTGTTATATAAAGGCCTCCAGGTAAATGACGGCACACTTTTATATTTGAATTATAAATAAAAATAAAATTTATAATTCAATGACATTTATTACGGCCATTATCACAAATCAAGTAATGATTTCCATAACCTACAAATGTTTATATTTGGCGCCAAACACTGCCAAAATGGGTGACGCAAATAAATACCAAGTGGGCAAAGCATTAACACGCCATAACCTTCTTATCTCACATTTTAATTGTTAGTTAACGTCTCGTAAGAGAAGAGGGCTGTATATTAGTGTTGTGTGAGATTAAGTTTGAAGGTAAATAATGGGTATAAACTGTCCATCTCTATCTAATAGACTACACCATTAACCATTAACTAGGTATGAAAATAAAAGAAAAGTAATAGAAGCTATAAACGTACCTCCCAGAGACACCACCCATGAATTTCATTTGTACATACATCTTCACCGAGCCAAACCTGAAAGATAGATCTAAGTAAATCATAAACGTAAATCATAAAGTCGTAAAATAAACAGGCATTTAATTCCCTCATTGTTTATTCCACTTTACATCTCACCATAACAATATTAAAGCACCACCACCGTTTTACCTACTATACTGAATTTTGATGAAATTCTAAAATTGGCAAGATGCAAATTTGGATGGGTATTGTTGCCTTATAGGAATTGGTATATAAAGTCTTAGTTTGTTGTAAATTCTCGCCTTTGTAACGTACACGCAAGCGGACACCCCGTATATGGAGATAATACATATTTCTAGGCTTACACAAGGTCCATAATTGATATAAATGGACGTATCTGTACACAAATCACAACCTCTTATAGTGAAGAAGTGTGTTCTATGTAAATTGTGTTCAATAAATAGCTACCTGAGAATTTATTAAAAGACGATAAGGTCGCTACAGATTTCTATATTAAGAGCTTTTAACGCTACCGGTCGGTATTTTCATTGTTATTTCCGTGATTTAATAATATTGCTTAAGTTACTTTGCTAATCTCATGACACAAATTTTACTTCTAAATCGAGCATTTCTGCTCTCGCTACGAATACCAAAGTAAATATTTATGAATGTACTTTGAGAGACGATGTTTGAGATATTCAGGAATACATTTTGAAAAGATGAAGTTCGCGCACTAAATTCTCTCGCTTAAAAGTTGACTGAATATGAAGGAGAGGTGGTTTCCTAACATTTAGCCAGAGGTGGGTAAAATGGTTTTCAAAAAGCATTTAAGATGGAAAATATAAGATAGGTTAGTTCAACATATTTAAAATACAAAATAGAAATAGAATTGACCGTTGTTATTTAAAATACAAAATGAAAAATAGGCATTTCAAATAAGTTTTTAAATAAAAAATGCTTTTCATGTATTGTTATTGTGTTGTGAAACCAAACGCAATTTAAAAAAGCATCATTAACTGCCCATGAGAGTGATAGATAATCTTTAAACCTATTTTGCAAGCTGTTTAATAATGTTGTCACAAGAACAGAGCAAAATTTAAAATATTTTACCTAATTCAAAAGTTTTTAAAATTCTATGTAAGCGAATTAAATGTGGAAGAAGCTCTCCATAATATGTATGCCTTGAACCTTGCAATTGATCTTAAAGTTTCAGTAATAGGTCGTAATTATATTATACAACAGATGCTCAATACGCTATAATCGAAAAAATATATTTCAAATAGAAAATACCTTTGTCTTCTATTTCAAATAATAAATATAAAATACTTTTACAAGTAAGTATTTGAAATATAAAATACAAAATGCTATTTTCTATTTTAAATAGGCATTTCAAATAGATTTATTTCAAATATTTACCCACCTCTGCATTTAGCCATTACTATCAACATTACAGCTACAAAAGGAGGCCAAATATGTTTTTGTAGTAAATTTAATGGTCACTTTGATAGTGTGATTACCTTTTTCTAAGGATTTATTGCAAAGTATGTAAATGGTAGTACATAAAAAAGATATTTTATAGCAATAACGGACATTAGAGCATTTTATCGTTTTATAAATTATCAATTGTACAATTTATGGTTGTTTATTGACGCTTTGACTCGTTATTTAGTTTGTGGGGATTGGCAAACCTTTCTCTGCGTTTCCATACCGCTGTAAACCAAATTATAAATGTGAAATCTGATGGTTCATAGTAGCATAGGTATACTTGAAATTTGCAGTACAAGGCGTAGTAAGATTGAAAATTGATTAGCTCCTACTACATGATTTGAGAAGCATATAATTACTGTCGTTTGATTCCACCTTCTTTTTATCTTACTTGAAAAATTGTCTTATAGTGTCTCGAAAAGTTAATATCAATATCAATAGAGCAAATGTAGTTTGAGATCTTACGTTCCTTAAAGGATGCCGTGATAACAATAACATTTGTAATGCAATGAATGAGTGAAACGAATACATGAGATAGCAGTTTCAAGCTATATTTTAAATAAAACCAGTCACAGTCAACCTTTATTAAGGAAAGTCATTTATAATCACAAGACCAAACTGAACTTTATTTCCTTTTCCAAGAACTTTGAGCTAAACCTGGGATGCATTTGACAAACTAATTAAAATTACCGCAGGTTCTACACCAACTGCAAAAAGGAACAAACAAGTACAAGAGTCTACAACGATCCTGTATTAAATCCTTAAATACGGTACATATAAATCGAACAAAAATTCTTCCTCTAGAAGGCAAATTATAAATGTAGAAGCAACATAAAACAAACAAAAACTGATGAACATTCTCAGAAACAGTAAACGCCATAAAACAAACAAAGCCAAAACAGTTTGGTTCTTCGTTGATGATGACTGCTTTGCTGTCGAAACGCGTCCGATCTCGATATATTTTGATTGTGGTTTTTGGTATTTTCAATATTACGTTTAACGGCCACAAGGGTTGTAGTTCTTCCAATATTTTGGTTTTACTGACGGACCTAGACCTAGAGACCTGTAATTGTTAACGTATTTCGGCTTCAACGTAAAGCCATCCGAAATAAAAATTTGTTTGAAAATTTTCAAAGCCACCCATGTTTTGTACAGTATTTAATTATAAATTTGAATAGAAAAATGTAAATAACTCTGTAATCATTGATTTTAGGTATAGGAACACGGTATATCAATTTAAAGGAAATTTATTTCTGCATCGAATGGACTGATAATTAAATAGGCATTCTATTTGAAAAAAGAGACTTTTTTAAGTTTTTCTTAAGTCTGGAAATAACGTCAAATAGATACGTAACCACGGGCAATTTTTTATTATCTATTACAGACAATTGTGTCTCAATCTTTTGACATTGAGAACTTAAAACCCCATTTCCCTAACTTTTTCTACTTTCGACTTTCAATTTTATTTCCTAAACAAGATTTTGAAATTTTTCAGTGGAAATTTTTTTTTCTCGCCAATCAAAATTGATACGCCGATTATTTTAAGCATACTTACTAAACATTTTATGACACATCAGAATGTGAAAAAAAAATTGCCTGCTTTGTATTTAAAATAAAGATGTTGATGACCACTTCCGGTACTTCCGGAAGTGCTGCCATTTGGAAAATGTTTTATTTAATAGATTAAATACGGCATGTCGCATGTGCAAAATTTCAAATTTCTGGCTTTTACAGTTCTTGATATACTTCTAACCGACGGTCACCGTGAGACACCCTGTATGTTGGTAAATAATTTAATCTAGTTAAAGGAATCCATCCATCAATAATATTAGGGAAATTCGATGTATGGAAATACGACCACCATCAACCAACGCAATGAAGTAAAATACAATTTATTCCCGAAGAAGCGTAGGTACTATGTTAATTTCAATAAAAATAAGTTATATATACTACAGTATGAGCAAAAAGTCTGTACCATATGGAAAATTTTCTTATTACATACTTCCATTTTAGAATTACATTAAAAACCAAAAATTCCAGATGTGATGCTTGACAACTACTTGTTTATTAGACTAAATTTTGCAAAATGAGAAAGAAGTTGTTTGTTTTATACTGTTTAAATTTTTTAGAATGTTTCTAAAATTAATAGTTTTACACTTTTTTATTACTTTTTAATAAAACTGTGCATTTTCTTACGGAAATCCTTTGATTGAACCTTGGTACTATTTTAAATTTCCACTTTAAGCAAAGTTAATTCTTGAGTTTTAATGTTGAAAGTATTAATAACAATATGTAATTCGTCGAAGAACACAACAAAATAGTAACTAATCAAATAAAATTATCCCGGCAATTGTATCAATTCTAAAAATATTTTAACTTTGACTGTCCAATTGCTTGTTATTGTTATTAGTATTATCAACATTGACATTTCAACAAGCGTTTAATGTTGAAATCGAAAATAGGTCGAAAGTGCTGTTAAATGTTTTCCAAAATTTCATTTGACAACCCTTCATTTACATTTTACGAGAAAATTTTACCATTGATAAATTGTCAAATGTCATGCCATTTTTGGTTGTTAACATGCTTAATGCTAATGTAAATTTTACCAGGGAAGTGTCATTTTTTTTCCCTTTTCTTTTGGACAAAGTTAGTCTTTATAGATTGATGTGCACGGGAAAATTTGGAATGAAAAGGTAACATTCAGTAAGTTTATGACAAAGCGTATTATACTATCACAGTGTTCGTAAATAAATACTCATTTTCAAAAAAGCAAATACCAGGAATTTTTTTCATTTTGTAATAAGATTAATAAACGAACATGTAGAAAAAAACGTAAGGTATCAAATGTGATATTAATTCCGGCATACGCGCTCAAGTAGTAAATAAATGCAATTAATGCAATTACTTTGTACCTAATACTTAGATATAGAACAAGACGTGTCATTTAATGAGCACTCTAGTTATTTTTTGCCAATTAAAAATAATAATGTAAAAACGAAACCGTTGCAAGGTAAGTACATATCCACAAACGTGTAACGTTCCCGTTTTATGATTTATAATAAATGTTCTGCAGGTGTTTTGTCGAGTTTCCTTAAAATGCTGTGTAGATGTCAAATTAGCAATAAACTGCACGTAAGTATGTGCATCTGGTACATAAATATTCCACCTATTTTAATTGCAATAAAATAATGTAATAATACTATTGTATTTAGAGTAATGCAAAGTGCACGAACACAACTACGTATATGCAAAGGTTACATATCTTTTAAGAATAATGACAATAAATAGGCTAAATTAACATAAACATAACATATTTAGTATAATCTTACTGGGGTTATCGTAGGAGTAAGTCTGGAAAATTATTTTTGTTATTAGCGGACAATGTAAAGAAAATTCAATTGCATTACTAAGAGATATAAAGTTGTTAAATTGAAGATAAAGGAGGATGAAGTATATGAACGGTAAGGAAAGTTCATAATCCTTTTTAACAATATATCCACCGAGATTTAACAATATAAATGTGGATTAAACACGATTTTATCTAATGTTTGAATCTGAATTTGTGTGGTAAGACTGGTAAGCGCTTGCATATCTCTTTAATCAAGAATATCTACTAAGTATTTTATTTCCACTTATGTAAATTATGGCGAATATTTTTCATATTGTTAACAGTCACGATATGCACGTGGTTTTTATTTAATTCGTAATAGTACAGTTGCATTTCTACCTTAAAAGGTAGACCGATACAAAGAGGTGCAAAAATAATAGTCTCGTGGGTGCTTAAATGGACCACCCTTATTGAAAACAGGGATTTCATTAACCAGTAATAATAATCCATGATGTGTCAGTAATACACGAAGGGGGTAAATGGTAATAAATAAAATAAAATACTCAAAACCTCCCCTTAGACAATGAATTTAATATTTGAAAAATGTCAGACTTGGTGATAACAATGGGATGAGTGGTTATGTTTTTTGTATAGAAAGTCCACCGAAGTGAACTGAAAGTTTCGCAGTTTAGTTTTTTGCCTTCAAAATTGTAACGCATAATGGCGGTTTGTGAAATTTTTAGTCTTCGTTAAAATGTATTTACTTTCAATATGCCTTATCGCCTTATGCAATCATTCTATCAATGAAAAGCAGGGATAAGGGTTTCTGATGATTTACTCACCGGAATACTGCTGACAAAAGCACCAAAATTTTTTTACAAACTACTTTTACCTATAGTATCGGATTTTGAGTGGGACCCACTTTATTCCGCCACCCACATGGCGGCCATCTTGAAAAATGGCACCCAAAAACCACTTAAATACAGAATATCCCAATTTTTTCTCTAACCGTTGCTCTACCGAAATATACTTACATATAATATCTGTACGACGTACGTGTTTGAGGGTTTGAAATTCTCTACAAAAAAGGTCCATACAGTGTTGTAATTGGATTAGCTGGGTAAGAACGTCATATCCATTATTATAGGCCAAGTAAGCAAATTAGTGGCAACGGCCCACAAACCCAGCAAAACTTGCTTTTTCAAATCTACCTCATACATCTGAATATTTTTCATTCATATTTCATACGAGTGTGACGTGTAGTTTGCAATACCAACCAATTTGTGCAGCTTCATCACAACGACCGTGTTTTAACACGCAACTTAATAATTGAATAGTATAATATTAAAGTAATATTTTAATGCAATCTACAATAGAATTGTTCGTTACAAATAATTAAATTGCAGGTTATACAGTATACAAATACAATGACATAATAAGGTCAAAACACAGTTGCAACTGCACAGTTCTGTACACTTCCAGTCTTTCTTTTTACATACACACCTTGCAGTACATCCGTTATCACTCTTACAGTTGCACCTCAAGAGCTCGCTGCAGGCTGTCGATGCAATTGCTAGCGTATTCCAAACAGGAACCCATGATTGTGTTTTTCCATTGAGAGAGTCCAGCACCAACCTTCTGGAGTGGGTAAACGTTGTTCACTTTGGTCGCTGATGCACCATAGTCCACACTAGTATTGTGTTCTCTTTGAGTGCTGACATAATGCATCATCATCAAGATTTTTCAAGATGACCGCCATGTGGGTGGTGAAGTAAACTGGATCCCACTCAAAATCCGATACTATAGGTATAAGTACTAAGTAGACTATAAAAAAAATTTGGTGCTTTTGTCAGAAGTGTCCACATTTGTCAGACATTTTGGGTTACACTGCCCTACTACATTGTTCATAATTGTCAGCACTACTCAGCATGAAACCAAAGTATTCTGGCCTTTGATAGGGTCGCCTACATATGCAAATTCAATTCAACCTTCATATTTCATTTGAAACGAAGGATTTATATAAATTCCGTGATAGCTCAAAATGATAAATCCATGACATTCCTTAGAGGAAGTGCACTAATAAATGGGAATATTTACGGGTTCAAGGTATGTGGAATGTCTTGTCAGTAGACAAGGCATGTGATGAATCACTATACATAGACATTAAAAAATCTGTTAAGTCACTAAAGGATGGATAGAGTAGATGTGTGGTTTTGAACTAAATTGTATAGGACTTTCGAAAAAATCAAAGACTTGTAGAGAACAATTAAGAAGAATTTAAAAGGATGAAGGAACTGCGCAAACATAAAAGATGTTACAAATGTAAGAGATCCATATTTTAGTTTTTAGGTATGTACTACTTTTTTGATAAAATAAAAAAGGACTATGAGATCGTCTCTCTTGTGAAAGATATCTTTTTGATATATGCGCGAGACTGAACACTTTCTGAACACTCATAGAAAAACTATTTAACGAACATAATGAAGAAGCATAACTGAGCAAACAGTGGTCATTTACATATTAAAACTGTAACTGCATACAGTTAAATGTGACATAATGGGGAGATTTTTGAAAATTGAAGCAAGAAAGAGCTATGATGAAAATTGGGTCAAACTTTATGCTAATCAGGCAACCGTCTTCGACAGCGAAATCTATGCAAACTGCAAACTTCAGACACATACCTACCAGGTGTCAATTTGAAAACTTGCCAAACCTCATATCGTCGAAACTGTAACAGGTAAGTAAAATTTCTCGAAAACGTTTCTAGAACGTTGAGGAAGAACCAATATGACTCATATTATAGAAATCTTTTGCAACTCACCTCTTAGTCACTCCACCCCTAAATTTTAAATTGCACCTTCCCTTGTGTAATACATTATTGGAACGGAACGCTCTTTAAAAATACTATATTCATCAGTACCAAACAAAATGTTAATTACTTAATCAATTATTTTTGAAATAATACGAAAAATCAATTTATTCAAATTTATTTCTTTAAATGTCAAATTAGGTACTATTTTGTGTTTTTTTAGAGATCTTTTTGAAGTGGTGATTTGATTTGATTTTAGTACCTAGCGATATTTACGAAAATAAAGTTGCTGAAACTTTTTTGTGACTTTTTCAACAAAATAATCGATTAATTACCATTTCATTTAGCATTTTCAAAGGGCTTTCAAGTGATTTGTCCAATTTATAAAAATAGAAGTGGGGGGGGGGGGGACTGGAATCTAAAAGGACGATGAGTTGCAGAAGATTTCTATATAAGTCTTCTTCATTATTCTAGAACCGTTTTCGAAAAATATTACTTTCGAAGATATGAGGTCTGGCAAGTTTTCAAAAAAGTGACACCTGGTATATCCTTGTACCAAGTGAGCCCTTAGTTCTCAAAGGTCTGCCAGCTTTACGTAACTCTTTCATTTGTTAATACGATAATTTACTGACATTTTTGCACATATTTAATTCTTAGAAATATTGCCCCAGTTAACAATATTCATCAACGCAAAGTTAAAGAGAGAGTGAGATATTTTAGTTCCCTCCCATTTATTCATTCATATTTACATTGCGTTCAACCTCGTTTAATTTAAAGCAAAGCGAGATGAAGGATTCAAGCACGAAAGAATTTTTTCGTATCTTAAAACCTGCAATTTTCTTCAATTAAATTAAGCCGTTTATGATGAAGCAATAAATTAACTTTTTTCTGGTGGTTACATAGTGTATACGTAATCCTTTCAGTCGTATATACATATAAATATAATCAATACCCTCGAGAGATTTTAAATTTAGTTATTGTTGGTTGCAGTTAAAAAATAAACTTTCTGGAATGTGTTAATTAACAGGTGAAAATATTTTAAAGTTGCCATGCGCTATTAGAAACCCATCGTGCAATTCCTCCTCAATAAAATACCAACGCAGTATATAACGTAAAGAATCCGCTTAAAGTCTTAATAAATACTTCGCTTTGTACTTAAGGCTATATCGTTTATGTTAATTAAATAATTAAAATTAATTAAGTTATTATTGTAGGTGAAGACTGGATCAATTAGAAATTCGAATCTGGGACGTATTCATCACAACGAAACGATTGAAAATTGTTCAAGAATGAGTTTAATTGAAAAATTTGTTTGTTACACCCAAGACGTGTATTTTTACCCACATGTCATCGCAATTTCTTGTGGGTTGGTACTCATTTACATAAGTATCGGAAGTACTTATAGGATCCCAATCAATGTTTCTTATCCTTCGTTTGAATAATTTAAGAAATTTCCATACCGACAAAATAGTGTTGTTGTTCGAAAGTGGTACATTCCGACAATTATCATTTAATGGCGATATTCAAACCTAAATTCTTGAAAATTATTAGTGCCGTGTGCTCATTTTCGTGATTACTTTCGCTTTTTATTGGAGTTCTATCGATCACCATATATATGATTTATGAAATGGAGAAGGTGTGTTCATGTCGCTAGAGGTTACTTACTAACAACCGTCAACGACGAAATATTGAGATTTTTCCAGTTACTAATGACATCGTCTTTTACACTTGAAAGATTAATAGTGAAAGTACAAAAAGTAATACTACGCTCATTTGTTAAAAATATTGTTAGTAAATTGACATGCTCTCTTGATAGAAAGATCATCAAAGTTTAATGAGATATAAATATAATTATACGGTTCTTATGCTGTAATGTTAGGTGTTGGACTGAGGTGTAGAAATTGTTGGCACAAGTTTGGCCTTTTTGAATTTTATTTTTCTGTATAATCTCGAATCTTGCCCACTCATTCCCCATTATGTAGGGTACAAGTTCTTTACCTTTCTTAAACAAAGCAGACAGTGATTTTTGGTTTTTGATATGTTACAACTTAAGAACTCATTTTGTCTTAGAGAAGGGCTCATATGAAAGGTTCCAACTTCGATCTACAATTTCAAATAACATTTGAATTTGACTTCAAGGTTTGGAAATATTAATTTAAACTATAAAATGGAAAGATGTATTAAATTTTTTTCAAAAAATACTAGAGCAGCCAATATTTGATGTTGTATGAGAAACCCCTGTGCCTCAAAAATAAATAAATAAATCAGCTGTAATTTTATTGTTATGTTCAGGTTTTCATTTAGCATTTAAATAAACCTATTTTTAAATTAAAACTTGTAAATTACATCATACAGGGTGGTTCATTTAAGCCGGCTAGGTTTTATATCTAAGGAAATAGAGCTTCGCGAGAAGAGCTCTATGAAATGTAGGATCTAAAATTAGAGGAGGAGGAGAGTGGAAAAATCTAGCGATAAAAGGCAATATAGCTTGTTTGGCTTAACCGAATTTGATAAACTAGGTCTCGTTTAAGAACGTAAGCTTTAGGGTTTAAATCAAAGCAATAACCATATTATATGGATGCATGCTACCCATGTTAGGGGGAGTTATTTGAACAATTTAAGCTTTTTACTACGTATGTGCGCCCTGTTTTGGAGTATGGAGTTGTTGTTAGCAGTCCGTACTTCACAAAAGACATCGACCTGCTTGAAAAGGTGCAGAGACGCTTCACCAAGCTCGCTCCGAGTCTTCGTCAACTGTCCTACACCGAACGACTGAGATCGCTAGGACTTACGTCTTTAACCCAGAGACGACTTAGAGGTGACCTCATCGAAACCTACAAAATTGTCACTGGACACTACAGCTGCGGTCCACCTTGCATACTACACCCTAGCCACAACACTACCCTACGAGGCCACCGGTTCAAGCTGGTTAACGAGCGCTGCAACAAGCTACCCAGACAACATTTCCTAACCAACCGCATCGTTCAAAAGTGGAATGGTTTGCCAGCGCATGTCGTCGACGCGCCCAACTTGACCACCTTTAAAAAACTTCTGGATTCGCATATGTCGTAATTGTCCTTATATTCTACGTTTTTCTTTTTTTTCTTTTTGTATTTTAAGCTTGTCACACGATTGTTGCTATTTTCCTTGACCCGAACGTGCCTAAATGTATTGTGAGTACCATCGGCCTGTGGCCGCCTACTCTTTGTCTCGAATAAATAAATAAATAAAAAAAGAAATTCGCATTGTTTCGCAAATTAATACTTAACAGCAGTTCAATGGTCAATAACACGGTATTTTAACAAAATATTTAGAAAGCCGTAAAATAAAATAAGTTGATTTCCATGGAAACAATAATTGTCAATTTGCTTATGGATTTTGTGTTTATCAGTTTATCATAAAAATAACCTATATCAATTTATAAAGATATCATTGAAACGATGTGATAATCCGAAATATGGTCCTTCGAGCCAGATACGGATATTCGTAAAATAAATACACCAATTTAACAATTTAAATTTTTCTAATATGTACAATTGGTTCAAGTACAAAATTATTGCAAATCTACGTACGAAAGTACAATACAGGACGCATTGATTTATTGTGATGTCACACTGTGTATGTTGCTCGCGGATATAAAACTGTACCATCACTATATAATAACCGAAAGATGTGTATATGTATGTGTTGCTGTGCACTTTTCCGACAGTCGCCGAATGCTGACGAATGCGGATGTGATATTTTAAAACCAAAGCTATTATAAATTTATAACCTACAAATTAATACTACAATTTAGATACCCCCGCAAACCACGTAAATATCTGCACTAATTTTTTTCAAAGTAAGTTTTAAACATTTTAGTGTAAAAGTCCGTCATCTTATTCAAACGGTATTTGTGTCTAAATATATTTTCTTTACTTAGAAAATACGTTCAAAGTTTCCTTATGGAGATTACGTGTAAATAGAATTCGCTATTTGTGCTTATTTTTGGGTGAAAATTTTGTCTAAACATGCAAAGTTTGTCTGTCCGAAGTCCTTAACCCATTTCGAACATTAAAACAATGCCAGAAAGTACCTATTTTCGCGAAAATTTTCAAAATGACAAGTATCGGAAACTTTTTCTCGGTAACATGGAAATTTAATTATTTCAAGTTGAAAAGTTATTCAAATCATGAAAAATGATTCTATTATACCTCGCGTTAACATTTTCATGGTTAAAATGATGTAAAAATTAGTAACAGCATTCATCGTAGACTAATTTATGTGTCTCGATACGTTCTTTCGGTAACTTTCGAAATTAATGTACATGTTTGTGTGCTTATTTCGAATTTAGAAATTTTGAACGATGGACGATGTTGTAGGTGACATATATAGTCGAATGTTTTCACCGAGAAAAATGTTTTTGTCTACATATTTAACTTAATATCTATTGATGAAAGTAGGTAGCAAGTGTATTGTTACGTTACACTATACCAAAGAGAATACCTATACTTTGACTATACTTCTAAATATACAACTTATATTGTAATTAAGAGGAAGTTTAGTTAGTGAAATAAACAAAAATTTGAAACTGTTTAAGGTAGAGAAGGTCTTTCTATAAAACAGATGTTATGCAACGTTAGACCAGCCTCTATTTGTACATTTTGTGTTTTATGGTATTTTTAGTTTTACTATAGTTAAAGATGAATGTTAAAACGTTCTCCCTAAGGCCATTCGTATTCCCAAAAAGCTGCGAGTGTCCAGATTGAGTTTTTTTACATTCAAAATTCATTCTAACCTATCCTTATGAAGTTCACACGGAATTTGTTATATTATTTTCGTTAATTTTTGGGCAAGGACTATGTGCAAAGACGTAATTAACATTGTGAAAGGGCCATTATGTATTTTTGGTCTCAAATCTATTCCAAAAAGTTTGAATTTTACATTTTTTTTAATAATTGGTAAAAATTTACTATAAGTAGGTAGGAACGAATTCGTATATCCTTCACCAAATATCAACCCGTTTTTGTGATTTTTACGTCAAATGTAAGTAAATGTAATCCTTTATTTTAGTTACTTTAATAACTTGCTAAATTACAGATACCTACGTCCTACATGGTCAAAAATCTGAAAAGGTACAAAAATGTAAATTTTTTTTCTTTTTTCAAGCAACTAAGCCAGCTCAACAAGGTGTGATATTGTAAAACAAAAGCTATTACAACCTATAATCACAGATTACCCCCCCCCCCCCCCCCCCCTAAAGCACGCAAAGCGCGAGAATCGCGTGTACCCCCGTTTATAAGCTAAATATTGAACTTAACTGTTGCACCCATCCACTAGTAGTTTGTGGTATTTCACACAGAGGTGTATTTAAGCCTCGATATATCTACTCTTTCGACATAATTGAAATTTCGTAGTACTTATTTCAAATTCCATACCTAAAGTATATCGGCTTTAAGATTTATTTCAATACATAGACGGACAAATGAACACTCATTACACCGTGTAGCTGCATTATTAAACTTTGCTAACAAGTTTTCTGAAATTAGAAAGTTGTAAGGTTTGAATTACGTCCGAGGGCTTTAATGGTTTTATTTAAATTTAAGTTCGCGACTCGCACCAGATTTTTCAAAACGATATGTAAATATGCAAATGCACAGTATTTATTTTTGTAGTTCTTCAGGTCTATTCAATTTCCTGTGCTAGAAAATTAAATTAAATTTCAAAAAAATTTACTCAGATGTAGTCTAGTAACTAAAAAAAAAATCTGCAATCTAATTAAGAAATAAATTATGATCTTATCAAACGTTTATTAACGCATTAACCTGTATGATGTACGTACAGGTGTACCCTTTTTAAATTATATTACGTACATGAGTTTTTCTAAATTATGAATCCAGGAAAAACATCGTTTAATGAAATTCTAAATATGAATATAGTTTTTTGAAAGTATAAATAGCGATACGCTCATGCTTTTTCAAAAGTATTATTTTAATTCGTACGTAATTAGCAACGGTTGTAAACAAATGATAAAACGAGAGTTTACCGGTTTGTTTACACTTTCTGTGTAACTGATTAAAGTTATACATGTTTTTAATTGTGTATTATACACGCTTAATCAAGTACAACACTTCAGTAAAGTTATTATTGTGGATGTTAATTTACTTAACGCGAGGTAATTAGACGCTTTTAAAGGAGTAAATAGTACGAACCGCTAACGCTAGAGGCTTTGTTCGTACAAGATTCCCATTTACTTCATTTAAATCAGTTGCTTTATTGTAAAATTAGTTTGTTGAAATACCTATAGTGCTCTTACAGACTTTTGCATTCAACCATTTCATTTTAGAATTTTTAAGGCGACCATGATCTGTCATTTAGTGATCCATTTAAATTTATTTATTATGAAAAATTAGACAAGAATATAATTCTGTCACATCTAAAACAATTTTGAAAAAAAATTATGGTTACACGTGGAGTGTAAACTCTGATTATGATTTAATATACGGTAATTTCAATCAATTAAGTATAAAATTACTAGGCGATTTATCTTTAAATTGATATGATCATCTGAGAGAGAAATGTGATGTGAGAATTAACATGTGATTAATTATGATTTGCATCAATTTTGTTAGATTAGGTGATGTGGGATCTAATATAATTCTAAACAAAAATTTAGATCATTAAAAAGTTTACAGCGCTGCGCGTAAATTAAAAACTTGACATTTAAGTGTATCAAGTACTTGTAGTCAGATTGTTAATGGTTCTATTAATAAAAAAAAAAGTTTTAAATAGTGACTTGCATGTTAGAAGGCATTTGTATATTTAAAAGCAAAATCTTACTCAAGAAGAGGTTTGAATTGCATTCTGTCGATTTTTAAGCTAGATAAATAAATCACAAGTGGCGTGATCATTATTACACACATATACTAAGGTGTCATTAAATAAAATATAACAAATAAAATACCATACAAGCTATTTATTGGCTTATAATTTTACAATCAATGACATGGTGGGTTATAATCGACGGGAATCCTGGCGAAGAACACTAAATTAGGGGTATAATACGTGAGCATTCTCGTAAATAACTTCCCGTTGTGATAAACTATTTGCGTACCGGTATGAAAAATTGTTTTACTACCAGTTGGTCTCCGATTTTATTTGCCGTTTTCGCCACAAATCCTCCATCATAATTTGACGTCTGGGTCGTTGGAAAATCTCGAGAACCTCAATATGAAAGTCTACAAAATACAGAAAGGCATTGAAATTTAGCTATCTACAGTCCTATACATAACAATTATGAGCCTTTAAGGGGAGTTGATTCCATATTGGGTTTAACATTTGTAAAAGGCTCTTGGATGAGCGGTTTTTGAATTAACTTGTTTTTTTTAGTGCTATAATGAAGTAATTTTACATTTGACTGCGATTCAATCAAACTCTGCGTTTAAACAAGTTGTTCTGTTACTTTACACTGTTCAGGAAAATCAATGTGATTATACTATTAAAGGTATCCGTGATCAAGTTTGAACATACTTTAGCGCCAATATACCAAGTTATTTCAAAATGTTCCATTTAATTCAGAAAAGTATCAACTGAAAAATCGGCCGTTAATTAGCCAATTGATTTGTCGTCTACAGGGTGTTTCAATATTCACTCCCCAGCCTTCGGATATGTATTCTACAACTAAAAATAAGATAAAAATAAAGAATAGTAAAATCCCGAAAGCCTAACCGTTTTCTAAATGTTCGGCAACACGGGCGTTATCATTACAAGCGCCTAAAACTTTTATCATATCGACGTATTCTATGTTAATATACCTTTCCATTATTAATTTACAAGCTTTTCCAGCTTTCAATACTTTATAAATGATATTAAGTCAAATAAACGTCAAAGTAAAACAAAATACCGACAAGTAATTGCATTGCAATTTGATTTAAAATTTTGAATGTCCAGAAAGGGCAGGGGGTACTTGTAAATTCAATTTAAAAAAACTACGCAAGAAAAAAATTTTTTTTTGTTCTTAGACAAAGGTTTGGAAAATTAAGTGTCAAAGACTATGTTCAAATGTTGACCCTCGCGCCGCTGACACTCCTCTAACCGAAAACGGAAATTAGCCACCACGCGTCTACCCATCATCTGGATCACCTTTTCCTGGAAAGGTTGTTGGACAACCGAACCGTAAGCGATTGATTTGAGGTGTGGTAAATTACCCAATCTTGTTGAAACGATGTTTCTACATTAAAATCTTCAAACTCCTGCAATTGTGAACCCAAAAAGTTCCTTTGCAATGCCGTCCACTGTTCACCGTAAGTGCTCGTCCTCGCTGGTCTTCAAAAAAAGAAGGCTTCACCAGAAATGGCAGCCCACACAGTAACTTTTGGACTATGTAGTGGTTGTTCATATTTCTCTCTTAGATTTTCGTTGGCTTCAATACTAAACAGAATGTTTTCAAACATTGGGAAGCATTTCATTTGCAAAATTCAGTCGAAGAGGATAGTAGGTAACGCAAGGAAGATTTTTTAATGTAAAGTTCTTCACTGTGTTTGCGAACTGATTGTGAATTCTGCACGATAGCAACGTTGAGAGCTGTGACTGTAACTCACCATTGCGATAAAAGGCGCACGCAAAAAAGCGGTATGGTCTCCAGAATGTTTTCAAACATTGGGAAGCATTTCTTTTGCAAAATTCAGTCGAAGAGGATATTTCAGTTTTTGAACCATCTGAATTTTGATATCAGCCTAAGAGATGGATTACTGAACATAATCTAAAGATTTTTGGCAATTCAATTTGGAAATGAAAGTTTCGATAATCAACACATAAGTAGAGTATGCTTTTGAAAAACTTATTTGAAGATCGAAGAAAACTTATAATAATTTATATAAGCTCAAAAAAGTTGATTTTTCGTCCAAATCCAAAATATTGTTAATGAACGGAAAGGCACTGCAAGACAGAAAATAAAAACGTAGGTCCTGTATCGATATGTTTGGCACATTAAGAACCCTTTTCTGGTAGTGGAATTCTGCCAATTCATTTTCTTACGTCAGATCGTAAACTTTCGACAAAAGTATTTGAGTTTTAGTAAGTTTTAATAGCCAACTGTAGTACATAAGTAAAGTGGGACCTTTTGCTATATTTTCATATGTCGTAATTCCAACGTCCTGGTCCAAATCCAATATTTTTAAAAAGTTTAATAACGAATATATAGTGGGGGGTCCAAAAGTCTGGAACAAAATTCATAGTTTCCAAAATAATTATTTTTGGAAAAATCTCTCGCACACGTCGATTTTTATTATTTGTTGGGTGTATTTTAAAATAAAAAAAATTTACCAAAAACTCAAGATGGCGGCCATACGCCATTTTGATTCACAGAAAATTAATTAGTTCATAAGTACATAACGCAACAGTCATACCCAGCAGACTTCATAGCAATACCTACACGGCTTTGGATCCTCCTTATACAGATTATTTGAAAGCAAATTTTACTGCTAAGGTGGTTATACGTGTGTCCCCGGATTGTTTGGACGACTCTTGTAAATGACAAAAAAATTTCTAGTTGAAATTTTAGCTTCTGGGGTCCAGCCCTGCTTGGTTTGAAACTAATTTGTGACATAATTTTAGTTTCGAAAAATCAACTATGCCTTGGAAATTTAGAAAAAACTGATTTTTCACACCAGTAAAGTGCTTTTTCTGTTACAGTTACGACAAAATGTTAATAAGAAAAGTTGTTCAGAATCAAAAACTGAGTAACTGTACAAAATTTTAAAATCCTAAGCTTACTTTAATTTTTGGCCCTTTTTTTATTGGAAAAGTACAAAAGTGCTCTTTAAGAAAAAGCAATTACAAAATGTTATTAGGAAAAGTTGTTCAGAATCAAAAACTGGGTAACTGTACAAAATTTTAAAATCCTAAGCTTACTTTAATTTTTGGCCCTTTTTTTATTGGAAAAGTACAAAAGTGCTCATTAAGAAAAAGCAATTACAAAGTGTTATTAGGAAAAATTTTCAGAATCAAAAACTGAGTGACTCTACACAATTTTAGATATCTCTGAGCACTTTTGTACTTTTCCAATAAAAAAAGGGCCAAAAATTAAAGTAAGCTTAGGATTTTAAAATTTTGTACAGTTACTCAGTTTTTGATTCTGAACAACTTTTCTTAATAACATTTTGTCGTAACTTTAACAGAAAATGCACTTTACTGGTGTGAAAAATCAGTTTTTTCAAAACATCCAAGGCATAGTTGATTTTTCGAAACTAAAATTATGTCACAAATTAGTTTCAAACCAAGCAGGGCCGGACCTCAGAAGCTCAAATTTCAACTAGAAATTTTTTTGTCATTTACAAGAGTCGTCCAAACAATCCGGGGACACACTGTATATGTGCGGGGAAGACGTAGTTTCTTTGTCCAATGGGGAATTCGGAAAACATTCCATAACAGCATGTTGTTGAGAAATGAATGACAGTGACTTTATTTTGAAATAGA
This sequence comes from Pyrocoelia pectoralis, assembly GCA_036250285.1. Taxonomy (NCBI): domain Eukaryota; kingdom Metazoa; phylum Arthropoda; class Insecta; order Coleoptera; family Lampyridae; genus Pyrocoelia; species Pyrocoelia pectoralis. The sequence goes on along the minus strand of CM070080.1, from coordinate 21,974,686 downwards.
CAATACAGTTTTCCAAAAATTTCCAACTTCTTTTTACCTTAATTAAGTATTTGTCTCAATTGCTATCCTTAAGTGGAATACCTCATCCCGAGAAACTTGTCCATCGGCATCGCAGTCTCTTTCAAGTGTAGAATTTTTCCTTTATAGGTTTAGTTACACATTCTTTAACTTCTTTGGAAACTTTACTACAGTTCCATCCTTTGTGAGATTAAAAAAGGTAAAAGAAAAAATAAACATACATTAATGATTTCATTGGAATAAACCACGATTTCCTTTTGATGCCTTCACGAATATATGTTATGCCGTTAGACTTAAGATTGGTTCATAAATTCGCATTAGCGATAAATCAATAAAAGCAGAAGAACGTTGTGTTGCAAAGGTGCGAGGATCACAGAACTAAAATGATCAAAGAAAATGTGTATTATCTTGGTCTGAATAATAAATAACTCATTTGTTGCAGAGTGTAAGGTAACTCCAGCTAACCTCACAAATAATCTATTCGTTCCTTTGTCTACCTATGTTCCTCAAAGCGGCAGCATTCTATAATAATTTTTAATATTTATTTCATGTACGAAATGCAAACAATAAATTAAAATAGTATCTATTTATGGTAAATGATCGTGCGATTTCCGCTCACAAAGAAAGACTTTGAATGTTGTAAACCGAACCATCTGCAATATAAATCAAAAAATCGTGGCCATGTGTACTAGGAATTTGTTTTTCATTTTTCAACTATGTCTAAGGGCTCTTTGCACATTCGTTTGTTCTTTATTACCGTACGTTTGATGTAGATTCTCCAAAACGTTCGACTTAAATGTTCTGTAGAAATCTTTTTGAATCTGTGTTAAAATCTACTGTTAGGGAAGCTTAACTTAAGGGTTTTGCTGTAATATTGCTTTATAATAACGATAAGCTATGAAAAACCAGCCTCCTTGAGATGTAAACTTATGGCCAACAGTGTCAGTGTCTATGAAATAGATTTTTCGCAATTTCCTTTAAAGTCCTTTAAAATCTAGAAACGGAAGGTACGACGGCTGATAAATTACTCCAAAGTGACAAGAACCGTTTAGTTACCCAAGAAACTTATAACCCTTTTTGAGATCCAACCTACCTTTTTGCGGAGTGAATCATGCCTTATTTCTAGTAATTATTCCTCAGCACGCTTAGTGCCATTTACCTTCGATGGTAACCATAAGGATCACCGTCGCGGGGAAAGCGCCAAATTGAACTGGTTTGCATCGAGGGCTCCTTTTGGGTGTACGAAAATATAACTACGGGATGCATATTTACACATCCTCCTATACAACGGCACCAGGGTGCTGAAATCTGTTAGTCTTTGTGGCGTACAATTGAGCTATAAACGCTCACTGATTTAGGCACCTCCGCGAATTGTTTAACTTATTTTAACACTTCCAGGTAAAATAAAGCAGCCAGAGTAAAATAATATAAACACATGTTGAAATAATTAGTTATTTATTTATTTAAAATATTACTGCGATTGTATGGTATGTACGTCCCCGTAAGTTGAACCATATGGAAAACTTTTTTATTATTAATTTTAAGGAAAAAAGGTATTCTACATAAAATGTTCGGAATGGTCCAAAACTCAAAATACAACCATCAGATATCAATTTTTTCATTCGTATAGGAGGTTTGTCAAAAAATGTGATTTGTGATTGTGAAATGTGCAAGTAAAATACTCCTATTTCGAAAATTGTTATAAAGAAAAGTTGGTCAGAATTGAAAACTACGTTCAGATATGCAATCATATCCATTTGTATTAAAAAATAAGTTCTTATATTTTTTGGAACTTTTCTCTACAATAATTATACATATTTACATTTTAGTTTTATTTTAGAACGATATTTGATGACAAAATATTACTTAAATCGACATGGTTAAATATTTAAAGCACAGTTTTTAATTCTAAATAACTTTTTTTATAATATGTACATTTTGATATTGTCAAAAATGAAGGTACTTTACTGTTGCGTAAAATTCATATTTTTTGACCAACCTCGTATAGGTACGACTGAAAAAAATTAATACCTGATGGTTTCATTTTAAAAGTTTTAGATCATGCAGAACTTTTTAAATCAAGTTTTTTCAGTACGTGTTTCTACAGAGTATTTTTGTATCCATTTGCATTCGCTTTCATAGTCGTCCGAAAATTTTGTTTTTACTTCCACAGTATATTTATCTTCATTTATAATCGTACTTAACACGATCTTACACGCTGGAGCAACACGATGTGAAAGGGACTTTATGTTTTTAACATATTCCTCCTCCATTGTGGCGTATAAATATTATAACAAACGTGCACTTATCTCTATTAACAACTAGGAACGGAAATATAACTGCCAAATTCTTATACGTAAGGTGTACCTATGCATGCGCACGCTTGCAGTGATTTCAGCTCTCGGAGAGGTGCCTAAATCAATGAGCTTTTGTAGCTCAATTGTACGCCACAAAAACTAACAGATTTCAGCACCCTGGTGCCGTTGTATAGGAGGGTATGTAAATATGCCTACGGGATAAAGGGAAAAAGCACTAGCAAAGCAAAGAGGACCTTTAAATCTTTGTGTCCTTAAAGAGTGCCACTGATAACACTCTCTAACAAAATGTACGAATTGCGTACTCCTTTTAAGATATAACTTTTATCATTTTTACTTGATTGGAAGGGCAGCTGACTTTAAACAACCTAACATATCGCAAAAAAGGTTCATCCTTACCGATCAAAAGACAAAAGATTAAATTTACCAGAAAATAGTGCTTATTCATCAAGGCTACTTAATTATCATTCTGTCCTATTTTTCTATAGCTACTGACGTGATACTGTTTTTTGCTACAGATTGATGTTTTTGCAACGGATGTCAGTTGTTAAGAGAAAATGTAGCACTAGTTACTGCCGCGTAATTACCACAAAACGTTTTGACCTCAACATCCCTAAATTACACAGTGGCGTACTGCGACGAAGTTGTTGTGTCACTCTATGCAAATTCGTTTTCAAAAGTTCACTGGAATGCCCTTTATGTCGGTGAAGTTCCAAATTGTGACTTGAAATTCAAGGTGTCGATTACAGCTTCTTTTATCGCCCATTTTTACTTGGCGATAGGATACGGCAATGTACGCAAGCAAACAATCATGATAAAAAAGTTTTGTTCATTAACATATGTAATAAAATTGGAAAAACTCCCAAATTTGAAGCGTTTGTTATTGACACCGAAACAATGATTCACCGTGCATCTCTCTGCTTTGCCCTTATTTTAGCAGCGAATATCGCGTACAGTGAAAAAGAAGTGAAATCGAACACTTTACATTCCAATTTCGATCAGTGTCCAATTAGAAACGTAAGTTTTATGATCGACACACCATTTTCACTTATTCCAAATTCTAGGATGAAGGAGTTGTAGTTTTGAAATCAAATTTGCCACTGCGCGTTCAAGATAAACTTTCATCGGCACTAACAACAATCTATCAAACAACTTCGGACCCGATGCGTCGTCTCTCACAATTTCAAGCTGAGACTAGTCGATTATATCCAATGTATTGGAATGTCATTTTGAATTTTTCAAACATTACGTTCTTCGACAAGTACTACATTTATCTACAGATGGGTGACGATCGAATTCTTGCGTTTGGTTTGAATTAAACTTCTTTAATGTGTTAAATTATAGTTGGTTATTGAAATTACATTTGAAATTAAAGCAAGCATGAAAAAATGTGCATTTATAAGGGACATTATATCAAAAAATGTCGTAATTATTATTATATACAGCTGCGATATAATTATTGTTAATTTTCTGTAGTAACTAATAAATAATTAATTAGCGATATCCTTTCACTCGTGCAGCTGTTTCATTCCCTTTTTAATATCAGCGAAATTGCAATTCGCAGTATAAATTCTAGATTTAATGCTAGACGACCGGCAGGGGCATGCTAAGCGCAATGCTATAAAGTTCTGCTTACCTTAGCTGGTCAGATCGCACCGCAACTGATTTTATAATTCAAGAAGGCTCTAGATCTGGGTTCAAGTCTGGATGGTAACAGTATGAAATCCATAACGAACGGTAAACGGTAAAAAATGTAAAAGGTGTCAAGATGCAAAAGGTCTTGAGCGGAGCCAGAGCTGGAGCGGGAGCGGAACGGGAGGCGCAGCGAGAACCGGAGCGGGAACAGAGCCGGAGAGGTACTGGAGAGGAGCCGGAGCAGAGTAGGAGCGGGAGCTGGAGCGGAGCTGGAGCAGAACCAGAGTGGAGCCGGAGCGGTGCTGGAACCGAACCGGAGTAGAGCAGAGCGCCATGTTATAAGGTATCGCAGTGATATAACAGCCATCTTTGTCACACCTAGTATATTTGGTTATATTTTTAAACAAAAATGTTATAATATACGTACGTTTTTTTTATTTGAACGCAAACGCGAGAAAGTTAGCCCCATATACTGGTTGAATTTGTTGTAGAAAAAAGGGTAATATAAAAATAAAATCTGCAATATGACAAGAGTAAGAATTGACTGCCATCATTTATGCAATTGTAACATATCCAATTAAGCTGCGACTAACTTCCAGTAATATAGAGCGTTGTTAATTTAAGATAGAACCATAATAAAATGAACAAGGAACAGTGTTGATAACTGAAGTTTCGGTTTAATGTGATTTTTTCGTTTGATGACTGATGCACAATTTGATCGGAAGTTATTTCCATACTAAAATCCCCATTAATATTAATTAATTAATAAATAAACAAAAATTAATACCTAATAAAGTAATGTGGAAACCCTTGTGTGGCGGTTGAACACAACACTGCAAATACCAAGTACCACAATAATAAATTTATTAAGGCGCACGCGTTTCGAAATCGAAGCTGTAATCATCATTGCTCTTGCGTTGTTCGCTGATAATAACAGCTTTTCTATTGAAACGTGTCCTATTCAATAAATTATTTTTGTTTTGGAGTTTAGGGTGTTGTACAAAGATTCTCTGTGTCCATAATGGTGGATTAAATTCTTCTCCTTTGAAACTCAAAAGGGGGTAAACATATAACGTTTACTGGAGATAAATAAACTCTAAACCTTCCCCATATGTTTATTAATTAATTCATTTGTTAATAGCAGCGACCGGTTTCGATAAAAATCATCGTCAGACTATGAGTAAAATAATGGATTGATGAAGAGTGAAGCTTAAAAAATTTTGTTTTTGAAAGTTTAATTTTGCGGAGTGCTATCATGCCTCCTATATTGTAATTATTTAATCCTTCGCCTTCAACTTCTCTCCCCTTATGTTTGACATTTAATTAGTGAATTAATTTTATTTATTTATTTATTTATTTATCGTCTTTTAAGGTTCACTCTTCATCAATCAATTATTTTACTCATAGCCTGACGATGATGTTTATCGAAACCGGTCGCTGCTATTAACAACTGAATTAATTAATAAACATATGGGGAAGGTTTAGAGTTTATTTATCTCCAGTAAACGTTGTTGTACAAAGATTCTCCCTAATGTTGCGAAAGCACACTTCAACGGAATTAAGTATGCTTACGCAGAAGAAGAAATTTGGTACCTATTATCATCCGTTACCTTACGGCCAGTTGAAAACATTTTTGATCTCATTTCAACGTCTTATTTAAAATGCAATTTTTAATCACTCAAAGATGACCACGACTAAATGAAAAATCAAACGGTATTATGCTCAATGATGTAAGTACCCCCACGTCAGTTCAGAAGTATCGTCTCCTGAAAGTTTAGAGTCGGAACTTCCAGATGGTATTTCACGCATCTTTTACTCAACTAAAGATAAAAAAAATTTCTTCCACCAAAAGGAATAAATAAAAATTCACTTAAATTCTTTCACTTCCTTACGTAAGTTATTTAAACAAATTTGAATATAACCAAATTAGTTAACTAGCAAAAAACTCATATGGTAGGATCTTTTTTGTTACTTATACATAACAATATTAAACATAATTTCTTTATTTTTATTCACTAAATACATAATAAATTATGATAATGGATTTGTAGACTGGTAAAGTCTTTGGCCCGAAAGATACGTTTATGTTAATTTATGCGCTATAATTATATCCAGAATGTCGACAAAGACGAGTGCCCAAAACAATTTAGAATATTCGCCTTGCTTTCTGCACTTTTAGTAGTCCATAGGACCAGAAATCTTGAATTTAAGTAAACTAAGTGATAAACATGCTAAAAATATTGTAGTTTGGGAAATATTCGCAACAGCGACATTTTTGGTAGAGGTTGATGATATTTGCGATGGATCATTGACGTTTTCATCATTTTCTTTAGCATGATGCGAACTTTGAACCGTTAAAAATCAGAAACTGACTTGCGCGTCCATTTTTTCACGCCATATAAAATTAGAATTACCGCCTCCGTGCCCTGTAAAACTATTTTGGTCACGGATAAACAAAATGAGAATTAATTTTGACATCAAATATCAGCTAGTTATAGACCAATTATACACGCAACGTACACTAAGTTAAGGCATCTTACAATGTGGGTGTGTGCTTAATCCCCATGCATAATTCTACGCTTGGGCCTTTATTATACCTAAAACGGAATTTAAACAATTTCATTTTTTACGATCTAAATTATAGATTAGATGGAAAATATTTTTTTCTTTCAAAAATTTAACTTTTAATAATACAAGCAAAAGCAGCTACCATCATAAAATTGATTAATAATAAAGAAGAATCTCTTTAATTAAGCCTTAAGCTGGAGTGAAAAAAAAGAGTTAATCTGGGTATAAAACTTGGTCTCTTAATTTAAATTCAAGTAGCATATGATGTTAATGAGAATGGAAATCTAGTAAATTCGCTGTTCTATTAATTTCTTTAAGTAACCACACAAACAGGAAGGTAGCAATTTTGAAGTTAAACATACGTTTAATCAATGAAATTGTGGAGGTTTAATAACAGGTTTATACGTATAATTTAATTGAGTTAATTTGTGCTACTTAAAATTTTTTTTTCGGTTTGATTGTCAATCAAGCTTAAGAACGCAGACCGTTGTCGTGTGACAAAATAGTAACTCTAATTGATCTTCAGATGCCAATTTGCGCGATAAAAAAGCTGAGGTTAATTCGTAGCAGTTGTTCTCATTTGTGTTTAGTTGCGAAACGTATAATTTCAATTGGAATCAATTTGCATACTTTCTGCTTTTCCTAAATCAACTAATGCAGTTATGCGGTAGTATTTCAAACCAATTTTTTGTGATTGGTAAGGTAATACGTTATGATGATATTTGAAATGCACGGACGTGTCAATATGTAACTTGAATATAAAAAAGTTTATGGTATGCTAGTTATTAGTTAATTACCATCTGCTTTCATTTAAAATCATGAAGGTATCTGAAATGGACATGCAAAAACCGTGATGGCACGATAATATGTGCCTTAAGCGTTCCGATCTGTAAAAATTCTAAAAAAATCTAAGTAAGTTTTTGAACATGTGGTAATTTAATTAAATTCATTACATAGAACACTTTTCAAAACAATGATCTAGAAGAAGCTATTTAAGGTCAATGTATATGTGTTTGATACATATCAGTTCCGTAATAAATTTCCAATGGATGACAGTTGTACCAATCGCGTGCCTTAATTGAATTTGTCTATATTCACATCTACGGAAACTTCTACTTAAAGTAGAGTAGGCGGAATTTTAACGATTAAAAATAAACACCAGTAGGTTCTTACAAAGCACGCATATTCGATTGATTCGCTTAATTTAAATTCATTATTTTTAATATTCTTGCTATACTTGGATATAGAACTGTCCAGATTATTTATTTTTAATATTAAGGATTGTTAATAAGTTATAATCAAAAACGTGAATGTTTGCATATTTATGCGAATTATATCGCTTTTTTAACTATCATGTTGTGATACTTATTGAAAAAGATTTATTTATGTTATTTAGGCGTTGATTTCACTGGTATTCAACTGTTTCTGTTTTACATTTAAATCATTAAATTATTATATAAGAATCAAGTCGCGAATTATAATGAATTCGTAATTAGTACTTATTTAAATGTCCTTCATTTATCATTAAAACCTGAAAATTTGGCAGTGGCACCAAAATACTCCAATTGGACCAGCTTCCCACCATATTGGGAAATTAACCGGTCTAGAATTAACATAATTTAAAGTAACGACTACACCATGATGGAGAGTATAGTTGTCTAATGTTTAATATTTATATATTTCTGTTTACTTGTTTACAAATGTTGTTACTCTTGCTACTTGTATACCTACAACTATTAAGCAGAACGTAACATTTAATCGTCACATACTGCTACCATTTGGATGCTTAATTACTAAAAGACAAAATATTTGTTGGCAAAAGTCAACTAGAAGGAAATCTGGAAACAACCAACATGAACATTACTAGCCCTAAATCATTGCCTTTAACTACTAGAAAACGGTCCTGATATATTGGTAATTGGTATACAAAAGTATAAAGTTTAGTGAAATTTTTTTACGCTTGTCGCCCTTTACATTTTCACCACATCATCTCATTGTTGCCGCTTGTTTAAGCATTCATTAAATAAAATAAAACTTACGTTCAATATGAGTTCTGAAGGATCCCTTTCAAGTTACCTACTACGGAAAAACAGGGTACAGACTTCTTGAAGAGGCCAAGTAAGCTTGAACCAAGGCAGGGTTGGTAAATTGAATAAGAGTTAGCCTTACTTTGCAGGATTTTGGTTAATGTTGATAAACCGTGCGTGCTACCCCAACACAGGCGTTTCAAAACACTACAAAACAATTTTGAAACTTAGCGTACTCATTTGTGTATATAATAATAAATAATGAAGTAATTTCGCAAAGAAAGCGCAAATTTCCACTCCGAAGTGTTGTTTTGTAATATGTTCGAAAACTTGTGAAGCGTAACAATTTGATAACGATAGTAGCACAATAATTAAGAAAATTTCATCTTTTTCTAGTTTGGTCTCCATTGTTTAAGATCTTTGAAGAAATTGCAACGTTACTTTTTTGGAATTTTTTGTAAAATGTTCATTACGAAGATGTTGAGTTGCTGTAAATTGTGTCGCAATTATACCTTAAATACTGTTTAAGTTTCTATTTAAATTTAATATGGGCAGCGTTTTGTTTTAAATATCCTAAGGAATTGTGTCGTGCACTCAATCAGTGACCTAGGTACCTACCAATTATTTCATGCCAGACATTACGATGGGCTTTAATTGGAACTATAATAAATAATAACAGTGTTAAATTCTAAAAAAAATCCTATTTGTCGACAAAGGGACCAGCGGGTGTTCACGTGTAGTTTATATCAAGATGTCTTATTATTACTTTTGATAAACAAAATTTGTGCTTTTCAGTTGTATCTGAATTGTTGATGCTTATTGTGAATCACACATATCTGAAAGGTTTTAAACATTTCAAGTACATAACCTGCTAAGCTGTTGGAAGCTTCTTATCGACAAAATTACACAAATGTGACAATAGCGTAAAAGTTGCGAAACATTTCGTGTACACAATGTTGCAACGAAACTAATAGGAAACGGCTTTTACGAAATGTTTCTACACCCTTTTCGAAACGTAAGGTGGACACTATAATCCGTTACTGTTTCACTATTATTGCGTACTTTGCTCATTTTAATATATCCCCATTTTTTGTATGTTTGGTAATAAGGTTTCAAAAATACCGTCAGGTGAATAAATAGCTAATTGAGAAGAATGGTAGAAAGCACAATAAGGTTTCATAAACGTCCTTTTCGTGCCGCGCAACAACTCAAAATGGTTTGGAAATCAAAAGGTATATGTCTCCATAAGTCTGGAAAAAACCGATTGGCTAATCAGTATAACAGTTGACAACCTTGTTTCATCGATTTTAGACCTCTAAAATCTAACTTACGCCTGGTAATTATTGATAGCGGACCATAGTCCAAACTTTTCGCTCAAGGACATCAAAAACCTTGAATAATGCCGAGTTGTGAAATGTATCTCCTGAAATTTGGGCCGTTTAGCTTTAATTGTACCAACTATACGATACAAGCGCATAAATAGAAAATAAAAACTTACCTACCAAAACCGGGCCCAGTGGATCATATGACTGTGGCGGAAATTTAAAGCAATAATTAGAAATGTTATATAAGGAACAGTTCGTGGGCATGATGACTTTTTCAAACTAAAGATACAGTAATAGACTAACAGTGCACAGCTTCACATATTTTAAACATAGACGCCTTGCAGAGTGTGATTATGACTTCATACTCTACAGCGAATCTTGAAATATCGGATTCCATTCTGACACTCTTTTAGAAACAGCTGCACGATTGATAATATTATAGGTATATGTGACATAATTTAAATGCATTATGGTACATACATCACGTAGTATAACCTTCCTGTCGTCACACTGAGCCTGTAGTCTCACTAGCTGACGAATACGATTCTTTTTGGCATCGTATTGAACTCGAATGTCTCGACAATTTTATTCATATTCTCGTGCGAGTCGCTCACATATCGTTTAGCAATTGCATCGTTTCCTCAATCTAATGTCAGCACCACTATCTGCTAAGAAGCAAGATGTAAAACGAGTGACCCGTAAACTTGGAAAAAATTAAAGATACTTATTCATATTTCTATGAATTATACCAAGAATTATAGCCAAGGTACATTTTTCCGCATCATAGGAAAAAACTTGCCAGTTTTTTCATGTTTCGGTCTTAAATTGAGTATTTCTTGCCGTTTAGTTTAGTGTAGTTTATTGGATAGTTATCAGTTAGAAACGTAAATGTCTTGATTCTATGAGTTCTCGTATCTCTAACACAAAGTAACATGGTCAATACGTAAATTATAGACAGGCAAACCAGCTGTTTTCTTTCGTTTATAGAGTGGGATTATGTCATTCGTACAATTGATTGTATTTGCTTCTCTCAAACCGTAATTATTCACTCATGTCCTAACCCAGAGGTTTCCAATCTTTTTCGGTTTGCGGCTCCCTAAATAATCGGATTTTTTCCGCGGCGCCCCTAATACATCACATTTTTTCTCAATTTTTGACTTTCTTATAAAATTGGAAAACTTTCCTTTTTAAAAACAATCCGAACCTTCAGAGATGTTAGTTTACTAAAGCATGTGTGGGGAAGCCGTGCTTGCGCAATAGCCGTTTCAAAAGATGTGGATTGGAAAGAAAACAATGAAAGACACCAAAGTTGCTAAATTCTTGGAATTTTGTCAGCATAGATGACTGTTGGCGCAAAAATTCGAGAATTGGAAGTTCCAAGAAAATTGCCGAATTGTTCAATTGAATATTTCGCGGCTCCCTGGGGAGCCGCTGCGCAGACTTTGGAAATCACTGCCCTAACCTCTTATTTTGTACAACAGTTTCATAATATACTATTCCACGATAGTAATAATACATATTATTTTGGATATCACAGAACTGCACGGAAAGGGTGAAAATGTTTTACTTGAATTTTAGCCACATCAACACGAACCATACCTACCTATAATAGTTTTTCAAGTCCGCATTTCTGTCTACCTTCGGTTGAATGATGTTTGGTCTTTTAAGCTTCGGTTTGTATACTTACTGGCTTCAAATTATTATGAATCAATTTAATGAATGTTCGTTCGAGTTTGTATTACTTCAGTTATTGTAGATATTCAACAAATACACCATAATTATGATCAAAATTCTAGGACATTTTTGAGGAATTTTATGACACACAGATTGCCCTGTAAGTAGGTATATGTGTTAATGTAGTGCTGCAGAAAAGACAGTACGTGATAGAAGCTTTAAAAAGTTCACAGAGAGCGAGTTTTGAATTTTCTTTTGTTAGATTCACGAAGATTTACTAAAGAACGGTATTAATTAAATGTTTTCATTATGTACAATCATTCTCTCATTTGAATTTATCATGATGTAATACCTAGAAATATGTTTTCAGAAATTTGTCATTATACATATGTAATCAACGTACTTAATCTAATTTTCTTTACATGTTAAAACATTGTGATATAAAAATGTGATTTTTAATTAGTTTCTCACCGTAAGTATCTCATTTAGTATTTTATTGTTTCTGACCGCAAATTTTTTAGCGATTTACTACTTTTCTTAATTAATTTACATCTTCATATACATCATGCGTTACCTATATGTAATTTTAAGTCTAAAGATGACTTCTTGGAGTCAAAAGCAGTGGCATAATGTAATTTTAACCATTTTCAATAAGAAAACATAGATGGGAGTGGTTTTGAGGTTATTATAATTTTATTTATCGTTTTCATTTACGGTGTATGTAACCGTTTTACGTCACGTTGAAATGCAAGTTTTAGGCTGTAATCACATCGTTCCAGGGACGATCCGATAGGGGGGTGTTGGTGGATGCAACAATAACTATAACAGTGAAAGAAAATGCAGTGCTTAGAATGTGGCAGCAAATTTATGATGATTACCGGAAGCAGCATGAAAATAAAAAACACGGACGAAAACGGGTCAAAGTGAAATTAGTTGGAACACTCGCAAATCCTTTTGGAGCTGCTAAAAAATCGGAATTTAAGGATTTACAGCCAAAACCCTCCACAAGTACAAATGCTGCAGAAATTATAAACTTTCTGTCAACGTCAAAAATTATGGGCAGAGGTACCAATGAGTACCTATTAATTATTAACTATAGATTTTTTATTTACAAGAACTTGCAAAGAACTACTTTTATTTATTTCAATTATTAATAATAATTGTTTGGTTTGTGCTGTGTTTAGTTTAGTTTCTATTTTTTAGACTAATTTAGAATTGACTGAAAAGAGTGATGGCGAAAATGAACTGAGAGAACAAGATGAAACTAGAAATCGAAATTAAAAAATGTTCCCGAAAACTTGAGTAACTTTTTTTAAATTAAATCTTTAGAATAAAGAAGACACTAGTAACTGGGCTGAGTGCGTTGCTCAGCTGACTTTTGTGTCAAAATTGCCAGAGTTGCTGTTCGTTTCCGAAGCGTGTATGTAAACACTAATCAAAAATTGTTTTCAAAAAACAGGACAAAATTTTGGTTTCTAATTAGTCTCGTGACGTTCGTGTAATGCCCCTGCGACCTACCATTCCCGAGAATGCAATGTGCTACAAAATCGTCTCTAGCGTCTATAAAAATCAAATTTCAACATAGTTGAATTTACAATATACTAAAATTTCGTACCATTTCAGCCCGTAGTTTTGCTTTTATGTAACTCTAAATTTAGCTATCGCGTCGTAAATCCCAAAAAACGGGAACTTTGCATCGTGCGCCCGTAGAAATGGCCCAAAAACAAATTGTTACACCTATACAACGTAGAAATAAACAGGGTTTAATTTAAGACTATTTGAACCCATTTAACCCATTCGAATCGGTCCAACGGTTACTTTTTTTATTCAGCTTCAAACTCGAGTACTTTTTACGCCGACAATAGTCTCTGAAGCACCTACATCAACAGTCCAAGATCCCCCTAAAGGTAAGGTCTTCGGATCGTCCCGTGTCCCGCAAGTAAAGTGACTTACTTCCATCGTTGAAACTTTGTGCATGCAATTCATCCGTATAAAAGTTCAACAACAAATGAATAAAAGCACTACGGATATAAAACAGCCAGTTAGCTCGGTAGCTTTGTTCCGTCAGCAAGCCTCCTTCCTAATCAACAGTACCGGCACTGAATTTTTGGGCATCCTAATCGAAAAAATGCCAACGCCTAATAATCTCAACCCCTACCGCCTCTCCCAAACGCAAACCCAAACCAAAATGAGTTTTTTCCACACATTATCCCAATGCTGGCATTTGTTTAAACCTTTCTTATATAAAATACAACTTACGATCAGTTTGACAGTTAATGTTTGAATCCTGTAAGCATTTTTAATGGAATGTGATTTGGTTTCCATTAACAAAACATACCCTCTACTACCATCGACTATTTCATTAAAAATAAATATTAATAGAATTAATACAATAGATACAACTGGTTACGAATTTTATACGTTCACGTGCTCAACTAGACCGTAAAAAAATGTATTTTATGAAAAAGTTCAATTAAGATTACGTCTGAAGCTCTTCATTACATTATCGTCTGCTTCTTTTTAATTTATGATATCCGTATCTGAATTTTATGTTGTAAATTAGAAAAATACTTGGGCTTGTAGGCTCACGATACAAATTACTCCACACATTTTTTAATTTAATTTTACTTTTAGAGAAATAAGTTAGTGGCAATAAATGCGTCGCATGTATTTAAGCATTTTAATTTTTCCGTGTCGGAAGATTCCGAAGTAAGTTTTTTCATTTCTTACATTCTTAGTAAATTTTGCATCTCCTTTATAGCTACCGCAAGAATTTTTCCAACGCTTGCATTTCGTATACTTAAGCCTAAGCGAATATTTTCTACATCACTGAAATATCTTTATGCCATTTTATTTATTTTCAGTATTTTGTTCCATTTTAATTAACTTATATAGTAACTTAGCTGTAATCGTTTTTCACCTAAAATGGTAAGTTACGGTTGACCGGGGATTATATTCGTACAATTTTTGAAAAAATGCCCAAATTGCTTATAAGAGTTACATACCAAACTATTAAATACAAATTGGTAGAATGTACCAGATTTTTTGTAAATTTTTGACAACGACCTCACAGAGATGTTAATATAAAAATATCATCAAATCACTACCATAACTTTATACATCGTTTAATCAAAACTAAAAAAAATTATATGATAACATCTGAAACATTCAGGTGATGTATATTTGATGACATTGAAACTGAATATATTAATTATTATTAATATAAATCTGTCAAAAATAGCTTCATTCTCCAAGTTCCTGATTATGTAAATGACGATTGATCAAATATATTTATAAAGCATAAAATTTTTATGCTAATATCTGATAAGCTACTGGGAAGAAGTTGAGGAAGCAACAAATTTAAATACGTAAGTGTATCTTGGGACGTTTTAAAAAATATGATGTCGTTTTTTATTACCCACTTATTTCCAATACTTTGAGTTATTTCTGCATAAATAGTAATTCATGTTTGTCTTAAGATTTACAAGTACCACTTAAATATTCTTTAAAAAGTAGATTTATGAAAGAACAAGTACTACACCTGCTCTTTTTTTGTAGTTTAATGTACCTCTTTAAATTTAGTGAAACAACATGTAGTTAAAATTATTGAAGATAAAAATCTGTAATTATTAAATTTTATAAATTATGGCGTAATTTTTAATTTAACGCAATTGGCAAGTATGTTATAGCTAAAGCGATAAATAAATATTAATCTACTATTAAGTGGGCGGGAAAAGAATTATGTAACATGAGCTAAGATCCAATCAGTGTCGGACAAAATGTAATTAATAATTTATTAAAGCTATGTTTTTAATTTAGTGGTGTACAAAGTAAAACTAGTACGCCAGAGTCCATAATCTGCAAAATTGCAATGGTCGTTTTACATTAAAATTTAAATTTATGTAGAATTATTCCTTAGCTAGTTCGGTCAACGCCTTCGCACTATTCCATTTATACATTTCGATTCTTATTAAATACAAATTTAGGCCGTGTAATTACTTTAAGTTTCACTTCTGGACACCTGTCGCAAATATTTATTTTTCATTTTGCTTAAGTTATATTTTCGTTGCATGACCGAATTAGTTTAAACTTTCCCAATATATGACAAGTGCAAAGACGTGATTACTATTCCAGTAAAGTCATTAAAAATGACCATCAGCAAGACAACTAAAAATAAACACCATCTTAATATGAAAAATGAGAATCGACGTAAGAGGAATATCATACCAAATGCTCTAAATAACTGCAACAAAAATTATACAACTCCGCGCTTTTTATGCACGCAAGCCTCGGGGTTACCTTTAATTATTGTTTAGTCATTAATAGTTGGAAGATTTTGCTACCATATCCCGAGGATAAACATTAACTGTCACAAACTGGCACAGTAAAACCTATAATTGTATTTTGTAATTTCATCGTCCAACCCTTAATTAAGCTGTATAAAAATACCTAATAATTTCGAATGATTAAGCTTGAAGGCTTCAGTAGCAAAACCTTCAGAAGTAAATAAATAAAGAAGCTAAGTTCATTTAGAACACTAATAAACAAGAGAGCTCTAGTATTTACAAATACCAACACATTTTAATTGGTCGACTTCTAATTTTATGAAGTCATCGACTTGATGCTTGTTTACCCCATAATTTAACATTCACATCTTACTAAAGTACTAATAAAATTTTTACAATCAATTAGCAAAAATAGAAAAAAATAATCCACTTGTGAAATAGGTACTTCGAGAATATTATTTCCACACTTAGTTGACCTGTCATTTTATTACCTCCAGAGTGGGTAGTACATAATCAAATTTAATGAAGTCGCATATTGCGACACATTTAAGTTAGGTTACCATTAAAATGAATTAATTAAATCACGGGATTCATCCACTCTTCTTTCAATTTAGAAACTTAACGCGAATACATGCGGTCATACTTGATGGAACACTTATTGGAAGAATAACGGTTATAAACGCTTTGATTATTATGCACAAAAATAATGGACGCATTTAAAAAGAACCACGCGCAGAATTTCTAATAATTAATTACATTATTTAATTATTATAATGAATATAATAAAGCATTAAAAGGAAATTGTGTTCTAATTTTAATATCGATCAAGTTAATTGGATATTAAGTCTCAAAGTTATTTTGCTTTAATTTTAATTAATTTTTTTTTTCGTTACAGGTGAGGAGTATTTTAAAAATGCTACGGTAAGTAAGAGATATTGAACTATCTTTAATGGTGTTCATTAATTAAATGCCGTAGCGTAAAAAATTATTAATTTAAATCAATTTATTATAGTTTGTTGTTCGTACGTCAAAACGAATTAGCAAATTCTAAATGTAAATGTTAAATTAGGTGATATAATTTAATTAAAGAACACCAATCAATTCATTCTGTAATTTTAAATTACATTCCCATACATATTGCCTGTAATCTACGTGATTTGGAAATATTCTTAGCAAAGGGGGAGCATTATGTAAATATAATACCACCTACACTGACACATAGTTGCAATTCATATCTAAATTTTTGTTAACTGTTCCTGACCATTAATTAAGGAATTTACGATGCAAAAATGTAAAGTTATCGCCTCGTTCCTCAAATTATTATAATGCAAAAAATCCCACGTTACACAAATGGTTTATTACTGATAGAAAAGTATCTAGTAATTTACGATAGCCAGGAAGCTTATCACTTTACTAGTTATAAATACATCCAATAAAACTAAGTGGCATTAAATTGAAATTGAACATTTGTATGGCATCAAACAAAATCACGGTAACTAATTAAAATTGACAGTAGCTTTAATTTAAAATCATTTATGTATTTCCTCTAGCAACTTCCTTAATTTGTTCTAACTAAAAATATTAATTGCAGGAAACTGTCTAAATTAATTTTATATTTAAAGTTTATAGTTACGAATACAACAAAATGGAACGCAATCCGGTATGCCATTCAAATTTAATTCATCTGTTTACTACTGCAATATAAATCAATTTCAAAATCGATGAGAACTTTATAACAAATTCCATTTTGATCTCTACACATAAGTTAAACTTTCGTATGTTAATATAGAAGTGAACTTCATAAATATTATAATATAATTAACTATGAACTTCACTAAATATAGCTCTTTTTAAAATACAAAACATGTTTTGATACTAGGTTCCATTTCAATGAACGTGAAGGATATCCTCAAGACAGCCTAGCAATATCCTTTTGGACGACTACGTTTATATAGCAAAACTTATAAAAAACTTATTGCGGAGTGGGCAAAGAGGTGGGGTAAGTGTCAGAGATGAACTCATTCTTAAAACTATAGAAATAGTTTTAGAATAGTCAAAGATTTCCAACGCATAAAGATCGATGACCAATAAGACAGTAGATACACTTCAATTCAAACGAGCCATTCTCATTTTTTGTTGTGAAAACTAGTTATAAACAAATTTTGGAATTCGTAAACCTTAGTTTTTTTTGAGGGCCTTTTGGCGGGAAAAATCAAATGACTCATGAATAATTAATAAGAAATTCTTCATTTTAACACAGCCAAACGCGATTTGGAAATAAAATGAAATAAATTCATGGAGACTGGTATAGATAATAATAAAGCTTGTCCAACTACTATAGGCTACTAGTATTACAGTTTTAGAACACGGTGTCTTGGTGGAAACACAACTTCCATCCCCTTAGAATCAAAGTAATTCATGAGTTAAACAAGGATGACTTCAACATAATGAATCCAGTATCGTGCAGTCACGACTTAGAATTTTCATTAGTTGAATGATAAAAGTGGTAAATTATTTCATAGCAAGGATCGACGGTGTTATTGAGAAATGTTCAATAGAATGCGGCTCCGGCTCACACGTGGCTGTAGTGCTCTAGTTCCTCAATAAGTATTAGGGCCGATTGTACATTCTCGGTTTAAGGGCAGCTCAAGACGTGAACCGAGTTCAGGAGATTTCAGTTGTTGTACAATTTTACTGAGCTAAGTTTAAGTGTGGCTTATATTACTTAAGAGGCCGAATTTGGCGGTTTAAACCAAGTTCAATTAACATTCTAACCTAAATTTGTTATTTGTGGCACCAACTTGATGATTATTTAAAATGGAATTACTTACTGATCATGAAGACTTTACCACACTTAAACCGGAGTTGAAATTTATACTCGGTTCAGGAAAGCTTTGGCTTAAACCGCAAATGTACAATCGGCCCTTATTATTAATCCCTAAATGGCTATTTCAAGTAGACTACATTAGATAATTTACGATCAAAAATTATCAGATGCCGTATGCTATAATAAACCCTGACATTCTTTGGAAATTCTTTTACGCCACTGTATGTTTTGTTGAGTTTATTTGTTGTTTTTTTGTTTGGAGTTGATACAACACTATTTTATCCCTTTCTCCCCCTGAATATTCCTTTGTTTAAAAAAATTAGAAATCTCCACGAATAACATTACGAAACAGTCTGGCTTCGTCATATAAAAAACAGCATTCTTCAGAACAGGTGAGGTCGTAGAATCTGATTACTAACACCCTGAAGCCAGTGTCCGCAAATTGCACTTAAAGGACGATAACTTTTGTAAAGGGATTTGTAAATTTTTGCAGGTGGAAAAAATCGGATAAGAATACACCAACACTTACAATTTTACTTAAAATGCAACTCGACAAACGTATCCGACACATCTACCCTCCCTCTCAGCAGTTCTAATATCCTTGCTCTGTCACAATAATTATGCTACTTTTCGTTTCTGCCGAACAAGTAAAATTTGGTAAGGCAAAGTAACGCAAACTTCTTCCTAGTTTTACCTGTTTGCAATAAATGAACGACAAGTTTCAAATCGTTCGGAATGTATTTTTATAATTTGACTAGTTTCTCGTGATCAAGCAATCTACCTAAACCTTGCAGATTCTACCAACCCCACTGGCGTCGCGTCGTGCCTGATTGCCTAGACAATTCTACGGTTTACGAAAGTCGTTTGCAAAACATAAATGTTTTATAATACGATTATAGTATCTACATTCTATATGGTGGTGGAAAGCGATTTAGAATGGAAAATTTTACACTTTCACCTTCATTATAATAATAATAATAATATTTATTAGTCCAGCAAGATCAATATTGACATTGGACAAGTTACATATTAGCTAAGCGTTAAAATACAATAAAATAAACATAAAATAAGACAATAGAATTTGATGAACATCAAACATTAAAATTAGAATTTGTACAATAAAAATTCATTGGTAGAGTAGAAGCAATTTCTAATAAGAAAATCTTTAACAAAGTTGATGAAGATATTATAGGTTAAATTTCGAACTTTCTTTGGTAGTTTATTATATAACAGTGCTCCAATGTAGTTTGGATTGGATTCGTATAATGTTAATCTATGTAAGGGATATTGTAAATCAGAACCGTGACGTGTGTTATAATTGTGATGAATATTTAATGTATAAAATTTTTTAATATTTACTTTTATATATTTCAGCAATTCTAAAATGTATATGCAAGGAAGTGTTAAAATTTTGTTTCTTATAAATGTTGGTTTACAAGTTTCTTGGAATCCTAGACCATATAAGCAACGGATTGCTCGTTTTTGCACTATAAAAATACGATATACAGCACATGAGTTACCCCAAAATATAATTCCGTATCTGAGGACAGATTCAAAATTCGCGTGATAATAAACTTTTGCTACTTCTACGCCAATGATATTAGTAAGTCTTTTAAGAGCATAACAGATAGATGATACTTTTTTACTTAAGTATTCAATATGAGCTTTCCATGATAAAGAAAAGTCTATGTTGATCCCTAGTACTTTAGCGTTGGTGACCTGGTGAATATGGCTTTTCTCTAATGTTACTAGTTGGCTTGCTATATAATTTGATGCACTCGGATAAAGTTACATTGTACAAGTTCTGGATTCTGGATTACGATGGGGGGGTGGTCAAACTCGCACATTGTATTGTACAAGTTTTTTCCACGTTTAAAGTTAAACCGTTTTTATTAAAGTATCCACTTGCCTCAAATAAAGATTGATGATTGATTATGATTGTAGTGTCATCCGCAAAAGAACAATTATAGTACAGGAAATGGTTTTCTAGGTCATTAACATACAGTAAATAAAGTAAAGGTCCCAAGACACTGCCTTGGGGAACGCCCTTACGTACTCTGCAGGTATCTGATTTCTGTTGATTTATGAGGACTACTTGTCTTCTGTCTTCTAAATAGCTCTTAATAATGTTGTAGCAATTTCCTCGTAGACCGAATAATTGTAGTTTTTCCTTTAAGATATTATGATTCACATTAATAAAAGCTTTTGATAGATCCAAGAATAATGCCATAACTTTATTTCCTTTAACTAATTCATTGTAAATTACATCCAGCATAGATGCTAGCGCCGTGGTTGTAGATCTATCCTGTCTAAATCCGTGTTGTGAGTTGCCTAGAATGGTGTTTTTATTCAAGAAGTGTATGATTCGTTTTACTAAGAGCTTCTCCAAAATTTTCGTGAAAACTGATAGTATTGATATTGGTCGATAGTTACACATTTCATTAGGATCGCCCTTTTTGAAGATTACTACTACTTTTGATGTGTTTAGGGTATTTGGAAATATTCCTGAGGTGAAGCATAAGTTTGTTAAAAAGGTTAAAGGTTTACAAATATAATCTGCACTCAGTTTTACAATATTCGTCGAGAATCCATCCAATCCGCAGGATCCCGTGTTCTTTAGATTTTGGATAGTGGTTTTTATCTCTTGTTCAGTAGCTGGATCAAGAAAAATTGTGTGCTTTATATTTGGCAGTACTAATTCTAGTTCTTTATGTTTTACATTTCCATTATTTGTTTGATTTAGAATATACTCGTTGTATTCATTTGCGATGCTCTTGTTCGTTTGTTTATCTCTTCCTCCCAACGTAAACCTTGTACTTCTTTTTTGATTAGTATTTGCGTTTATTAATTTCCAGACCATCTTGCTTTTATTGTCCGACTTTAATATCAGTCTTTCGTTATAAAGTTGTTTGGCCTTGCGAATAACTAAACGATATATTTTTTTATATGTTTTGTAGTAATTAGCGTCTATTAGTCCATTTATTTGTAGTACGTACAAGTTTTTTAAATTTATTGATGATGTTTTGATTCCTGTGGTTAACCATGCGTTGTTTTTATTTTGTTTGAATTTACTCCTTTTTACCTCGTTGAAACTTACCATGTAGTAATATTGTAATATGTTGATAAAATTTGTAAAACCTATGTCTATATTCCCTTTACACTTATATCTATTATTAATGCTCAATTACCTCAACCTTTCGG
The DNA here is from genome assembly GCA_036250285.1 of Pyrocoelia pectoralis. Classification (NCBI taxonomy): domain Eukaryota; kingdom Metazoa; phylum Arthropoda; class Insecta; order Coleoptera; family Lampyridae; genus Pyrocoelia; species Pyrocoelia pectoralis. The sequence goes on along the minus strand of CM070080.1, from coordinate 21,952,810 downwards.
CGCGAAGGGTGATTCGAGGACATTTTTAAATAATAACCAGGCTTACAGCCCCGTATTGCAAAGTGATTATTATGAATGTTGTCAAAATGTGGTGGCAGAAAAACGAAGGTCAGCGTATTTATTATGTAGAGGAACAAGAGTAGGTAATTTACTCTTGCATTATTCTTACTGTAAAGTGATAAGATTAAAGATTATGTAGCCTTACAGGTGTCTTAGCAAGGTTAGTATGATATATGAAAGATACGGATTTGATTTAGTTAGTCGATGTAATGTTTTGCGTTTACAATTTGATAAGTAAAATTAATAAATATGAAGTAACGATGTACTCATATTAAAGTAAAATTGTCTTTTAATTGTGAAGTGTTATACCCGAAATAAGTCATACACAAATATTGCATTAGCCATTTTCAGCACAAAGTTAAACACGTGTGAAGATTAACAGTGATTGAAACTAAGAGATCAAGCGAAAAAGCAGCATAACTTCACACGCTAGCGTGAGGATGGAAATGTGAATAGCGAAGTTTCCGTGAGATTGTTCGTTACCAAGGTACAACATTGTACTGCAAGGTTCTCCTCCACCCCGCAAAGTCAATAACATTCACTAGCACCATCGCTTTTACCGTTTCCGTAAATTAGGAGAGCTTTCGCCTCCTTCGTTTACCATTGACTCACTCTCTACTATTAGCTCAAACAATCATTAACTGAACTACCCCAAATTCTAAATAATTTAGCAATAATAATAGCAAGTATTGTTCTAGTGTCCCTTCTGTTTTTTCTATGGAATACCGTTGTATAATATATACCTTTTTAGTGGGGTTCTGATACCAAAGTCAATATTGATTGCAGGCTGCACTCGCGCAAGTCGTTTCGAATAATATTTCTTGCGATAAACGAAATCCACCTATTGGTCCTTTACTCTGTGGGTTAACAAAAAAAATGAATTTATTTAGGAATTTAGGATAAAGGAATCTGCCTTGTTAGGGTTAAAGTGACTGCCAATCTAGCTGATTGAGGGGTTCAATTACATAACAATGTGATCACCCATGTCTGGGCTCAATTGCTAAATTTACGCGGAGGTGACTACCATTGATAATACAGCCTCTTCGAAATTTCTTCTTAAATCGACAACCTAAGACATAAATTTGGTTATTTTGAATAGTTAGTTTTTTTTGATTTTCAGGTAACAGCGGGTGTTGTATATGAAGCTTCAGGGTTGGTTCCCGCTTTGGTTTTTCTTTGGGTTTGTTCTTGACAGAACCACCGTAGGAATCGGCGACGTTCCCACAAAATGTCACTTGTCAGTGTCCGGCCTCGTTGTGCTTCTTGTTATTCTAACTGAAGAAATTATGCTAACTGAAGAATAACCAGAAGCAGAGAGAGGTTGGAAAATGACAAGTGAGATTTTGTCGGAACATCACCGTTTCAACGGTGGTTCCGTCAAGAACCAACTTAAAGAAAACCCAAAGCGGGGACAAACCCGGTAGAAAATTAACTGACAATGTTCAGCTATACAGGGTGTTACTTAATGATGTGTACTTATTTTAAGGCGGCATTCCTAAACCAATTTTAAGTCGAAAAGCTCATATAAACGTACGTCCTAAAACGCTTGGTTTTCGATATACAGGGTGCTAAAGTTTTTATTTTTTTTCGCTTTTTCTTAAAAATCTCGAAGTCGATTTAAGCTATAAAACTTAATTTTGGCACAGGTTATTCCGGTATAGAAACACACTTTTTGATTTAAAATTATTTTTATTTTTTTAACCAGTGGCGTAGCTATGGCTAAACCCCGGTACAATTTTAAGGAAAAAAATATTACGCCACTGATTTAAAAGAAATAAAATGGTTTATTCTTAATTACCAATCAATCACAAAACAAAAAAAGTCTCTTTCATTTTTGTCGTTAACTTACCGTTTGGAAGAAATCGTTAATCGAATTTTAATGCATAAAAATAATATGTAACATAAATATAACAAATGATACATCAAAATTTAGGAAGTTTTACTCTCTTTTCAAAAACCCCAAAATATATAGGGTGGTCCGTATAAAAAATGTAGTTTAGAGTCGTACACAAAAAACCAAACACCCTGTATAAAAATTGTCCATCGCAATGGATTCTACGTAAGAAAGTGCTCTAAGAAATACTTTGCCAAAATCAATTATCTGTAATAATGAGAAAGTTATCGAGGATTAAAGAAATCAACTAAATTCGAGAAACGCCCCCTAGTGGCCAAACGATTAGAGATGCCTAAATTCTGTTTACGCCAGTGATTTTCTCATTAAAATTGAGCTCAAAATACCTAGGTCCATTTTTATCTATCTCTTAAGATAAAGAATGTTTCCATAAGAAAGTGTCCAATTTGGCCCACCCTTTACAGTAAAGTGATCGATCGATTGTCGTTATGTTGGCAAAGCAACTTTGGATGAAACTTCTCCCACTAAAAAATAAAGATAATTATAATAATACGGTTTAGTTTTGTGTTTAAAGAGGGGGTCTCCATCAATTATTTCCTAGAGCTCTGAACTGAACTGAAAAGCGTCGATCACTTGTAGCCAAATCTTATATACGCAGATATGTTTTTGCTTGTACCAAATAACTTTTTGGTAAGTGACCAAAGAAGCTGAAATGTGGTTTGATATTCAGTTGCTTCCCAATATAAGCCTACGGAAGTGCAAGGAATGGCAAGATGACGGCTGTTGAACGTTCATGATCTCCACACAGATGATTCCTTAAAAACTATTGAAAATACCGTCAAATTCACTTGGGAGTAACATCGCCCTTAACACTCTTTTATATAATCTGCACAGTAAGAAGCAACACGTTTCAGATGGAAATACATGTAACAATTTAAAACCATGGATTTTGACAACCACTATTATAGTCTAATACTTGAAAATTGTGTATAAAGTTTGATTTTTGAGAAGGTGCGTGTACGTCATAGGCATTTTTCTTAGTTACAACAATTGTAACTATGTAAAATGTCTATGACGTACACGCACCTTCTCGAAAATCAAACTTTATTAGTTTACTATTTACAATCAAATTTCGCTTAAAATAAAACTTGCTTGCTTGACGAACCTTCCATCTTAAATTTGCTTTTATTTTTAATAATGTTCCATACATAACATAAAGTAAAAAGTATGGATGAACTGTCACAGAAGAACCGCTTCTATCGATTTTTCAAGATGTCGATATGCTTTCTTAACAAATAATTGACACGATCAAATTTGGAAATGAGGTCATTTACCGTTTATTGAGGGCTTCTCGTATCTTTTCTTCGCAATCAGTAAATTACAAAAAGCTTAGGTCAATTTTCAATTTTGCGCATATTATCTAATAATCGCGAAATAAAAGATTGTGGAGAAAATTAAAGAGCGGCCGCTGCAAATTTTCCACCTTTCGTAGAGGTTAAATCGCCTACACCGTGATAGATCGATCAGTTGCTGCTTATATTCTTATACTTGGACCATAAAACTTAAAGAATGCCTCGTGGCAGTAACAAAACGTCTAAAATCAACTGTTAGATCGAATGTACTATAAGTTTGTTCATCGAATTTATGCGTCTTGTTAGACTTGATTGTAATGCTGTTGCTGAAGAAGCCGATTCCGTAGGTGATGCCAGTAGTGGGTGGTTGAATTCTCTTTTCTTGTTCGGCTATTTTAAAATTTATAGAGATCATCGCGAAAAGAATTGTGTCTATTTTATATATGTACCTACGTTAGGTGCAGCGTCCTTATGAATAATTTATATGTAAATATTTAATCAAATATTCAATCAGTAACCGCGTGTTGATATTATTAGACGTAGTTGTAACAAAGCTATTAGTAGTATCTTAAGGAGTAATTTATTTTTCATTTAATATTGTTGTTTATTACCTTAACCTTAACTGTAAAATATTGATTGTAAATATTTTTCAGGTTATTTGAAAAATACAAGTTGTAAACATGAACTCAATAATTTACTGCACCTATTTTAATTGTCTACATTACGGATATAAGATGGAATTTATGTTTCGTCCATTCTGGAGCAGCTTAGAAAAAAATGTGAAAAATGAGTACGTGGCTATTTTTGATATGAAATTAAAATGTGTCCATGGAGATTAATGAATAATTCTGTTCGTACAACAGCTCTATCGAGAAAAGGTCACGGTCCGCCATCAATTACAATTTGGGCTATCGTAATGGTCATTAATTAATAATTTCTTTTCGTATAAAACACTCCTAACGGTCGATTTTCGTTAATTAATTACCATTTTCAGCAACATAGCATCGTTTAATTAGGCAATACTATTAACATACCAAACGCTGTAAATATGCGCACCTTCCGTACGCAACACCATAGGTCATTAATTCGTAATGTTCTAGTTTTGTTTTAATGAAATTTCCCAGGAAATTCTATGTGTGATCACTTCCTTAATTACCTGTTCCTAAGTTAATAGCTAAAAGGAATTCGTCTGAGACGTATCAGTAAACAGGAAAGATTATGGCCGCCATGACTGAATTCCACGAAAAGAATAAACCCCATCGATTTAAAACGTGTTCATTTTAACCTATTGACATATTAAAGAAAATCTAATCTGGCCGTGAGAAGAAGAACGCTAAGGAATGTTGACTGTTGGTAAGTTTGAACGATCACCTACTCCAGAAGCCTAATGAGTATGGCCCTACTAACTCGAAGAATCCCAGTGTATTGCATCTACTATCTGATTCTATCAGTATTACTTCACTGGCCTTCTTTTCCAACTCATTGGTTGGTCATATGTGCAACTGAAAGGGCCCATGGGATGAAAACTATTCCAGCAGATATCAAAGGGAGTTAGGGAGTGGTCCCCACATTTTATTAACAAATATACCACTCTTAGTGTTTTATACTTTGCATAATGGGAACTAATAGCAGGTTCCTAATGTAAAATACCTAAAAAAGTAATTTCAAAAATAATTGAATCAATTTTACATAATCAAATGTCATGTTTTTTCGAAAAACATAACCTATTCTATAACAAGCAGTATGGGTTTCGTAAAGTTTTGTTGACTTCACCAAAGCCTTTGATTGCGTTAGTCATAACTCATAATACTATAAGCGCTAAACTTTGGTGTGCCTATAAGTTTAGTAATAAAAGCTGTGCACTGATAGCATCTTATTTAGCAACAGGTCCCAATGTGTCTTAATTAATAACTCCTTGTCTAAAAAGCTACCTATACATTTCGGAGTACCTCAGGGATCCATCCTTGGTCCTATCTTATTTCTTGTTTACATTAACAACCTCTCGCTATGTTTACCTGATAATGTCACGTGCATTTTTTATGCTGATGATGCTACGCTTATATCTACGCATAAAGACATTACCTCTGCCCTAGAATCTTCAATTAATGATAGCCTATATAAAATTAACCAATATGGTGTTTGGCTAACAAACTGATTTTGAATACCTCTAAAACCGCACTTAAGGAGCATTTCTGATAGTCTTTTGCAAGTTGTTCCTGAAAGAAAGTTCCTGGGGTGTATCATCGACTCCAAATTAAAATTTAATTCCCACTGTGAAATGATTGCAAAGAAATGTAATAAAGCTATTTTTGTTCTAAAAACGCTCTTTAACAACGCTGCTAATATTTTGAAAACAGCATACCACGCCTTAATTCAAAGTACGCTGCTTTATGCCATTTTAACGTGGGGTCATTGTTGCTCCTGGCGGAAGATGTTTAAGCTGTAACGAAAAGCCATGCGTGTGATAAACGGTTTGTGTTACAGAGAGGATTGTCGGAGAGCGTTCAAGGGTTTGAATATCTTAACTTTTCCTTCTTTATTTATATTTCAAGCGGTTTGTTATGTAAAAAGTAACATTAACAACTTCATGCAAGTCTGTGATAATCATGACTATAACACTAGACACAAGGTTAATGTAAGGGTTAATTATTGTCGATTGACAACATCGCAAAATGGTGCTATATGACAAGCGCAATATTTGTTTAATTGTATTCCTGCTAATGTCAGGTATTTGCCAATTGTCAAATTTAGGAAAATTGAGAAAACATTTTTAAGCAAAAATTCCTTTTACTCTTTCGAGGAGTTCTATGAATACTATAAGTTTGAATGTAATTAATCAATATTTTATACATAACTCTTACTTGTTTTGATTGTTTGTATTGTATTTTATTATGTATTTTTATTTGTATCTTTTGAAGAATGTAAGGGGTTTTGCACATAAGCAGCATCAACATATTATTATTATTATTAATGTTGATATTGTGCGTGTTTTTGGGTTATTCCAGTACTGTTTTTAAATTCTGGGTTTTAATATATTTGTTCGTTTTACTTGGTTAACCTTCTATTGATGTTCCCGTTTTCTTTCCCATTCTCGTGCATTACGTGAATCCAAAGGAATTGTAAAGTTTGCATTCTTTCATGAAAAATTGGGCAAGTTTCACACAAATAGTCAGCTACACTAGAGTTGTTTGTTGTATGCCATTCCAGAAAATCAGATAAGATGTTTTCGATATATACTCTTCATTCCGAAAACTGAAAAGAGGAAACTGGCGTATGACTTGTATGAATTTTGGATAATGGCTCTAATTAGTCCCATATCCAGTGCTTTGATCTGATGTCGTATCGGCCACTACGTTTCGTGTGGTGTACACGAAAACTGAATTGCCATCTTGAGGAATTCAGTGATGGATTCAGATTCTGATTACATGGACAGAGGCAAGATTCCCATTGTTTATAGCATGGCGTCATGGGAATAAGTTGCCATGATTGTGAGGGCACGTCGACTAATCAGCGATATATAAAAAAAGTATAAAATATTTCTCAAACCGCTAGAAAGCCCACTTTTGCAGTGAAACAGTGCTTGGCCCCAGGGCTCTTTGAATATTTTGATATATTATATATTAAGCTAAACATATTTCGACGGTGAAGCTCTCAACAATAAACTGGACACATGAAGAAGATGTAAATCGCCTGATGAAATTCGTGCCACGGCGAGTTAGGGAAATGCGTAAATAACTTAGGCAGACAAATACATTATTACATAAATACCATTAGTCCCATGTTCTTGGTGTTGCAATTAGAAATATGACGTATGTTCAAGTTACATTAAGTATACAGGACGGTGAAAAAGCGATACATGCCTTCAAAGCCACCAAATTTCAAATAAATAGTCACTTGTTATGCAAATTAATCCACGAAATCGTTATATCACGAAACCGTGTGACGCAGTAATTATGCTAAGCGAACATCTCACTTGGCAATGCTCAACAGTAGAAGGGTGTACGAAAACAAAGAACACTGTCGATTTAAATGGTATTTCAATATAGTAATCCCATCACCGTGAGAAGGAGAACATATAGATCGCAATAATTAAGGGTTTTTGCAATACAAGAGCACATCCCATGATGAAGTATGTTCAACTTTGAAGAATACACCATTCCGAATTGTAACTATAAATCAACCTGAAAGTTAGTTCCCTCTTGTACTCATGCATCATTCTGTCACGATAATGTGGCACAAGGTGAAGCACAAACGACCCCCTCCTCTTTCCTCAGTAGACAAAGAAATTTGGGAAGAAAAGTCAGAAATGAAAAGGCGATCGAAAAGTTTATAAACTCTAGAAAAAATAAAAATTAATCTCTAAATAATAACAATAATTCTGCTTATTTTATGTTCAATTCTCGTTCTAGATAATTATCGCCGTTTAATTCAAAAATGTAGTAAAGCTTAAATTGTCTCGTTCTACGAACATTGCTTACCAAGCTAGTTTACGATAACGATGTATATCGTCGAATTTACCATACATCCTCTCGTTAGAATTTAAAACGAACATTTAAAGAAAATAACTACCACCTAAATAAGAGAAAAGTAGTGCGTTAAGTAATTAGTTGAATTCCAATGTTCGCGTGCCCAGGCCGCTATTCCACGGATTAATTTCGTTAGACTTCATTTATGACCATATAAGTACAGTGAATAGAAACCGACCCAAAGAGTTGATGGATACTAATGCAACCTTTTGCTCCGACATACCTCTCTAGTTAGTATTTATGAAAATGTAATACAGAAGGTTAAGGTAATAATTTAACGCGAGCTTTTATTACTCGTAATATAATTACTCACATTGTCATTTTAAATTTTCATTTCCACACACCGTTATTCTACCATACTTTAAATAATTTATTACGAGAAAAACGTACAAATACGAATCGGTAATTAATTAACAAAGAAAAATGTTAAAAAACATATGACAAAACATCTCTATTATCATCGAATCGCTTTCGTAAATATTTAACCAGCATGCTGTGCTATAAAAATCGTGCCGAAAATAATAATAATAAATCATAAAAATATATAGCGCGATTTGACAAAGTTTTTTTGCTGGCTTTTACTATTTTCTATAAGAATGGCGAAGTTAATCAAATTTTAATGGTACAGCTCGATCATTTTATAAACTCTTCGCATATTTAAAGAAGAAAGGAGAAGGAGAAAAACATATGCACTGATTAATGATTAATAAATTAGACACGTAATATATTGTCGGATTTGTTCGATTACACGTACATTAGTAGTTGATTAAAAATAGTATGTTCAACTTATGGTGATTAATAACATTTAAAGTTTTTAATTAAAATTTTATTTAAATTATTTTAGCAATTCTTCAAAATAATCGCTTTTAATCACTTGATAATAGTCACATACAAAAACTGAAAAGTTGTTCTGCAAGCGTTGGACTCTGTAATCCATCTTGAATTTTAAATGAGTTTCGGTAAATCAATATGGCAGTTGTTTTAAATTACCACAAAGATGATAAGTTATGAAGTTCGGAGCTTTAATAACTTACAAATGAAAAAGGATTAAACTACCGGTTACACCAGCTAATACGAGTTCTTTTTTTTAATTGGGGGATTACGCCTTTCTCATGGTAGATTGTCCCCGTTGAAAAAAAAACCGCAGTTTCACCTTCATCTCGTTATAGGCTCTTCAAAAATAATGAGGCCATCGCAGTTTAGCAAATTAGCTACGCTGATATTGTACGAAATGAGATTACACGCATTCGGAGAATCGACAAGTAGAAACCCAAATTACGCTTTTTGGAATACAGAATCTTGTAAGACAATTCGTGTATCACAAGCGCATTAAAATAATTTTTAGGACGTCCTTCATTAGGTGAAAATAAGGGGTTACGGATGATTGGTCCTCCGATAATTTGTCTACGGAAAATTCGCACCGGCAACATTCCGTACCCCATCAATTCGTCCCCGTTTTTTAAGCAGACACAGGCAAAAGTTTCAGAAAACCCATTGCAATTACATTGATTACCTAATTCAATACTTCAATCCACGTTTGAAAACAACAAAGAATTGAAATACTTGGTAATGTCAATTTATATATGGAAGTGAAATGGGATAATTAAAAGTAGTAATAAAGGGGTAACGTCCTGGGTCATTAAATATGTATCATTAATGTTACTTTGTCTCTACTTTTTGATATAGCCCCCCCCCCCCCCCTACATAAATACACTTTTGCCATTTGTTAACTTGAAAATGTCGTCTTTATAAAACTTTTTGGTCGTGTCAAATATTTGCACCTGATCGTCATTTGGAGATTTTATGACCCTTAATGCTTTTTAAGTGTCAAGTAAGTGTCAGGATCACACATCTGATATATATATGTACTATATATAATGAAGCGCCGGTTTAACACTCTCTGAGAGAAGTTGACAATAGAAGGAGCATTTCCCCCTTAAAAAATCGACATCCAAAATACAGTATTAGACATAATTTTGCCTGCTGAATGGCTTAGGTGAAGTACTTCAGGAACAAAATTGTGAGCACAAGTTTAATCGCACGTCACTATACGCCTCAAGAATGCTTCTGCTTCATGTTAATAACGGAGAAGAGACGCATTTGACACCTCTATCCGACTTAGCCTGTCAACTTCAGTAAGGCGTTTCGGCACCCAACTTGCACTACGGAACTTTAACTGCTATTAATGTTACGGATGTTCGAAAATGCCAGATGTATTTGAATGAGTGTTTTCTCCAAAGGTTTCTCGAGATTTCACTATAACTCGATTAAAATTTTGACGCAAAGATACCTGGAGTACTTGCTATTTAATGGAATTTTAAGTTTACCTCTGCCTATAAACTTTTTTATTTGCGCAAGGCGTAAAGACAAGATAATGGGGTAATGATTTTGGGTATCAAATCAAGGGGTGTTTTTCATACTAACCTCAATCACAGTAATCAAAGGTCAATTGACGACATTATTGCCTCACAGCAAAAAAATGAGACTATAGGTAAGTATGTGTATACCTAGCATAAAATAGGTCACCAATTTTCAATTAGTTTACGAACACGTTCTCTGTTGTTCGATAAGAACAATTTCGTTCAGTGACAAGATAGTAGGTTCACAATGAGGAATAAGACGTCTAGGAAGAGGTGATGATGGAGTCTCGAAAAATTCAGAACTAACACAATTTCTGGATGGAATTCTTCAATAATTGGACATCATTCTATTATTAATATCTGGTTATGACATTTACCGCCGAAAAAAATTCCAGGAAGTAAATTTCATTAATTTATGTAAATCGATTTATATTGACTACGTATAAAATAAAGACGTTGGTGCAACATCAACGAGAAGTGCTTGCTGTAAATATATTAATCAAAATGATAGCCTTAACAGAAGTACTACAAAAGTTCGAGCCAAGCCAAACAGCCTAAGTCCGCTAGAATTTACCAGACCGGAAATCAGCCCAACAGCAAGTCCTGCTTCAAGTGGTTCAGACACAGTTTCTGCACTGTGTGAACCACAGAAACGAGTATCAAAATTTTGTCACGAGTGTGGTACCAAATATCCTATTCCTACTGCCAAATTTTGTGTGGAATGTGGCGTTAAAAGACTGGTTTTGTGATATTTGCTGCACTCGTGCTTCTTTAATGTTTTACAAGTAGTGCTGCACTACAAGGTATACCACGGAACCCGTTCATTAGAAGTTTCTGGGGTCCCTTACTACTTATGAATTTGAAACTTTCAGGTTAAGGATAACCCATAGCCTTCTTTTGTTCTAAAACATTGTCGATGTTGTACAACTTCCGGAAAGACCGGAAATCGCCATTCATCTTCTTATTTTAAATGGAACACCCTGTATATTATTGCATTTTTTGATTATACAATCGATTCTGCGTTAATCTGTATTAGATTATCCTATACCTATCTTCAACTGTTTTTGAGATATTATGATTTTTTTGAAAAATTTGCGCTTTGCGGAGGTATGTTTAATAGCCCACCTTTTGCTCTTCTTTGAACGCAAAATATTCATACTTTACAAACACGAAGTAAAACCATAAGGGTTCACAAAATGTATTTGCAAACCTATCATAGATTATACAGGGCGTTCAAAATTAGTAGCAAAGTTAAAAAACTTGAAACACCAAAAAGTCATTTTTTTCCAAATCGAACACCCCGTATATTTTTACATATTTGGAAGACGATTTAATTTAGTCATCGATAAGCTATAGGTATGCCTATACCTATCTTTAGCGGTTTTGTAGTTATTAACACTTTTTATCTAATATTGATTAAAACTGCACTTAAAACCTATGCACATTTGAACGTAGGCTGTGAATTTAATGATCTTATTTATACAACAAACAAATAAAAAGGACTATAAAATGGATATAGAACAAATTCAAAATATCAGTAAGTATTGGAATATGCGTTAACTGCTTCCATTTTGTAAAATTGTTTACTGTTTACTACCTGTTTGCTTTAATGAGCATGACATCCAGATAAACATCCGTTTGTCTAATCATAATAATAATAATAATAATAATAATACTTACTTGATTCCGATCCGTGCAGTTAGTTAACCAGGCTTGGCCTAAGTATCGATAAAAACCGAAGTATAATAATAATACCTTTTATTGAGAGCAAACTATTAAATTACATAAGATTGTTCAAAATACGTTAAAACTGCACACTTGTTCTCAAAAGGAGTGAGTTCAGGTGTCTACAAAAAAAGTAGAGACCTGTTCTTCCACTCAACCCTCATTACCATATTTTATTTTCGCATACTCATAGCCTACTTTCAAATGCGCATAAGTTTTAAGTGCAGTTTTAATCAATATTAGATAAAAAGTGTTAATAACTACAAAACCGCTAAAGATAGGTATAGGGATACCTATAGTTTATCGATGCGTAAATTAAATCGCCTTCCAAATATGTAAAAATATACGGGGTGTTCGATTTGAAAAAAATGACTTTTTGGTGTTTGAAGTTTTTTAACTTTGCTACTAATTTTGAACGCCCTGTATAATTTGTGATAGGTTTGCAAATGCATTTTGTGAACCCTTATGCTTTTACTTCGTGTTTGTAAAGTATGAATGTTTTGCGTTCAAACAAGAGCAAAAGGTGGGCTATTAAACATCCCTCCGCAAAGCGCAAATTTTTCAAAAAAATCATAATATCTCAAAAACAGTTGAAGATAGGTATAGGATAATCTAATACAGATTAACGTAGAATCGATTGTATAATCCAAAAATGCAATAATATACAGGGTGTTCCATTTAAAATAAGAAGATGAATGGCGATTTCCGGTATTTCCGGAAGTTGTACAACATCGACAATATTTTAGAACAAAAGAAGGCTATAGGTTATCCTTAACCTGAAAGTTTCAAATTCATAAGTAGTAAGGGACCCCAGAAACTTCTAATGAACGGGTTCCGTGATATACCCTGTATATATTTTATATATGTATATACACTGTTATTTAAGTTTTTTTTAATACATACTTACAAAGTTTTTTTTATTTAACAAATGAATAAATTGTACGTCTTTTTAATGTTTTTGAATTTTGTATGCGTATTATTTTCTAGCGCATAACATTTTTTTGTTGCAGTGTAGAGTTTTGTGTTTTAATTTGTCATTAATATTAAGTTTGTGTTATTGTTAATATTCTGTTCAGTATTGTTGATATTGAAATTGGTTGATTATGATTGTGTTAAATTTTATTCTGCTTAGTTATTCAAAACTTCAGTTTTGTGCAATAATGCTATTCTTTCTGTGTACATGTCATATAATTGTAAAGTATATTACATTAAATAATTGTCACAGTTGCATTCCTTTCGTAATTGTCCAGTATAAAACTTATGGAGATATATTCCACTCTCATTTTTATTATATTTTGTTTGTTTTTATATTACTAATTGACAGCTGTGAAATTCAATTTTTTAAATCTATTACCTATATGTATTCAACCAACTTCAAAAAGTTGGTTACTAAATTCGTCCGGATGTCTGTGTGTCTGTGTGTCTGTGTGTGTCTGTGTGTCTGTGTGTCTGTGTGTCTGTGTGTCTGTGCGTTGGTCGATGTTACAGGGTTTAGAAAGCTGGAAGTGGTGTCATCTTATAGGAAATTCTTCACTGATTCCAAATCGCTGGTAAATTTTTTGATCGGATCACCCGTTCGCCGTCGGGACGCCATTAAAGTCAAAATATACACCCTTTAATATCTCGAGAACGACACGTCCAATTACAAAAAGAAAAAAATACGTTTCCTTTATTTGTTGAAACCTATTGAGTCATGATACGTAAACATCACCCTCACCCCTCCTGTTGGGAGGTGAGTTTTCAAAACTTAAATGGGAACACCGATTTTTTATTACTTTTGGATTCTCCATAAAAAACGATACTCAAATTGCAAATTTCACCCCCAACTGCAACCCCTTTTTTGGGGGTGGAAAGGGGGAAAATTGCACGTCCCCAGAAAAACGATCTTTTTTTACTTTTTTTTCCTCTAACATTTTTCGTGATTTACAAATTGTCCGTCACCCTCTCCACTCCCATCTCCCTTAAGGGTGGAAAGAAAAACAATGACTCATTTGTGCAGAATCCGGCGTGGTTGTGTCTGAAGTGGGGAGGGGGGTAGTTATATACATATATATTGTATATAGTATATGCCATAATTAGTTACAGATTTGAAGTTGGTTGAAATTAAAATTCTATAAGAATTTGCGCCTTTTGATACTTGTTTTTAAATAACATTTATCTCAAAAAATAATGCAGGTATCAAATTGTTATGACTAAACCAATTTAAAAATGAACAGTTGTTTTAACAGTCACAAGTAGGTGATCATTTTTTGGTTTTGGACATTATGATGAATTAAAAAATAGTGTAACCTCAAAACACTTATAAATATTTGAATTAACATTCTAAATATGAGGTGTAGCAAGTAACATTTTTGTAATGGATAACTGTAGAAATTATAGTTTAATTACTACATTTATAAAAGTACATCAACCAAGGGATTTATTTTAAGAGCTTCTATCCAAAATAATGTTGCCTGATCAATGGACATGGACACCTATCCATAATTTTTTGTGGAGCTTCATAATTAATTATAATTATAATAATAAATACAAGTAATTCCCATACTTTTTATTTAAAATATAACCCGAGTGGTTGTTAACGAATTGATTGATTAACAATACATATATTACTCTTGACAATAACACAATAGTATCAAAATGTGACACTTAAAATAAAAAATTAGTGGAATTACTTGTAGGTATTTATATTTATTATTATAATTCACATTTCGTTCACCAAATGGGTCAGAATCAAAGATTAGCGTACCTAGTAGCACCTTTGTTGCCAATCTTACAAAATTCATCTCACTGCCGTTAATTTGCAAATTTTTGGTGAAAATTATTTGACTCTTCAAGAGTTCTGTTTTTGTACGTTTAAATTATAGCCGATAAAGGCTAAACAGTTATCAAATGTTACTCCAATACCAAATTCAAATTTGTAACCACAAGCACAGACTTTTCTGAAATTACTGAATTCGATTCAATCACCCCGCGCCCAACCAATACCACTGGAAAATAAGCATCGGAGCAAATCAGACATACAGAACCCGGACTCAAAATTCGTGTTGACTTGTGACGATATAAAGGTTAGCAGACGCCTATAAATTAGAACAAACATTAAAAAGGTCGTAAATTCTTCTCATCCTTACTAGGATACTGACGGGCATACCTAATTACTAGAGCCCGGAAAATATGCAAAGAAATTTTTAAAAATATGCGCATATATATGCATTGTTTTTAGCGAAAATATGCAAAAATGTGTAAAAAATATGCCGAAATATATGCAAAATATGCTTACTGGAAGGAGAAAAAATTAAAAGATGTACAATACAATAATATTTATGACGATACTCGATACTTGTACAAACTATTGTGTTACCGATAGTCTATACTTAAAAAATATCGCAATACTTTTAACAATACTTTTAATTTAATTTAATTTACGACAACTTGAAGCTTAGGGCTAAAATAATTTTTAAACAACCATTCTTAATCTAGGTAGGCACTTTAGCTAAAGATACAAGGATAAAAATAGATACCTACGTAAAACCCTTCGCGTTGATTGCAAATATTTTCAGGTAGTATCTACATCTAGTATCCATAACAACAATTAGCTAACTAATTTCCTTGAAAAAATAGTCAAAAGCATTGAATTTCAACACAAAATAGGTACAAAATAACTGCAATTTATTTATTTAAATGGGTACTTGTTTGGTCTTACTGTTTCTTGTTTTATTACTTAAGCTGACGTTGACAAGACTTCAGAATTATGAATTCATTCTTTGGGCTTTTCGTGTATTTGCTTTTAAATTTTAAACCTATTCAACACATTCCAAAACATCACTTTTACATTTTTTGACGCATTTCTACGAACAATACTGACGCGGTTCGTATTCCTTTATTATTTGGATGAGATTTTTTAGGCTATAAATTGATTATACGAGTACGAGATGCATAAATATGCCAAGAATGGCAATTTTTACGAAAAAATGCAAGGAAAGTACAAATAGGCAAAATATGCAATATAAAATTAGTATCAATCGATTCGTAATCGTGCAAATCGTAAAGATTTGAGGACATACAACTAGATATGCTAAAAACAAAGAATATGCATTTTTCATATTTTCCGGGCTCTACTAATTACTATTTACATCTTTTTCCTCATTTTTAATTCGGTAATGCTTTTGTGGCCACACACGGGAACAAATGTCTTATTTTCATTCGAAGGTACAGTCAACTTATAATTTTAAAGGTGTGCGATACCCTCTTCGTGCTTTAACTTCATGGTTATTAATTTTGCCATAAACTTAGAATGTATAATTTTGAACGAGATCTGGAGTACAATCGCTATTAAAATTAACGCTTCGGTATTCACATGCTTAAGATAACTGGTGAATGTGGCGAATTAGAATCCCCATATCTTGATTCGATTAAATGGTTAGAGTTAGTTTACTCACATAATACAGGCAGTGAGGCAAGTTAAAGGTGAATCCTTCAGAATTGATTATTATAAGACATAAAAATGTTTTTCTTGTATGCTGTCGTCTTGTATTCGTTATACATTACCACATTCTGCAATGCTCGTATTTTATTCTGTCATGTAAATTGCAGATGTACAAATTCTATGCCTTTAACTTTTATTTGGATATAAAGTGTATTTAGAAACAAGTCAAATTAGACAATTTTCATTGCTGAGGTATATAACAGTACAGGAAATTCTCCGGTTATCGTTACTACCCATCTGACTAACACTTAAAATATCTTCTGACCAGAATGGTTAATAAAGAACGTGTTAGATAAACCAAAACTGAACATTTACAAGATCAATTTTATAAACGTGAAAAATTTTAATGATTATAGCCGACATTATACGGATTATGTTATACACATATTATTTAATCCTTCAAATGATTTTTCGCCTAAATTAAGATTTAAATTTTATTCAAACGGTGTTATGGCTCAACAGATGACCGAGAATTACCTCGTATTATAATATAAATTGAGGTAGTAATGTTTACCATAAATGTAATTTGAGATGACGCCATTGTTTATTTCACAGTAGGGATTCGAAAAATCGTCGCGAGAACATATCTTTTTGCTAAATTGACAAAAATCAAAACAATTATGAAACATGGAAGCTTATAATTTAGACGTAACAGTTACAGAAATATTTTGGAAGAGTAATAGATGAACGGAATTCAGCTTAATTTATTTATTTGAAACTTATTTCGTTAAGTCAACTTTTTCTAAAGCCACAGCATTTCTTAACTTTTAATTTAGTTGATGACCCTATAAACACATCAGTTTTATTGAAGTACAGTGGGACCATGCAGAACAAGGATTTCCGTAAACAACTCTGAACGCATAGGACAAGTTTGTCCTGAAATTTCTACCCGAGTTTGATGACCATAAAGCTGCTAAACAAATCATGGTTATTACTAAACGTCAAATTGTTTCAACAGTAAAATTTAAAATGTCCTATAAACTTGAAACTCGCCAGAATATTTACCTACAGCTTAATTGTATTGGGACTGACACATTTTAAACGTGATTATTGACTAAACGAAATTCAAATTTCCAATTACATTTAAAAAATTTCCCAGTTATACAGGGCGAGTTCACAAAATTGCCCATTTTCAAGTGAAAATTACTTGACTATTTAAGTGGAACATCCTGTATATTCCATTCGAAAGCTGAGTGATATAGCTTTTTAAAATAACAACATGTGTAATTAATTTTTACAAATGAACAAAATAAGCGAATTTTTGTTTCAATAAGTTTCAATATCCCCAGAGCTTTTCAATTTTTTAAAGTATTAAAGAATTTTCTGAATTTTTAATTTTCACAAAAATTCGCTTATTTTGTTCATTTGTAAAAATGAATTACAGATGTTGACATTATTAAAAAGCTAAAGGACTCAGCTTTTAAATGGTGTACACAACACGAGGTACTCTGAAATAATAGGTAGAAAAGTTACCAAAATATGTATTTATTGCAAATATAAACACCATGGCATTAATTAAGAAATATTGTAACTAAATTTTATAGAAATGGTTGAATGTGGCTTCGTTCTTGGTATATGCACTATTGAAATCTAACTTGTAAATCCAAAAAAGAATTTTGTAGCATTTTTTGTGGAATTACATTTTTGATGTTATTATTTAATTCATTAATGTTTTGAGGAATAGGGTTGTAGGGGAGCCCAAGCGGGGATTTTGCGTGTTACTCGAGCGAGTCAGAAAATCATACAGGGAGAAACCTTGCACCCTGTAATGTACCCCTACCATAAGTATATGAACCCTTATTATAGGAGCGTGCGTTGAGGAAAGCCGATCATATTAGTAAAAAAAATCGATCCTCAGAAAAACTCGAGCGCGTCAGATTAAGAAAAGGTAAGTTAAGTACATGCAGAACAGTATATATTTCAATAATCTGACGATTTGAATCTGACATAAGAAAATGGGCGAGTCACAAAGTTTAAAAAAAAACGTCACCTCGAAATATTCGAGCGCGATTGAATTTTTTTTTATTTTGAAAAAATTCTAAGCTACTCACTACCCCCGATACGGCAGTTATGTTTCCCCTGTAATTATTACAATTTGTGTAGACATTTTTCCCAATTTTGTGATATCTTCATTGCCGACCACGCTTTATTCTAAATATTTCGCAGTATCTTTTGTGAATATCGTTTTATTTTAAACGTTATTAACAATAAATAAATTCTCCGGTCTCTGGTCATTATTGGTAACTATGAGCTATTTCCTGTATTTAACAAAATAATATTAACACACACATAATTTTCATTTTTGTAGTACAGAATAAAGCTACTTTTATTTATTTCTTTTGATTAATTTAAATGTTTCATATACAGGGTGATTTCTAACCTCCTGACCAAACTAAAAAGACAACTGGGAGAAATCAAACTAATATAAAATTTTGATCAAATTGTAATAATAAGAAAGTTACAAGTGTGAACAAAAGTTCTTAGATACGTCTTGCGTTTCCTTCAGCAGCTCCATACACCATGATCATGTCTACATATTCTTCATTACTGTAATTCACCATTTCAGACGAATTATTGATTTGAAATAGTAATTAAGGTATCTACTATAGGGCGTTATGAACTAAATAACGCCTAAGGTCGACAGTGTATAGTCTGAGGGCCTCTGGCCCGAGGGATATACGTCGACCGTAGGCGTTGTGTTCATAACGCCCGTGGTGCCTTCTTAACTTTATGTCATACTTGCAAGAAGTTGATTAAGATGATTAAAACAGATGATAACAATAAAATCAGTATAGAGACTGTCAGACTGACATTTAACATCCTTGACCGTATCTATGGTGATGACTGATGAGGTATAATATTTTATATTTGCGGGCGTTATAAGCTAGCTTTATAAAAAATAACGCCTGTTGCTATGTAAAATCCGGTTGTCATGTAAAGGGGCGTTATTTAGTCATTAATGTCTCTTGTTTTAGTAGTTGTTATGGTGAAATAATACGCTAGTATGACATAAAATAATTAACCTATTTAAATTCTGACATTTATGTAATATTGACATACATGATTAAATTAAATAAACCAGCGACCTTCAATAAAATGAACACCCATAACTGTGTATTTTAACGAACAATTTAAATAGCCATATCTTTAATCTTATAAAAATGTTAATAAAACTTTAACTGAACTTGTTGTGTTGTGCTCAGTACGGAGGGGCCTGGGTACATTACAGTATATGAAAACATTGACAGAGCGTCTTTGTCGATATTTAATATTTGCACAAAATGCTAATGAAAAAGATGCGGGTTAGACACTTTTGATGAAAATTTCAAAGCACATCAACCTTCTTTTGGAAGGATGCAATCAGGGCCGGCGCTAAGGACTTCGTCGCCTGCCTGCCATTTCTACTGAAGCGCCCCCTCCCCCCTATGCGCACACAAAATCATCGAAAAATTATCAGCAATTTCAGCACATTTTCACTGATCCAAATCTGGTACCAAAATAATCACACACAATTCACATTCTCTTTCAGTAAAATAAAAACTTATTTGTTATTCTACTTTTGGATTCCACGTGAAAACCGTTGTAGTTATGGCAACCGAATTTTCACCAGCGCATAGAGAAAGAATAGCGATATGTTGCCATTTTGAAAATATTTTACATCGATTCGGCTTTCAGAGTAACACCTAAGTTCAAATTTTCAAAAACCTACCTATAGAACTATTCCCAGAAATGTCTAACTAAAGCTTCCAAAAAACACCCTGTATACAGAAAACTGAAGTTATCGTGAAATGTTTTTAATTGTTTAAAACGTTCTGCTAACGAATATTACAACGTCTACAAGAGTATAAAACACGTCACCCTAAACTTATCTTTTGGAGATTGTGCCGTTTCACAAATTGATTAGGTAATGGCAACGGCCATGAGCGCCCATAAGGACCCCCCCCCCCCCCCCCCCCCCCCGGACTCGGACTGTAAGCAGTAATAATTTCGTAAATACCAAAACTTTTAATTTAAATAAAATAAATTATTCGATCTTCCCCAAATTCCCCCTCCCTGGAAATTACTGTATGGGCGCCCATGGCAACGGCTAGCTTCATTGCCTCGAGAAACTCACCCGCAAAGATATTTGTGGTTGTGGCGACCTGTACGATCAATGTACTTAATTCTATTGGCAGGCATACCGAGATTCGGCTACTAATGTTGTTAATAGCGGCTGAATTTTTAATTTTTATTTTTGAATTTTTTAATGAAATTATGAACCGAGCCCTGGTGGCGGCACCCCCTTCGTTGCGGCGCCCGCCTGCGTTGCATCCTCATCCTCCTCTGCAGGCCCGCTTCCGCCGGCCCTGAGGCAAATGCTAATATACATATTGTGCTCCCACGCCTCCCAAACCCCACCCGTTGTACGAGTAATTTAATATTAAGTGCTATTCTTTTTGTTAATTTTACTCATTTAGGTACTCTAGAAATAATTAATTAATTCCAGCTCTAGAAGTAATATTTTTTAGTTACATTGAGGAGTGAGGAGTTGAAGATTTATCAAATCCTCGAAAAAAAGATGAACGAAGCATCATCTGATGACCATTTTTATTGGAAGGGTTCTCGTTACATTGGCCAGAATACTGCAATGCAGTGAATGGAACAAGACATCGCTGCTTGGTCAAAGACGTTCGTTCTTCAAATGTACCTACACTAATAAAGTGTTTTCTTATATCTTTCTGTCATTGGGTCATAAGGTGCTTGAATGAGTTTAGAAAGCGAATATACAACCAATAAAATGGCATTTCATGTATGAATTCCAAAGGCGGTTTCGATTTCATAACTCACATTGCGAAGCGTCCTTGCTTAATTGCACAACCCATTACTAAAATACTCATTCATAAAAATGTGAAGGATCTTTAGGAGAGAAGGGCGGCAAAAATATTACTGGTTAGTTATACGCGAGAAAAAAACAGCATTATGTCGATTGAAATCATTATATGATACACCCTTGAGCGTTTCTAGTGCGTTATTGAGGTTAGTTCCTGCACAACATTACAAATAATAATAATACAAAAAAAATTGCTTTTGTTCAATTTTTGCAGTGCATAAACGTGACCACACGTTTATCTTAACCTTTTATTATTATTAATAGAAATTAAATGTAGGTTAATTTTATTTTGCAATCAGAATAAACAATATTACTCTGTGCAGTTACTCCCATAAAATTTAAAAAAATCGAAAACGAAAAAAGATTAATAGAATTGTAACTTCGGAGCTACGGTTAATTTCAGTTTAAATTTCAAGCAGCCTACTGATGTTGCACAATATACATATATTTTATTAACGTAAGAGGTAGTAATTTAAAATGATGAATGTGTGCTTTTGCATTTTATAAAGAGTTACGTTTTTACTTTACTATTATGATATGATACGTACTTGCAGTTTGTATGATTTCACTGCTGTCAATCATTAGAGAAACCGCTACAAGTTATTTCACATATTATATCCTTAAATTGAGATTATTAAGGTGTATAAGTGTTTACAATTCTACGCAGGTGGCATTTTCATTTAATAAGGACCGTTTATCAATGAATAACGAATCTTATGTAACGATCTCTTGCTGTTAATCGATTTACTAGGTTATACGTTCCATCGTCTAATAGAACCGTTAATTTAGATAATAGAAATTTTAACGCATTTGTTTAGCACCGGATAATACTCATTTAATTTATCTTAAATTAGACAAATACGAGCTATAATTGGTGGATTATCTATTTGTTTAAGTTAAAAAGAGCTAGATAGAATCGTACCAGTTTTTAAATGTACATAATTACACTTCATCCATCCGAAAGTTATAAATTTAATTTTGATTTATGGTTTAGAAACATTGCAGGGGGGAAATTAAATTATAATCACCTTTGAGTGATAGCAAGATTAATAGTTTAAGTTTTTCATAATATATTTAAAGAATACACAGAGAACTTTTACTAATTTTATGTAGGTATTCAGCTTTTTAAGAAAGAAAATATAACGAGCCTGCTCTACGAAAACGCAGATAATCCAACTGTTAGTTGGTGACATTTTTGTACCAATTTCCTTTTGTGGAAATGTCACAACTGGTGCGTTTGGTTAGCTTCCTATCAACCTACTTCTGTCTTTATATACTCGTTTGCTATCTGGCTAAGTGGTTAACAAGCTATTGAATATTGTTGTGTGATGGCTTCTATAGCTCAAAAGATATGGGAAAGTACAAAATTTTGTCGTATTGCTAAGTTGAACCTATCGGAATATAGCAGTTATTTATGTGATTATAAAGATTAAAAATAAATTACGTAAGCGAATATATCATCAAGTTAAATTACTCGTTTCCGTGAAGTAATATGGTTTGCTAATGTGGTTTACAGCGTTTCAAAAACTTGAAATATTAAAGTGCAAGATGATTCGATCAAGTCAACCATGATACGCTAAGGTACGGAATGGGACAAGTGACCGCGACCGACCGGCCGCAGCCGACTGGCCGCGAAGACAACTGGCCGCCGAGACAACTGGCCGCCGAGGCGCCGAGACAACTGGCCGCCGAGACAACTAACCGCCGAGACAACTGGCCGCGAGACAAGTTGCTGCCGGGACAAGTGGTCATCGCGTCGCTGCCAGTACAACTTGACTTCAAATAAATAAATGGCTAGTTTCATTTATTGAAAACAAACAAACACAGCATTTGAAACTTAAAAAAAAAGCCAACCTAAGCGTATATTGCCACTCAGGCGCTTAGGTTAGAGGTAGTTTTAGTATAGTTTTTTTCAATTGATAACAGTCCCTCAAGATTAAAAGTTATTTTCGAATTTCGATTTGTATGGCGAATCGTTCCTACGGCGAATTTGACCGACGGCCAACTGTCCCGACGGCGGAACGGGGACGGCGAATCGGCGACGAAAAGAGGACGGCGAATAGGCCTAGACCCTTTTTAGAAGCAGTTGGCGGCCAGTTGTCCTGTCGGCCACTTGTCTCGCGGCCAGTTGGCCGCGGCTACTTGACCCACGGCCAGTTGTACTAGACCGGCTAAGGTAAAATGTTCGAATTTGGATCATTCTACTCAACTTCCTATCGTTTGTCACGCAATTCCATTACGGGTCCTCAACTAATAAGGTAGTTAGAGAATGACTTAATTCATAAGACGATTCGTATTGCGAGGTGACAAGTTAACTCCAGTATATTCAGTAAATACTTCAAAGAGCTGTAAGAATAATTTGGCCATAAAAGTGAAATAGAAATGTATAAGATTTTATAATAATAACAAGTAATTCCACTTAATATTTATTATAATAGAACACAACTCGTTTTGACACAATGTGTCATTATGAAAGGTAAAGGATTGTGACAAATTATATAATTAGGCAAAAGGTGCTAAGGTAAAACGCCCAATCAACCCTTTTTCCAAGAAGACATAAAATTTGACTTTGGTATTAAAAAGATGTTTGAATTAGCTTTAACAGCTACTGTATGGGCTTTTATTTTTGTATTATGTTGGCTATTTTTTGAGATGTTGAGTATGAGGGGGAAATATATTTTTTTCTATACCCTATACAGGGTGATTCATGAAGAAACGGAGAGACTTCAGGAGGTGAATCTACATTTAACAAGTATAAAAAGGCGCAAATTCTTATAGAATTTTAATTTCAACCAACTTCAAATCTGTAACTAATTAAGGCATATACTATATACAATATATATTGTTGTATATTTTTGTATATGAACTTAAATTTTACTTTTAAACCCCTCTTTTTTTTTATTAAACATGAAACTCTTATTCCATCTCAGCGCTTGGATTCCGTTTTGTTATTTTATTTGCTATTCAACCCACCTTTTAACAATTTAAATGTAAGTTTACAATAAGTAATTTTTTTTTAAATTCAAATTATTTCCCTTCCTTATGCTAGCATCATCTTAAAGTCTTTATAACACGTTTACATGCAAATTTTGTACTTACACGCAAATAGTTCCTTCTTATGTACTGTTTTGTTCCCATCCACTAATTTTCTTTTCACCAATCTTGCTTATTTGGACTCACATCTTTCCAAACCATTTTTATTAAACCACGTTACACTCAAATTCTTATACATAAACCAAACTTTATTTCAAACAGAAATTTCCAACACAAAATACGTTTCTTAATTCTACCAATATTTAAACGGAACAACAACCAAATTGTGCATTTTACACTTTTCAACTTAATTATTAATTTCTAACATTCCCATTATTTTATTTTATTTTAAATTCCAAAACAAAACCTTACTTCTTCTACAATTGCCCATTTTATCTCTTTTTACTGTCTCTATCCACATTTTATCGTCCCCGCTTACGCGCACCTGTTCTTATCTCTTCATGTTGTTTATCCATCCCACCAATAGTTCATTTTACGTACACTTTTAAACTTCAATGTCAACTTACACATTTTCATTTTTAAACTAAATTTAGAAAAAAACACAACATTTTGCCCCCCTTTTAAATTTACGATTAATTAAGTACTTACACTTATTTTCCACCTAATTAACAATTTATCTTAAATTTAAACATATTACAACTCCCTATTATCATCTCTGTCATCATACTGATACATCATATCTAAATGAAATTTACCCCTAATTCTCTCAGAGTCCTTTATCCTCAATTCATAAGTATCCCCAAACCTCCGATTTATTACATAAGGTCCCTCATATGGCACATGTACATCTACCTTCACCGTCTCTATTCTATCTTCATCCCTTATACTTTTTACACCGCTGATTTGCTCCCGGCCGTTATTTTGCACATTTACATTATGTATTTGTCTATTTGTCTGTTCCCTATCACCTATATCATGTCTACCCTCGTTTCTATCAAATCCATTCCCTCTATTCTGAAATTCATTTTCCCTTCTACTAAAATCCCTGTTTTCCCTTTGTTCCTTTATGTAATCATTTCTTTGCCACGTCCCATAATTGAACCCCCTATTTCTATTATACCTTTGTAATTCTTCTCTTTTATTTTCATCACCATATCTATTTCCTCCTTGGTTCCCATTTCTATTTCCCGTTCTTCCGTACTCCTCATCTCTTGCCCCCCTACTCATACTCGCCCCTTTTTCTTCATCCACCAAATCAAATCTTTTTAGTATATTTTTTAACTCATTATACGTTCGCACATTATCCTTTATTACCCTCTCTTTGATTTCTTCCCCAAAGTGTCCCGCTAACTGTCCTATTATAACCGCTTCTTCTACAATGTTGTCTAAGTGTTTATATAATGCATACTTTTGGATCAAATACTTTTCTCTCGTCCCCATACTTTTATTATATCTCCCTACTTGTACTTCTCTCTTTATCTTCTCCTGTTCTAATTCCCCCCAATACTGTTGCCTGAATATCTCCTTAAATTCTTCATATCTTCCTATTTTCTCTTCCATTGTTTCATACCACAGTTGTGCATCCCCTCTCATCAGCCCCCTTATCATGTTTACCTCTTCATATCTCGTATAAGCCTCACCATATCTCCTTCTATTGTTTTTCACCATTTCCTCTATATTTTTTAGAAATATCATTTGATGCATTTTTCCATCTCCTGTAAATTTTTCAATTTTCTCCCAATCCATTCCTGCACCCATCCAAGGTAGTGCATACATTTTTTTTTCACGTGTTCCAAGTTCTCGCCTTATCTCTTCTATTTCCTGTTTATTTTTTCTTAATCCATCCTTCATTACTAGTATTTCAATTTCCTGTTCTTCTTTATTTTTCTTCATTTCACTTTCTTTTCTTTCGAAATTGTCCTTGCTATAACTCTCTTCTGCCTTTAATCTTGTATCAATCTCTTCATACCAGTCTTTATTTTGAGCTTCTACGCATCTTATTTCTTCTTCAACTTCCAGCACTTTTCTTTGCACATTTCTTACCTCCACACCCCATTCTCGTCGATTATTTTCTAATGCCTGCTTCATGTCCCTTTTCATTTCCAACTTCAAATTCTCCATCTTAATATCAAAACTTTTTGCCATCTCTCTTATTCCTTCTTTTATTTCAATTTTTATATTCGTGTTGTTTTCTTCTATCTTTCTTTTCACCTCTCCCAATTGAGTATTTATTTCTTCCGAGATTTCCTCTTTTGTTACCATTTTTTTCATCATCCCCATCATCTGCCTTAACATGTCATCCGTCGATCCCATCCCCTCACATATCTCAGTTGATTCCCCTATCACCAACGATTCACTTCTTGTCTCCTTATCATCCATCCCTGCTACTCCACTCTCCTCTTGATTCTCACTCATTTTTTTTTTCAAACACTCAAATTTCTCTTACTCCCTTACCCTATCAAAACTACTAAACTACTGCAACAACGTTCCCCTCGAGCCCCACGTTTTGGTCGCCAAATAAATGTTGTATATTTTTGTATATGAACTTAAATTTTACTTTTAAACCCCTCTTTTTTTTTATTAAACATGAAACTCTTATTCCATCTCAGCGCTTGGATTCCGTTTTGTTATTTTATTTGCTATTCAACCCACCTTTTAACAATTTAAATGTAAGTTTACAATAAGTAATTTTTTTTTAAATTCAAATTATTTCCCTTCCTTATGCTAGCATCATCTTAAAGTCTTTATAACACGTTTACATGCAAATTTTGTACTTACACGCAAATAGTTCCTTCTTATGTACTGTTTTGTTCCCATCCACTAATTTTCTTTTCACCAATCTTGCTTATTTGGACTCACATCTTTCCAAACCATTTTTATTAAACCACGTTACACTCAAATTCTTATACATAAACCAAACTTTATTTCAAACAGAAATTTCCAACACAAAATACGTTTCTTAATTCTACCAATATTTAAACGGAACAACAACCAAATTGTGCATTTTACACTTTTCAACTTAATTATTAATTTCTAACATTCCCATTATTTTATTTTATTTTAAATTCCAAAACAAAACCTTACTTCTTCTACAATTGCCCATTTTATCTCTTTTTACTGTCTCTATCCACATTTTATCGTCCCCGCTTACGCGCACCTGTTCTTATCTCTTCATGTTGTTTATCCATCCCACCAATAGTTCATTTTACGTACACTTTTAAACTTCAATGTCAACTTACACATTTTCATTTTTAAACTAAATTTAGAAAAAAACACAACAATATGTATAATAACTACACCCCCCCCCCCCACCTCAGACACAACCACACCGGATTCTGCACAAATGAGTCATTGTTTTTCTTTCCACCCTTAAGGGTGATGGGAGTGGAGAGGGTGATGAACAATTTGTAAATCACGAAAAAATGTTAGAGGAAAAAAAAGTAAAAAAAGATTGTTTTCCTGCGGACGTGCAATTTTCGCCCTATCCACCCCCAAAAAAGGGGTTGCAATTGGGGGTGAAATTTGAAATTTGAGTATCGTTTTTTATGGAGAATCCAAAAGTAATAAAAAATAGGTGTTCCCATTTAAGTTTTGAAAACTCACCCCCGCTCCACCCCACAGGAGGGGTGAGGGTGATGTTTACGTATCATGACTCAATAGGTTTCAACAAATAAAGGAAACGTATTTTTTTCTTTTTGTAATTGGACGTGTCGTTCTCGAGATATTAAAGGGTGTATATTTTGACTTTAATGGCGTCCCGACGGCGAACGGGTGATCCGATCAAAAAATTTACCAGCGATTTGGAATCAGTGAAGAATTTCCTATAAGATGACACCACTTCCAGCTTTCTAAACCCTGTAACATCGACCAACGCACAGACACACAGACACACAGACACACAGACATCCGGACGAATTTAGTAACCAACTTTTTGAAGTTGGTTGAAAATAAGAAAAAAAGGTCATATCAAATAGGCTTCGTTAGCCAGTTAACAGCTAGCGTTAACAAAGCAATTCCGGACCTACTATATTGATGTGAACTTTTTTTCTTATTTTTAGAAGTTTCTCCTGTATATGCTGGGCTAAAGTGACTCATATTTTCGCTAGGGAAAAAATAGACATAACGTACCCCAAGTGAATGCTGTGCCAACCACCAACTTGTATTTTACTCATTTTTCTACGAAATGTCAAACGTGAAAGTTACTTTGATGTTCTGCGTATTTACACGGCGGCGTCGACAATCATTATTTTTAGCTATTATAGTAATCACAATTTTTGAGGGATATGGAATAAATAGTTACTTATGCATTAAGGGCGAAAAAAGCTTTTATGGCCAGAAGCCTTGTAGCGAGGGCTTGGAAAAAGTTGTAGAGCCATAAAAGCAAGTTACGCCAGAAATACATACACTATTTTATGCACAGATTAATTATTTATCTCAAATTTAAATATCGCATAAACTTGAGTAGATGTATCAAGCCGCTTGAAATACGTTGCTATAGTAAAAGCAGTAAACAACGGTATCCGTTTTAAATTTGTTCAAAAACTGTTTAATTTCGTTGTGAGATCCGGTATTTTAGATGGATTTTTCATCAGATGAAGAAAATGCGATGGCTTACGAGGCCGAAATTAACGAACTGGCTGAGATAGCAAAAAGTAGTGCTTTGATATCCGAAAAATCAGAATTATTTAATTAATATTGACGTTTCTTTATGGCCCGACTTGCTATAAAGAGGTCGCGAGCTATAAAGAGTCGTTTAGGTTCAGGTGAGTCAGGTAATAATAACCTTATTATTATGATGATTAATTATATCAATATACTGAAAGTAAAGAGGAGTACAGACTGCCACTTTCATCATGACTGGATTTAGTAGGTAGTAGGTACTTAGCAAAGTCTCATAGTTTATGAGTTTTATGCCAGTCTGGATGCACATTTCATAGGGACACTCTAAAAACCTTTAAATGTGGAATTATAACATTAGTTTTTAAAAACGCTCCGAGGAAAAATTACATGCAGTTGGAAAGTACAAAAAAATACATTCAACATGTCGAATTTATCAATAAGTTTTGGAAAAAAATAGCAAACGCACTTACCCAAATTGTGACACGGATCGGTTAAAATCCAAATTTGAACCTGGAAAGGAAGACTATGATTAGTATGATTTACACATATTCAAACACGCAATTTGAATTCTCGATGGACAATTATTTTCACGGGGGTCTCATAACAAAGATTAGTCTCATTGAGGCACTTTATTTACGCGTACCTCGATACCGTAAGTTTGTTTATTGATTGGACATGAATCTGATAGCTACCAAGTTAAATGTGTGGAAAAGTTTTTAAAAATCCTTTTAAAGCAAAAGTTACGAGTGGACATGTCACCTGAATTTCTGAATTTTTAATTTGATTAATGGTACGCTCTAATGCAGAAACATATTTTAGAGTATCTTCTCAGGCAACTGGTATGATTTTCTCTGTATGTAGGTACTTCAGAATTATAAAGCACAGTTCCTTAGTATAATATATGTTCTACATTTTTAAATCTTGTAGGTTCGGCTGCAGGACTTGTTTTAGTAAGACAGCAACCGTTTGCGTTTTGTACCAAAAGTGTTGAACCTATGGATACATCTTTAAACGACATAGTAAATGAAGACAAGAAGTGCACGTTCTATTCACAATGTGCATTATTTCCCAAGGAAGATATGGGACGTTCCTTTTAACGGTTTTGATACCCACCTCCTTTATATCATCTTCTCTGACTTATTTTCGTTTTTCCGTAAAAATGCATTGCTCAATAGGTATTGAGTAAAAATGCGAAAAAATGGTTATTTTCTTCAAACTTAAATATTTTCCATAAGTACTATTCGTCGTATCAAATACTGATTAAGGAAAAAATTGTAGAGAATTTTACATTTTTCAAGAAGTTTTATAAATTATCTAGCGTAATTGTCCAGATATGACATAAAGTTGTATTTTTTAATGGAAATCATATTTGATTTTAATATGGTTAAATTACTCGTGTTTCTATCCTTTTCAAGGCACAAGGTTTAAGGTATTTATCATTTTTAGTTTAGGAGTTTAATATCTTTTAAGAAATCTGTAACGCTGCTATTTAGATTGCATTGAGTTTTTCTGAATTGTGTTAATTGTATTGTAATCGTTATAGAAAACTATTTAGCATCCAATGTTTAATATTTTGTAAGAAATATAGCTATGTATCGCAATAATTTCAAATTCTTTGTATGCCGATTATTACGAAAATGTTGAACTACACAAATTTATTACCAATAGTGTTGCAATTGTTATGAGTTTATTAATACGATCTAGGTTATGTGTTGTTTCTTGTTTCTTTTAAGAATTTTCACCACGGTGTATTTATTATACATCGGCGAACAAAAGTTCGGTACATAAAATCTGCGTGTGTGTGCGTGTATCTGTGTGCCTTTTTAAGTTAAAGAATTTTAAAATTCTGACTTCAGATTCTGAAAGAGGTTAGATCTTGAAGTGCTTCGCTATGTAACTCATCGGGAACACCGTCAAAATGGCGGTAAAAATATCAAAATTTGGTAAATATAGACATATTTCTCAAAACTGTAAGGTCTTGCTCATACACAGGCTGGCTTGGCTATTAATAACCATATACCTAGGTATTTTATTACCTACAGTAAACAAAATCCGAGTTTTCAAATTGTATTTGAAATGGTGTACCTACGTTTCTATTATTTTCTGAATTTTTGGAAGAAATGAAGTTTGCCATTAAGGCGATTGAAGAACGCACTGTATTTCTGAAATGTTTCAGTTAAAATGAAGCTGTAAACGGGCCATCGACCTGTCTTCGACATTAATCTATACAATACAGATATAACATATATTTCTGAGTAAATAAAGGAGGATACACAGCGAGCAATGTGCGATTTTTTTAGAAAAGTCCCCCTAAACTTGAAGAAACATACTTTTCAGACCGTAACGAAAGGAAATTAGTGTCACAAATAATCAAAATTTACCTAAAATAAAATAGGGCATGGGTTAACCTAACATTTTACATAAGTATCTAGTTTCGATTGCACTATTTTTGAGATCTAGATCATCCTATAAGAACTTGGTAGGTGAAAGAGAACGTTAAGAACCACAGAAAACATTAGGTGTTGTCTTTTACATACGCCGGCGTCGCCATTACTGAAATAGTTCAGTTGTTCGCAGATTCTTGACGATTAATTCACCTAGAAACAATTTCATTTGCAATACCGTAACTATAAATACACTTGCAACTCTTTGCAGAAATTAAAGTCCAGTAACTTACTAGCTAATGTTGATGAATGATATGGAGAAAACAATAAGGATCATTAGTTTAAGTCAACAGAACTCGAAATATCTTATGAGACAATCTAAATTGAGCAGAAAGCGTGAGAATGCCCTTTTGAACGGGTTGATACGCGAATTTATTGTAGACAAACATGATGCATGACGATGAAAATAAAATAAATTCCAGAATCTGTATCTATTAGTCTTAACGTAAACGCTTAAACTACTATTAACGAGCGTAATCACCGATAAATATACGTTTAACCCCAATTATGCAAATAACTACGTTTAGTTTTATGCTTAAATTAAATTCTACAACACCATTACAGTATCGAAAAACATGGATTGGATTACTTGCTTTTAAAATGAAACACGTTTACTGTATTAAAAGCTAGAAATTTTCATTTGGTTAAGATACAAGTCAGGAAGCTTAAAAGGTAAATTCTTGATGGTAATTTCATGAAGCTAGGATTTTAATGAAATATTTGTAGAATGTGCGCTCTAATGATAGATGCTATCTTTTGAAAAACTCGTACCTTTCTAGATTTTATATAAAACGTAATTTGCAGTAATTATGCTGGACGTCTACCGCAATTTTAGTTTTAATCTGATTAAAGCTAAATTGATATGTATAGGTTTACAAGTTTTTGCAATGAAATTTCTTTTACCATTTAAAATGATTAATTGTTCATAGTTTAATAATAATCATAAGTCCAATTAAATTTTACTGAATTAATTATACCGTATAAGAGTGTGTTACGATTAAATGAGAAGTTTTGGATAATTTACCACTTAGTTAAGTTGTTAGCTGTGTAATCCAAGTTTGAGTGCTTTTATTAACGCATTTTAGCGTTATTATATTAAAATTTTTAAAATATTAAACCAGTAATATTTATGATAATCGGTTTTGCTAATTGTACTCTCTGACATATAAGTTTACCTTTTGCTGAACTATCGAATTGCATCACAATATACCTATACATCACTTCCACGTGAAGCTATTTAGTATTTATCATCAAAGTAAATTATTTTTCATTTACAATCATCAGTTTCATAACAGTAAATAATGAAGTTGGTGGAAAAGTATGACAAATTCAAAAACTGGCCAATCATATTCGATAATATGGAGATAAAACTCTATTGTTTAAATTTACGAAGACTGGTTTTTTCCAATTATATTTTTTTTTATAATGTGGTATCTCTCTTCACATTATAAAAAAAAATATAATAAAAACTCTATATTTATGCTAGCTTCTCGTCGAAAAAAATTTACCTACTCTTTTTGAATCACCTTCTGGTTCGCTTATTTAGTTATTTGAGGAATGACAACATCATGTGGCAATAGGTCTGTGACACACAACGATTTTTCAAATACTAGAATCGAACTGCCCTTTCTGACATTCCATTTCATTAATTCAGAAGTTTTGGGGAGCATTGTTTGTTTTAATGTTCAAAAACAGTCATAATGGAGCTTTAATGAGAAATATCACTACCGAAACTCCAACCAAAGATTTAGAACCAACAATAACGTCCTTGAATGTGGAAATGCAAGAAAATCGTGACATTTCTCACCTGCCAAAAAACATTTACCTCATGTTTCGATATGAACGATGTACCTATTAGGAATTCTGTTTGTGTCGAGGAATCCCCTCTTTTTTATACTTTATAATAGAGAACCACGAAGTAGTTTTGTTTTAGAATTAATTTTCTCAAATCTTACTTTACAAAACACTGTAATTAATATTATAATAACAACAACAGGTAATTATACTAATTGGTTTGGAGAAAATTAATTCTATTTAAGATCTTTCGTTATATAAAAACAACTGAAACTTTATCTGTTACATTTAAAATAAACAATTAATGGAATTATTTTTAATATTAGAATTAGTTTTGTTTTGCTCTTCTATTTAGTTTCTTCAATCGTATAGTCGTCATGTAATACAGGATGTTCCACTTGAAATAAGTAAGAGCAAAGATTTCATTAAATTTAGAAACGCTGCGTGTATGTGCTGAGATGTAATAATTCATATTTTATAATAAATAAATTAGTCTTAAATCTGTTCACGTTTTGACCCTTTGTGTAAAACCGTGACATATATGCAATGTAGCTGGTAAGTTATTCTTCCATGAACAAAAGTAAATTCATTGAATTTTGAATTTTGTCGTTTTGGTATGGTGAAGAGTTTAATTTCGAAAAGCAATGCGCGATTGAAAGAATTTTTGTTTTCCTATTATTATTTAACAATTAATTATAACGTTAATTAATATTAAATTTGGCGAATTATAGCCATTTGACAAGCACAAATGGGAAAGTAGTATAAAAGAAACTATAATTGCTGAGGAGGTGAGCGAAGTATAGAGAAACTAATTCATTAAGTATTCATCGAACCCATAATTCGAAGAAGGCGTTAAGGTTAATGTTGTTTCAGTCGTCAAAATGGGGGGAATAGGTGATATTGATAATAAAAGGTTAAACCATCCCCATTTAATTGAAATCCAATAAGAATTAAAGATAAAAGCTTAAAAGCGACATGTTTCGACAACTTCAGTTGTCATCATCAGGCTAACTCAAATAAATTACAACTTAGAACTTACAACTTGCTCAATGTCTAGAACCAATTACACGTGTAATGTTGTCTTCCAAGGGAGCAATCGTGGTTGACTTGCCTCTATAGGCGAGAGAGATAGTCTAGTGGGGTCAAATAGCACGAACGAGGCGGCCAATTGACAGCGCTAAAACGTGAGATTAATTGCTCACTAAACTTGCCTCTCAATTGGTTCATTGTATCGCGTGCAGTGTGGCATGTAGCACCTCTCTGTGAAACCACATGTCTACCATGTCCAATTCTTCCATTTTGGGGAAAAAAGTCCGAGATCGAACGGTACCTTGCTCCATTGACCCATAAACCGCACCAAACACTGCATTTTTTAGGGTGAATTATGACAAATTCGGCAATTATGCTTATTCAGGTATCCATCGAGGCAAAAATGAGCCTCGTCGTTGAAGACAATTAATCGACAAAAAAGGCGCTTTTAATCCATCTTCTTTAAGACCCATTCACCGAAAAGACGACGTTGTGGTAGGTCATCCGGCTTCAGCGCCTGCACCAGCTGTATTTTGTATGGCTTTAGACCGAGGTCCTTACGTAAAATCTTCCAGGTAGTCGAATAACACCAACCCAATGGCTGCGATCAGCGGCGGATGGACATTTCGCGATCATCATTCACACTGGCGGATACAGCAACAATATTCTCCTCGGTACGCACTCTACGGATACAGTTTGGTGGATTGATATTCAATAGAGTGAAACTGGTGCGAAATTTGGTCACAAGTCTGGGTCTTTACTTACAAATCTTCCATGTCCTGAAATTTGATCTCGTCTTAAATCAATTATATTTTTATTCGTTTTATATACAATCCCCTTCCCTACTTCAAATACCTGCTGAATTATTTACAAGATCATCTATCGCACATTAAAACACAATTGAACTTGCAGTTTATTGTCAAAAATCACTAAGAATTGATCTACAGACTGAATAGTTTTCTTCAAAATTTTTTGACAATCATAATTTAAAAAACCAATCGAATTTGTGTTTCAATACAAGTTTATCGATAATTTACCTGACTTCGTCATGTTAAGAATTAAGGGAAAAATTGTATAAGGAACTGCTCACTATTTTATGTGGTATAGCGCACTCTAAGTGGTTGATAAAGTAAATAATTAACCTAAGCAGAGAGATTCGCTTCGTTTAACACTTAATGCCATTGTGAACACGCCATACTTTAAGTATCCAATAATTCTAAATTAAGATACATGTCGCAAAAAAAGAAAATAACGAAATTACAACGAGACAATTCAAAACCTACAGTTCATTACCAATATAACACGAAAGCCGTTTATTTTATATTTAAGCTGGACAAACGTTCGATTAATTTCATCCTTTTCTTATACCAAACCTTTAAACAAAGACAAGAAGGATAAAAAATGTTATATGCTTTAAACCAATATAATGAAGCTGTACGACATTATCGTGAATTACACGGCAATAAGTGTCGTTCTAACATAGTCTACAGATTCCTCTATCTTACAGATATGTTCCAAACATAATTAACTTCTCTTCGTTAAGTAAAAAAAATGCTGATATATGGCTTTGGCTAATCTATTGGGCTTTTTTAACGGGTCACGTACTGACAGAGTCAACTGCCAAGTTGCAATCGCGTAATTTCCATTAAATTATTTTTTTTTAACTTGTACATTTAAGGTAAAGCTATTACAAGCGACAAGTGAAAATGGTATGAAATCTAAAAACGTGCATAAAAATCTGATCTAAGAAAAATGCCGAACATCCGATTGTACCACCCTCCTTCAGCATGTCTTCAACGCAAAGATTCACTGATGAAGCACACAATTAAAGTTAAGAATTTCGACATCGACCATCGTTAATCGAACGATTTAAAAAACATAATTATTACAAGATAAGGGTGGGGCCGTTGCGCAAACTATATTCCAAAAAAATTGCAACAGAAGCCAACGCATCTCATTATAATATCATATCCAGCACCTTTGAAGAAGTTATATCTCACATTATACAACATACATAACATAAATTATATCATACTGTGAATAATTGCAAGGTTTATTTACTTTACGATCACGTCTGATAGGTATTCCATTACATCAAAATAGTAGGGTTTGTCCAATTTTCTTCGTTTTGCTTTCACTTTTATATTAACTTGAATTCGTTTCAATTTGACGATCTTTGTGAAAATGTATTACTCTACTGGCTGTTCTTTCATTTGAAACTAATTTAAAATTTTGACAGTCACGCGGTTATCATAAATAAAGCGTGGGATTGTGGTTTTATAGATCATAGTGGATAATCTTTAGATCCTTTTTCTTTCACAAAGCTTCTGCATCTCTTCGCTCACGAAACAAATGCGGTTCACATAGTTCGAAAAATTAATTTTTGATTTATTATCCTTGAAGAACAGATACAGATGCCAATTTTTTGTTTCCCATCTACGAAATGGTTCCTGCACAATGATAATTAACTTTGTGCAGAAGCGACCTTCATCCTTTTTTATTTACCTATGTGGTGAATTAAGCGTCCAAAAAATTGTTATTTTGGACCCGCCTAATGAAATTGATTAAACTGTGGACTGTATAAATATTTATTTCTAAAACAAAAAGTAACTTTAACTCAATTTGTAAAATACATAACGATTTATACGTATACGGCTGTACTCGCCAAACATCATATTCTTAATGGTTATCAAAAATAAAATAATCACTCTTCGCGCACCAGCGCACAAACGCCAACCACCTCCAATTATTATAAGGTGGCGCGTAAAATTTAAATATTAAATTCTAAAATTTATTTACCTATGTATCCCCATCACAAGTAATGTCAATTTCCACAATTTAAGGAAATAAGTTCCTTTATTTTTTAGAAAATGTCACATAAGATGAAGATGATAATTTAATTCGCGTTCTTTCTTAAACTTTAACTTTCACTATCATACACATACCAGGTGTCAATTTGAAAACTTGCCAGATAGACGAGGAAATAAAGCACTGAACCTACCAAATTTTTGTAGTAAGACGGATTGAAATAGGATTTTTTGCATTCGCTTCCTAAATTCAATAGGAAACATCTACTTTTGATAATATTTTTTTTCGAAATTGCATTTCTGCAGTCGAAAATGCATCCTGAAAAATGCTTTTCCATAGAAAAATTCATAACTTCGTTATAAACTTCTAGAATCGACTCAATTCAGGTTCACGGGGGTTTTCGAGGTGGCTGATTCCGAATATGACCTCCAAATTGGCTTATCGCCCACCTGGAGCTCAGGATGGCTGACCAACGTCATCTCCGAAGCTTTTTCTGAAATTCACTCTCAAATGATTCTAGACATCTCATCCAGGGGTATCTTGGGTTGCTGATTCCAAATCAGGCATGGGTAACCGCCCTCCCTCTCGTACCCGGTGTCCCGTATCCGGGAATCAACGTCACCCTCTGACGTTTCAAGTCTACATATAGAGAACCGAAAATTGTTTTCCGGCGAAAATTCAAGCGAAACTCTAGAGGATGACGTTTGATGCCCCGGTGTGGTGCACCAAGTATCCGTTAGAAAGTATCCGGTACCAGATTCGATCTGAGCGACCCACAAATCCCCGGAAACAATTTTCGGTTCCATGTAGGATTGAAACTTCAATGAAACTCCAGGGGATGACGTTAATGCTCGGATGTGCGGGGCACCACGTACGCGGGGGGCGGTTGCCCATGCTTTATTTGGAATCAGCAACCCAGAAACCCCCGAATGAGATGTCTAGAATCAGTTGAGCGTGAATTTCAGAAAAAGCTTCGGAGATGACGTTGCTCAGTCATCCTGAGCTCCAGGTGGGTGATGAGCCAATTTGGAGGTCATATTCGGAATCAGCGACCTCGAAAACCCCCGTGAACCTGAATTGAGTTGATTCTAGAAGTTTATAGCGAAGTTATGAATTTTTTCTATGAAAATGCATTTTTCAGGATGCACTTTCCACTGCACAAATGCAATTTCGAAAAAAAAACATGATAAAAAGTAGGCACAAAGTTTCCTATTGAATTTAGGAAGTGAATGCAAAAAACTCCATCTCAATCCGTTTTACTACAAAAATTTGGTAGGTTGGGCTTCATTTCCTCGACTAAGACCTCATAACTTCGAAACTGTAACAGCTAAATAAAATTTCTCGAAAACGTTTCTAGAACATTAAGGGTGAACGAATATGACTCGTACAGAAATCTTCTGCACCTTACCCCCTAGGTTGCAGCCTATTTTTTTTAAAATTAGGGTGAGTAATACATCATTGAAAAGCTCTTTAAAAATGATATTCATCAGTAGATACCAAACAAAATGTTAATTAATCGATTATTTTTTAAATAACGGTTTTGACATGGAGTAGTGCAATTTAAAAAATAGGAGTGAGGTGGCTAGAAGCTAAGGGGTGGGTTGCGGAAGATTGCACTGCAGATCATAGTGGTTCCCCATTCATGTTTTAGAAACGGTTTCGAGAAATTTTACTTATCTGTTATATTAAATTCCGAATATCTGATTTTTAATGTTTACAACCGGTTGGATTTTTCGATTTTCGCAGGATAAATGATCATATTCTTATTCACTGCATGGTACTGCGTTGACTGTTAGTCTTTGAAATTTTAAAAGTAGGTACTTCGATATCTTCCCAAAAATTGTAAGCGGAACAACTTTCTCTAAGTTTGCTCTTCTGCAGCTTCAGATTGCGAAATACGCGTAATCAACTGCTTTTTAAAAAAAAGATCTACCTCGTATAATTTCTTCGTTGAGAGTATCATCAATAGAGCATCTTCCCTGTCGAGAAGTCTCAATCAATACGATTTATAAGTGTATCTAAAGGACTGAAATGTTTGCCAATTCGAGGAAAAATATATAAAGTTGCGATGAAGTACAAGTGATAAAAAAGCAATAAGGAAAAATTTAAAGAGCCGTTCTTACGCACGGGCACAATAATGGTTCAATTGAAGAGCTAAAATTAAGTGCATGACACTTTCCAAGGAAGAAACAGCTCTTGACCTGAATGGTTGAACAAATGACGTCTATGATCACGATGTCTTCAAGGAATACATTTGCCAAGAACAAACATTATATATTCACCTTGTAATGGAGTTCTTTACTGTTTCCTGAGTATTGCACAGACATACTACTAGCGTTGTTATAACATTGGTCACCGCAATTCTTAATATTCGGTTGGAAAGTATTGGTAACTGTTATATCAGTAATGTAACAAAAGTTCATTGTGTGAAATATCCGCAGCAGAATCTTCCCTAACCTTTTTAACCATTCACAATTGCTTTCTTCTACTTTCACATCGAGTTAAGGAAATTTCTACTTTCTTCGAGATGTATTCAATCAATTTTCGCTGCTTTCTATATTGCACTATTCGTTTGTAAGCTCTCTTTAGCCAACGTGCCACATTTTCGCTATCTTTATGCCAAGATTTTGCTGAAAGATAATTAATTTTCTGTAACCTTACGTTGTGGAACTCCATAAATAAATATAATAATAAGAAGTAATTCGATATAATTGTATAATAAAGAAATATCAAATGAAAATATGAAAAGAACACAATGGAGCTGGAAAAAGAGGTATAGACAATAGGAGCGATAAAGGAAATGTATCGAAATAATATAATAATGAAGAATCAACGCGTTTCAAAGCTGAAAAAGGATGCATCCTCAGACCACTGTTGTTCGCAAGAGTAATAGATAGCAGTATAGAAAAGCGAAAGGAAAGACGAAAAAGAAGGATTTTGAAAAATGAACAAGATAGGTTATCAGAATGAATGTACGCGGACGATATATTAGTACTGTCAAACTTAGAAAAAGCTTAATCCAAATATTCTTAATGAAGAATTAGAGAAAATTAACATGACAATAAATACCATCAAAACGAAGAGTATTATAATAACAAAACAAGGTAAAAAACATAATATACAGATAACCAAACAAAAATAGAACGAAGCTACAAGTGTCTGAGAACCAAATTGTAGAGGAAAATGCAGAAATAGATTAAAAAATAAATCAGAGCATTAGTAAAGCCAAAAAAATATTCAATGCGATGAAATCACCTTTTTTAGAAAAACGAGAGATAAAAAAGGAGATAAAACATATGTTGTAAAGAAACTAGTGAAAGTAGTACTGCTTTATGGTACTGAATCATGGACAAAACAAAAAAGCAGAAAACATTAAAAAAATACCTAGAAAAAAATAACTCAACTCAGCCTTACGACTACCAGTAAAATCGCTTAAGATTAAGAAGAGAAGAAGAACGAAATAAATAAACAATCTGTTACCGTTCATAACATATAGTGTCGAAACGCCTTAAGTTCTATTCAAAATAAACATTTAAGTGAATTACTTGTTATTATTATAATTATTGTTGCAAGATTTTTTACTTTTGAAAATTTTCTGTCAAAGGTGGCAAAATACACAAATTGACATATCACAGTTGACATTGTCTTTCCTACTTTCCTGTCAATTTACTGCATTTCCAAAGAAATTTTGTTATTCAATTCGTTAAAAAGTAATTCGCATCTAAGATGCGTTCCTAGACTTTACTGAGATCAATTGAGCTTTTCTGTTTTCAAAAAAATTGCAAACACAAAACCTGCGCGGTCTCGTTTTAAAAACTTGACTGTGTTCTCATACAAAAGTAGAAAGTGTTTCAACTGCATCTCATCAGGAAAAAGTTCAAAACGTTCTGAGCAGACTATTTTTTAATTTCTTCGCGCAATCTTACTCTTCACTTACATAACGTGTCTTAACAGTAGCTCACGACACCTTTCCGTTTAACAGCATAAAACGGTGCTTGTCTCGTGTTTATAATACTTAGTTACTATATCAACGCAATAAAAGGTACTTAGTTCTTTAACCCGTATGCGACATTGTTTTGGTTCTTTAAATTGTAAGAAAATGTAAATGGTTTGCATTGTACTTACCAATTGAATTACAATATAATATTTGTATGGATTTCATGTTTTCCATTTTACATTCCGCAGCTACTTGAAATTAGCACGATGTTATACAAATTATACGCTTTGTACAAAATGCTGTAGTTTATTGTAGAAAGGAAAGACCAACATGAAGTGTAAATTTTTGTTGGTAACTGAAATTGACGACTATAAAAGACGATAGCGATCTTAATAAGGTGATATATGTTGGTAATAAATTAGTTCGGGTAGGTACTTAGTACTTATTCACACAACCTTAATAACATCATAAAAGTCTTTATAAACGTTCAAACTCGTATAATAGAAAAATATGGGTATATAATGGTTAACATTCATTCAAAAGCTTCCAAGTAAGACTTAACGGAAACAGATATGTACGTAATATTTTTTATAATTGATATTGGGTGCATTAGCCGCAGCACGATTTTCTTAAGATTTGCGGTATTTGTATTATAAATAATAATCTTCGCCGTGTAAATTGTTTGTTTAATTATGCAATTGCTTGCGTTGAAGTGAAATCTGGCCGGA
Organism: Pyrocoelia pectoralis; assembly: GCA_036250285.1. Lineage (NCBI taxonomy): Eukaryota > Metazoa > Arthropoda > Insecta > Coleoptera > Lampyridae > Pyrocoelia > Pyrocoelia pectoralis. The sequence goes on along the minus strand of CM070080.1, from coordinate 21,911,228 downwards.
CATTGTTTACATGATTTCTATGATGTTAATGCAGCAATAAGTAAAAGCAATTACGAGAGATGCCCACAAATAGTCGCACAAATTGCGAATACACATGTAGGATAGTATCTTAGCTTGATATCGACTCGATAAATCTGTAATTAGTCGATGACAACGAGCCTGTGCTAGCTGGCACACCCTTATACTATACTCGGAAACTTTATTTTCCTATCTTGCGGTATAAATGATGTAGAACATGTATTTCAACGTTTAAGAGCTTGACCTCAAAGTTTATTGTGAACAGAAATAGATGTTTTCGTTAAAATTATTGCCGAAGCGAACCAAAAATTGTTATGCAACTGTAAAGTACAGCTGAAAAGGTTTTGCATAATTATCCGGTTAGATTTTTAAATATTTCTCGTTAAAAAAATATCAACTTAACGTGTTAATAGTAGATAATCCAACTCTGATAAGCTGTGTAAATATACATCATTTTTAATGAAGCATTTTAATTGGATCATTTAATTATAACGATCAACACTCCTAGAGCTAATATTTTCTATGCCTTCGATCTAGATTATCTACAAAGTTCCATACAATTTATATGCTTCCGTAGACAATTTTCCGCTAAACGACGAGATATTTTTGTCATCTTCATGTTAATGTTTTTAATTAGAAGGCACCCGCCTTTCTTTAGCGATTACGCAAACAACTATGAGCTGTTTAGCTGGGACGCTAAGGTTGATTTTAGTTACAAGTTGGAAGAAATCGTGAAACTTCCCATATAGTCACATTAGGCCCCACTTATTAATATTAGAAGCGGCCCCATGAAGAAAAACTTGGATCATGGCTAATAAACGAGGTCAAAGGTCATATTTGCAATAAAGCGTGATTTCTCCTATAAATCAAATATAAATCATTTTTATTCGTACGTTTATTGATAGATAATGAAAATTATGGATGTATCTATGGATTGTCCTCGGTTATGTTACTGTTCACATCGGTTTTAGTATTGCAGATATCGGTACAGGCGCAGAGATGTGTGCATGGGAGCTTAGCTCGATAACATTTACATCTGTTATTGGAACACCCTTTTTTTTACGTTTAGAATTCGAAGGACACTTGAGCACTTCAATTTTGTCTGACTGACATATAATGCAAAGATCCCAGTTTAGATTTTCAGTTAAACTATTGATTTACGCTTTCGTTTCTTCTTTCTTCTTCCCTCATTCATAGCCCAGTAAAATAAGACGAAATTTAACGATTTGGATGAAATAATGGTTACAGCTTTGAAAATTTGGGAACAGGCATGTTTTGTACTCCCTTTGAAGTGAAGTCCCCACCCCTACTCCTCCTCCGAGAGAAATGGGGAGCGAAAGTGTCAAAAAAACAGGTTTTCGTAAGTAACTGAAAAGTATCAATTTTATCAAAAACAAAAACGTTAAGAAAATTGTAGCTGACAAAATTCCGCACATTTGCATGTTTCATTTTTGTCTCTACGACCAATAGGAGCCGAGATAGATTTTTTTTAAATGTCGACTGTTTTGCGGCGAAACGATAATACGTGCGCGCATCGCGCGTATTTCGCTTATATCTCGAGAATGGCCATTCGTATCGCTAAATGCTTCAAATAAACGTTGTAGAGAATTTAATTACGAATACTTTTCTTTTTTAAACATTTCCATACGATTAATATTGACAGAGATATAATCATTTAAACCTTTTTCTAAGACACAATCGCTGCTCGTTTTGCATAATAAAATCAATAATAAGTCGAAAACTATTGATTCTACGTACTTAGTGTATATAATGAAAGTTGTAGAGAATTAAATTTTGAATCTATGTGTATACACGAAATATCATTTTGGTAATCTTTATAAGGCGAATTTTATTATGCAATTATGCAAAACGAGCAGCGATTGTGTCTTAGAAAAAGGTTTAAATGATTATATATCTGTCAATATTAATCCTATGGAAATGTTTAAAAAGGAAAAGTATTCGTAATTAAATTCTCTACAACTTTTATTTGAAGCATTTTGCGATACGAATGGCCATTCTCGAGATATAAGCGAAATACGCGCGATGCGCGCACCTGTTACCGTTTTGCCGCAAAACAGTCGACATTTTAAAAAAATCTATCTCGGCTCCTATTGGTCGTAGAGACAAAAATAAAACATGAAAATGTGCGGAAGTTTGTCAGCTACAATTTTCTTAACGTTTTTGTTTTTGATTAAATTGATACTTTTCAGTTATTTACGAAAACCTGTTTTTTGACACTCCCCCCCCCCATTTCTCTCGGAGGGGGGGGGGGTAGGGGTGAGGACTTTTGAACACTTCAAAGGGAGCACAAAACAAGCCTGTTCCAAAATTTTCAAAGCTGTAACCATTATTTCATCCAAATTTTCTCATTTTACTGGGCTATCTTATTCAAAGCCACATTACTTACTGGCGAGGATGGATCATCGATGTTTATTTCAACTGTGTTCATATTCGCCATAATTCTTGCCACTTAAATTGAAATCGATGACAAATGATACGATGCGATTGTTTATGTTAAGCGAAGTGAAGAGTCCGCGTTCGTTTCAAACTTTTTAACTCGCGCTGTAACAAGTGTAAAATAAGGCGATTGCCCCATTTATTAGATGGTATAGGTAAAAAGTGACGAGTGTAGAAATAACAAAGACATTGTTGTTAACTAAATAACATGCCTGTCAGTAATATGATACTATTTTTAAGATATTATTTTCTTACAGAAGTTACCCCTTGTGGAGTGAAAAAAATACTTCACTTTAAACTATAATTACTGGCTAATTAATGTTGCATTTTTGTGGGGCCACTTTAATAACTGGCCAGAATGTCCCAGAGAATGATTTTGCCAAGTTTCAACTTTTCTTCCCTTCTGTAACTATCAGGGTTATTTTACAAACCTAGCGTCTCAGCTAGTTATTCCACTTTCAGGAATGGCGATTGGTTATTGCAAAAAATTTATTTTGTCGTGGAATTGTGATGGTTAACGTTCCTTAACCGAAAAGACACCCATCACAATGCACTTATTGAAAAGTGCGTTCATGTCCTTTCAAATTTTAATTGATGATGAATGGCATTGCATTTTCATACGTCACGTTTTCTTTAAAAAAAACTGTGCATTAAATATGATCTGATGTACTACCTTCTCACGCCAATTTTATGGGGAACTAAACAAATAGGTATATAGGTAAGACTTCTTTGTTTAAATATCGTTTTGTGTCGTTATTTCGACTATGCGTACAAAATATTCGAAAAAACAGAACAAAAAGTTTGAAATAGCATTAACATAAAATTCAAATAAATGATGAATATGTATAATAAAGTTAACATCAGCCGTTAAGTCCGGATAAACGAAGGAAGGTATTACTGAAAATAGTTCAAAGGTCTTCCTTTAAGTAGGTAAGTATTAAACCGTTGAAAAGAACAAGTACATCGTAAATGTCGAATCAAGGAGAACAAAATATTAAAGCGTTTATGGTATTTTAAGTTACCTTTCAATTCTACTTATTATTTCGATTGATTGGTTTTCGGATAGGTAATTATGTTTCGATCAGTTAGAGTTTTGGTCATTTTCCGATAATTATGTTTGTAATAACACATCAATTTAACTTACGTATTAAATTCAGTTTTGCATTTGAATGCAACTTTGATGATTTAAAATCAAATCATATAACAGAGTACTCAGCGGTCACTTACTTTTCGAACTAAGACGAATTAGTTAAAGCTCAATTATTTGATCGTTGCTTTCTACCCTAAAAGTAACACTATCAGCAATAAATGAAGCCTCAACTAAATTCGGTTTACACCACCTTTATATTATTTTCGTCGATCCTCGTCTTCAATTAACATTTCTGAAACAATCAATAATGCACGAAAAGAGGTAGGTATGTATTTACACCAGGGATGCACAAACCGCGGCCCGCCGTTGTTTTTCTGGTGGCCCTCCAATCTACACGCAAATAACATTGAAAATTTTTCCAAACAACAAAGTACAAAAATCATTATGTATTTCCTGGAATGCCACAACAATTGAACCAAATATTAAAGAAATTGTTAAGTCGATGCAATGTCATCCATCAAATTAAAATATTTAAGTAGTTTTTTTGTAAAAATTGGCACAAATATAATAAAACATTTGTTTGATTTGAAATTAAGACCTTTTCTAATTCCTTCATCGATCATGCAGCTTCTAGCTAGGGACTTTCTTAAAATAAATAATTTTTTGCGGCCCGACCCTCAATAATATTTAGTATATGTGGCCCTTGGTCTGAAGAAGTCTGTGCATCCCTGATTTACACTGATCCGGTGCAATAAACCAAGAACCCCGTAAAATACAGCATTTTTTAGAAATTCTAGACGAACAATTTTCTATTTTAAATTTCCTTTTACAGAATGTAAGAAATTGTAGGATAAAATTTATGGTATGTGTGGACACCAATGTACCTACAGGTAGACCATTTTAGGTGATACACGCGTAGGTATATCTCGAATAGGAGACGTTTTTCCAAAAAATGTTTCAGACAACAGTTTTATGGCTTTGAGAGGGGAAGGATGATGACATTATCAAGTTAATTGTAGATGGCGCCACTTTAGAGTTTTCATCATGGCGACAATTTTTTGAAATAAGAGTGGATTTTTTTCGAAATGAAAGTTGTAGTTGGAAATAAGACGAATACAACAGTTTTTTGTTTTTTTTTCATCGAACCATTTTTCACTTCACTTACGGTGTTCCAAAATGTATAAATTAAGTAAAAGTTTCCACGCCCTAGTGTACGTATTTTGTAATCTACACCTCTCGCGCTAATCAAGCACCCCGAATCGTGAGAGGCAAGGGAACTCACGCTAATCAAGCACGTGAAAGGGATGAAAGCCCCGCCAAGTCCACGTCGTTCATCCTGGTTAAGTACGAGGAAGTGCGTGTCAATCAGTCTGGAGCTGAATGATCATCAAACAGAATCTGTCCAGATAACAACGCAGAGAGAGGGAGCGGTGCAGCTGCAGAGTGGTGTGGAGTGACAAAATACGTACACTAATGGAGGTGGTGGAACTTTTACTTAATTTATACACTTTGGAACAGGGTAGCTCAGTGAAAAATTATGCGATTAAAAAAAACAAGAAACTGTTATATTCGTTTTATTACCAGCTACAACTTGCATTTGGAAAAAAATCCACTCCCATTTAAAAAAATGGCCGCCATGATGAAATCTTTAATGTGGCACCATCTACAATTAAATTCATAATGTCATCATGCCCTTATCATAAGAATCGTAGATACAAAAGCTCGCGTAACCGCGTAACCCCAAACTTTACTGTAATTAATTTGGATTCTAACATTGAGAGCTTGGGATTTTATAATAAAAGCATAAGTTTACGCTGATCTTAGTTTGCGCCTGTCTATAGTGCTTTAAGAATGTAAATAATCTGTTATTTGTGCAAGGAGGTCTACGCTATTTATTAATGGGGGGGGGGGGGCAGTTGAGCGTAACAGAGGTTACCAAATATTACCAAATTAAAGCAATAATTTTGGATGTAAAGGTAATGTAGCAAATGTACCAGATTATTATTATTATACATAAATGAAGGGGATTCAGTTGAGATTGTACCTACTCTCCATTTCAAACATTAAATTCAGTGTAGGAAGGATAGGGCAGTGCAAACTAAATGAGGATTTTCTTGACGACGTTGCCGTTTCACGGCAGCAACCGTACACCCCAATGCCGCCTTGTTGACTATAATAGTATGATTTGTTGAATATTGAAAGCACTTCTTGAACCAGACACTTCGTATTAAAAAAATTAGGTCCATGTCGCAAAATTAGATAACAGGACATGGATATAACAGCTGAACTTCCACAACCTTGAACTCTTCATTAAAAACTAGGAGATTTTGATCCTTGTTGCCACTGGGAAGTTTCTGTAGAACATATTGTTTAAACAAAACAAAACCGAAATGAGATTCCTCGGTGTCAACAATTAGTTGATGATTTTTATGATCGTATAACATAATTTTACTGTAGAGTCCACTTATTTCTCCGTGTTTGATATCAAAACTCCTGATGTACTTATAAATTCATACTATAGCTCGTTTCACTTAAAAAAAATCCGGGGGAAAATTGTGTAACTGTCCACTGTTAATCACCAATTGATTGACCTTCTCTATATCTCTATGCTAGGAATAAAGATGGATATAGAGTTCGTAACCACATTAAATGCTTGTATCCGCCCTCTAGACTCTAGACTTTCTCTATATCTCTATGCTAGGAATACCTAAAGATGGATATAGAGTTGGGGCGGATGCAAGCATTTAATGTGGTTATGGTTACGAACTCTATATCCATATTTATTCCTAGCATAGGGATATAGAGAAGGTAAATCAATTGGTGATTAACAGTGGGCAGTTACACGATTTTCCCCCGGATTTTTTTTAAGTGAAACGAGCTATAGTTAGCTGCGACCAATTAATACGTGAAAACGATTTCGTTGATACAATGCATTAAATGTAATTTCTGTTTCAACAAATAGGTACCACAGATAATGAAATTCCTGTCCATGTGCACTATTGGAACCAAAATTTTTGATCTCATGAAGTTATGTTTTGCCAAGCCAGGACGGGGTAACAGATAATGAAATTCCTGTCCATGTGCACTATTGGAACCAAAATTTTTGATCTCATGAAGTTATGTTTTGCCAAGCCAGGACGGGGTAACTAAATTTCGGATGAGTACGGAACCGATACTTTAGTGGTTTCAAAAATACTCCATTTGTCTAAACGCATAATGTGTAAAGCTTTGTTTATAAATAGAGACTACTGTTAAATATTAGTTCACTGTAAACTATATATTCTGACCCAATAGCCTTGATCTTTCTTCCTGTAATGTAATTAAATTATTTCCAGATCAAACCAAATTGGACTGGTTCCAGTTAGTTAACAAATGAAGTACTAATTTTGGGAAAAGTACACTTAAGACTCATTCGCAAACTGTGGCAAAATGGAACTCCTGAGATCGCATGGTTACGGGAAATAATTATTTCTGTGTTGCAAATGACCGTTTGCCATGATTACTGAAAATCAACAGCCTGGAGATAAAATCAAACGGGTTTGCACAGTGCCGATGGTACCTTCAAATGTTCTGTACTAAAAAGAAATGAGCTGTTGACATGAGTGAGTAGAATTGCAGATTTTGTTTTAGTTTCGTAAATTACTTATTAGATTAAAGGGGTACTACAAAATATTTTTGGTGTGTTGGCAACGCACTTATATAAACGTAGTACGTTAAACTCCCATAAACTACGACGAAATATTCAAATATAGACACTTTATGTTTGAAATTATGAATAGTCAAGGCAGACTAATCGATAAACAGTATTATATGATCAAAAATCACATAAATTAAGTCACTAGATTATAGACAATAATTTGTTAAACAATTAATGTCGAGTATCACCAGTATTGTACTTAAATTTGCATTTAATCTTATCTTTATCTAATGTAAAACCAACTTTTACTATTATTAAAACTCCCGTTTTAACATATTAAGTAATCATCTCAATGACCAATAGATAATCTGAAAGAAATGGCGTGAATATATAACCTTCGTGTGATTCTAATTAACATAAAATTTTATTTTTATTTAGTGATTTTTTGTTGAAGGACTAATATTAATGATTAATTTATTGGTAAAAAGTCACTTAAGTGGAAACATATTAACGGTTGCGGTATACTAAGCGTCCTCAAAACACCTGATGAGACAGAGATCATTATTTATGAAAATTGTTGCGGATTTCTAGAAAATAATATGAATCTTATCCCATTTTGTGTCTCGAAAATTAGAAATAAGCAATACTGTGCGTCTCCGTTAACCATCATCTACTAAAAAGCTTCTGAGTATTATAATAAGGTAACGCCTGGTAACCCGACCAAAAAATTACACAGTTTCAACGTTTACTTGTTTTCGCTTTTATCAGTTCCTTTGAATGATATAAATTTGTAGTTTATGCTGTTAAATATTACTCATGCAACAAAATCAGGACTGAGTAAAACTGAATAAAAAGCTTTTGATGTTATGATGAGCACGAAGAGTTATGGGACTACGTCGAAGGAACGGAGAAAGACGGCAAAAAGATTATCAAGGCAAGAGCTAAAATCATTTTGATGTAGATCCATTATTATTCGTGCATGTTCAAAACACTAAAACGGCAAAAGAGGCTTGGGAGGCTCATGACACAGATTTTGAAGATTCAGGTTTTACTGGAAAAGTCGGATTATTGCGTACGCTCATCACAACCAGGTTAGAAGATTGTACAGGAGTAGAAGATTTTGTCCATAATATCAATAAGTTTGGTCACCACTTCCAGATTTCAAAGAAAGAGGGAACAAAGGCAACTACATCTAGTTTTTCCACTTATTGTCGAAAATGCATCAATGCAAGATTGGATCATAAATTTAGGTGCAACGGTACAAATGACAACAAAGGTCGACTGGTTGTGTAACAAAGGAGCTCCGGAAATTGTTGAAATAGCTGAGGCGGACAATAGCAAGCTCAAAATTGCTTCTACAGGTGATGTTATGGTTGTGGTGAATTTCGAAGAGAATTTTGAGGAGATTAAAGTACACAACGTGTTACTAATTTATTATCAATTCAACGTTTGGTTGGCAAAGGTTTAACTGTTGAATTTATCTCGAAAGGATGTCAAATTCTTAATCAACGACAAGGTACAAAGGTTAATGTCTTATACAAGTTATACGTAGTATGTACATGGCATAGCGTTAGCGGCATTAGGAAGCTGAAATAGGGCATTATGGCATGGTCGGATGGTTTGTGAAGATGGCGTGGAAATTACTACAGAAATGAATGGCAACTGTATCGCTTGCGTTCAAGGAAAGCAAAAAAGGAATTTCCTAAATCGAACAGTACTTCCTTAGAATTGCTCGAACTGATACATTCATAAGTGGTGCAAAGTATTTTCTCACGTTCATTGACGACTATTCAAGAAAGGTCAGTGTGTACTTTTCCCAGCACAAATCCTATGTTCCTAAATATTTTTTTTAGTACAAGATGTTAGCCGAAAATCAAGCTGGAAAGAAAATTAAGATTTTACGATCTGACAACGCAACGGGCCTAATATTGCAATGAGCTGACTGTACTTGACCATGTCCGTACCTTTGGTATTGACAACCGATTCATGAAAATTCTTCTATAAATGTTCATATTTTATGTATTAGAGCATAACAGATGACAAAACACGCCTAAATTCGTATGAGTCTAACTAAAACTAAACAGCAGTTGACTATAGCAAGCCTCGCCCCTTAAATATGCATATCTCTAGCTTATGTTTCCATTTTTCTCATTTTCAAAGGAGGTACCCCCCCCCCCCCCAACTAGATCAGCATAATAAATAAAAAGATGGTTGACTAACTTTTAATCGTAATATTAGTGACGACTTATGTGTGTAGGTACTCTACAACAATTTTTATGCATATTGTTCAATTAACATGGTAAAAAGTTACCTTTTTCGATAATTGAGCGTGTGAAAGAAGACGAATGTCTGTGAGTAGTAATGATCATTTAAATCTGTAACTTGTACTGTTGAAATGTAATTTTTAGTACATTAATTGCTGGTTGTTAACTAAAGTATGCCGTTGTAATGAGAATTATTTAAATGGTTTTAAAACGAAACACCTTTTTAATTAGAGATGAAGAATTCTAACTAAACTAGTGGTTAGAAAAATTAGGTATATTAGTTTCTTTTTTTCCGTGTAGCTTTCTAACGGATTATGACATAACTCGAAGTTAAACGAAATAGTTACTGATTTACAATAAAACTGTAAATTAATCTTAACAAGTGCATCATTTTTTATACAAAATTTGATAAAACAGATCATTTTTATTAGTAAAATAGATTAAATTACTATCTTCAACGAGCACCCTGTAGAATAAGCTATAAAAACAGCTTGAACCGCATGTAAATACAAACCCACTCTGCATACATTTAAATATCAAGCCAAGCCCTACCAATGAAACTAATTAGAAGAGGATGATATTATACATGATATATCTAACCTATAATTAGGAAACTTTTTTTCTAGGAAAAAACGAGTTTTTAGGCTTTGAGAGAAAAATGATAATGGACTTATTGATTTTAAACTAAGCTAGAAAAAAGAAATAAACGAAGATAATTGTATAACACATAAAATAGCAAAAGCCCGGGGATATTTGAAATTTATTATACAGTTGCGAAATTATAAATTTTAAGTATCTCTTCTGGTTATTAACATTATTCGCCAATTAGCTTCAATCGATGTGGAATTTGTAATCTAGGAATATCATGTATCGGTCACGTGAAAATCGCTATGCGGTCACCAACTTTTCCAAAAAGTCATAAAGGTTCTTTAATTGGCCTGTGATAGTATCAGAAACTACTGTCTGTCAAAGCCATGTCGCGTTTAATGTAATTACGCGGGATTTTGAAATTATAATAGGTGTCAGTGTTAAATTGCAGATTTCAGATTTTAGATTTTCTGCAGAACAACGACGTGTTCCTACCAATTTTCACGCAAATTGTAGTAGAGCTAGAATTAATTTCGTGAAATTAAAACGTGCATATTCTAATGCTTTGGACTCATCGCGAAAGCTCCATCCTTAATCACATTGCACACAAATTCTTACATACCACGCAAACAAAATAAAGTGATATTATTAAAAAAGATGTTCAGAAGAACGCTCACTAATAGAAATATGAATCCGTACATGTATAATTCCAGCGTGAACATGAAAGGATGGCAAAATAAAGAATCCCATTGCGTTAATGAGAGAGTAAACAGAGAAAATTTTACTTGTCGGAGTAGGTTAGTAGTCCAGTGGTTACAGCGTTAGACTGCGACACGGGTTGAATTCCCGGTCCCGATTTCCTCCTCGAGGTCGACTCTAAGAGTTGATGAAGAAGGGCAGAACTAGCCACTTTGCTCTCCAGGAGCGGAGCTGAAATTAAGTATCTCTTTCATTAAAATTTCCACAAAGATACTCCTCTTTGTTGGACCACAGTCAAATTTTAAGGTACACCTATATACGTTTTCTCATGTGAGGAAATCCCTCAAACCGCGGGGAATTGACATCTGTCGATTTGTCTTCCTTTAAACTTAGTTAACACCTACAAAGAACAAATCTCTAATGGTTTCGATTGGGCCTAAATATTCCATTCAATATTTTGACCTGCCTAAAATCAAATACTCGCATATGCCCTAACCCAATAGTCTGGATTTACCCAATCACAAAGAAAACGTTATTCTCACTGTTCCAGAACTGGATAGATGGTGTATCCAGTTCTAAACAAACGATTACCATTGCGTATGAAGAGGTGGATAACTTGCATACATATCAAATAATCATAATACTGAAAACCTCCAAAAGTATACTATTTGAGCACATCATTCCTCAGACGCCGAGATAGTTAACGCGTATCACAAATATGAACAGTAAGACATGTAGCATACCTCCATCCTCCGATACATGTAGATGTTTGTTATAAATTAGAGCAGAAAAGTGAAGATGTTTTTAAAAAAAATTAATCTTCTAAGATATTGGTTCCATATTCTTCTGAGTATTTGGTCGATTTTATTGCCCTTGTAAGGACCAAGCAGTAAGTGCGTTTTCGAAATTCGATAACCAACACAGCGATGAACAAAGTGCTTAGAATAACAACAATAGAAGGACTAATCCTGCTAATTCATGATAGATGAATTTCCTATCCGTCTCGTGAGAAGTATGAGAGTATCAAAAATTTAAGGGCTGAAGATGAATCGAGCATTGATTATTTGTTCAAGAGAGTAATTTTCTTCATTAATTAATGTGGCTCATGTAAAACTGAATTCAAGCATGTTGCAACGCTATATTCGCGTTTTTCGTATTTTATCAAAGGTTTGGGGAGTTGTTCCTTAAGCTCTTTTTTGTTATACTCAGATGTCTTAATCTTATTTTTGTAAAAGTGGGACATTGAGGGCTCCATTTTTTTCAGGGGATTGGCTCAAGCATCATTACAGATTCGCCCTGGTGGGATATCTAAAAGGAACTTGCACGACACTATGTGTAGTCCGCTTTATTTACACCCATGGCCAATGCACGGTAGCTAGTTGAAATGAGTGGGGACAATCCGATATCGCCGTATCCTAGACGGTGGTGTATAGTAAATAGGTAATAATTGTAAAGTTTCAAGCCACATTATGCAGCCAGCCAGACTGTTACAGTTGACCAAGGTACCAGTAGCTTTCCTGATATATCAATTATAAAGATATCCCTCGGATGCAGACTCAATAACCGGATTACCAAGGTTGAGTTGAAGAAATGTGTTCTTTCTAGATATTGTCTTTAACAATAATCAAACCAAGTGATTTAAATTTTTGATTAATCTTGGATTATTTACATTTCATTTACATAGCCCATCTGTTTGTAACCCGTTTTGCGGTTCATTCAGTCTTTTCTCCAACAAAGGATTTTCGGTACCTATATTAATAAATTTAATACCTTAAAAAACATAATTTGTAAAGTTAAAGGCTAGTTGTAGAAAAAAAAGTTTTTCAAGCGTGTCAGATATTCAAAGGGAATGTTAAGTGAACTCAAAAAAATGTCTTATTCAAATGACTGACGATTTGGACGCGACCAAAAGTCATCACCGATTTTTGAAAATGGTAAAAAAAACGTGACCTTGACATACTCGAGCGCGTCAGATTTTTATAATAATAATAATAATAATGTTTATTCACACCGTCAATACAATTAATAATGCATGATGTCGTCAGAAAGAAAAAAAAGAGTTAAAGTTAAAAAGAGTTAATTTATGTACATTTCACCTTTGAAAACAAAATTTCTTTTTTTGTTTTTTCTGTTTTTTTCTGTTCAGATTATTGAAATAAGCACTGTTCTGCATGTACTTAACTTATCTTGTCTTAATCTGACGCGAGTTTTTCTGAGGATCGATTTTCTTTTTACTAATATGATCGGCAGCCCTCAACGCACGCCCCTATGTTAAGGGTTCATATATGGTAGGAGTACATTACAGGGTGCAAGGTTTCTCCCCGTATGATTTTCTGGCGCGCTCGAGTAACGTGCAAAGTCCCCGCTTGGACTCCCCTTACTATTTCGTTCAATCGAGATTTTTGATTTTTCGTTAACTTCGATGAGCTTCCTACGCCATTATGCGATTGACCCAAATCGTACTTAGCTTCAAATACAAGAATTTAGTTGCTTCTTTTGTTTGCTTATGTATGTGCAACGGAATCGAAACGCAAGTAGTATTGCATTACACGTAATCTTGTTGTTTATGTTCGAATTTACGCACACAGTACTGGTAAGTCTTATGGGAGTAATAAATATGTCAATTATTTACTCATACGTTGCATGCTGTGTTGGAAAGTGATTTTTTTGGATAGGAGAACAATGGCGGTATCATTTTACTGATTAAGTCCATGAAATGTCAACAAATTTATAATGGTACACAGACAGCCTTACTTTCAAAATTAATAGTATGAAAGTGTTGTGAAACTTTTCCAAAGCAATCTATAAATTGTCCAATACTAAATTACAACAATTATGTGGTTTTTTTGAATTTGTCCATTTTGTTTTCTTCTTTCCTTTTATTGATATCTAATAGTTACGTCATTGTTTAATATGACACAGAGGTTCTGCTTTCATCAGGGGCGATGTGTCAGTGTTTAGCTCTAATTCTTCCCATAATTTTTGTGATGAAAGCGTGAAAACATTGTGAAAGTCCTTTAATGAAACATGGTACCAGTATGATTCATATACCATAGTTTTGTAAAAATTCGATGCCTCAAAATAGAATTCGGTACATCCTTGAAATCGATTGGTCTCTACCCGCATGTTTACCTAATCTGTAGGTGTCTAATATTGATTCTTCCAGGATGTCGGGAACCAAGGTGGCCTGAGACTTCAGACGATAACTATGATACAGAATCTAATTGGAAATTTCGTTTAAGGTCAAGCACCTTTTAAAAAAAGTACCTACTATAACTTTTTTCTGAGTTGCATGTGACTTTAAAATTGTTTTTTATGTTATATAGAAGAAATTAATTTCAGTAAAGGCCATTTACCACATTAATAACAACATGGCACTTCGTCTACTATTTGTATAAAGCTGAAACTTTCTGCGTAGTGTAGTTTTCAAACCTATGATTTGACAATACAATAACGACGGCCGAGCGGATGGGTATCCAGGTTTTGTTTAAATGCAGTTTGTTTTCTAAATCACAAAAATCTTCTTCTTCAAGCTTGCATATTTATGGTTTGTTCTTGGTATATGTAGTATATTTCCTTTGTTCTCACGAGACGCTTGATGTTTGGAAATGTACACTGTGGTTTTCTTAAAAAGGCTTTTTTTAGCAATCTCATTTTTATAAGTAGATTTCAAAATTATTAAAGATCTTGGTTCTCTAAGGTATTAATCGTCAAGAAATAATTCCTTAAAACCTTAACACGTAAGAAATTCCAAAGAGTTTTTCTAAATAGTTTACTATAAGGATATTTAGTAAAAGTCAACGTGCTAATTGTTTATTGCGTTAAATAATAGATATAATGGCAAGAACCTAATAAGGTGTTCCAAACTCGCGCCACTAGAACTTACGCTTCAGCTTTTGTTACTGGATGGACGTTTAAAGAAATGCTATGGATATAATTGTATTTTAACGTTTTTTTGAAAAAATCGTCCCAGCCACGAGTGTTGTCGCAATGTATTGAGTTTGAGCATCGCTGATAGTGCCCAGATTATGAGAGTTTCGTACCAAGGATGTAACCATACCAGATTTAAAATTTTAAACTTACATCATATTGCGTAAAAATGTTATCCATAAATTTAATACCCTTAGAGTGAGTGTTACAACCCCTAAATTTTTAAAGGAGATACATCATTTAAAAGGTCTCTGTATTATCTACTTTCAAATCTACTGCAAAAATCAACAAGAAATTCGTTAAAGCACATCAAAAACCAGTCAGGCAATACAGTTTAGTTCTTGATAATAAGCAGCTAGGTAAAAACCATATCAGTGATCATTTTCCACGGTATCACTAAAAAAAAGAAGTTGCCATAGCAATGTCATTTACAACGCCTTAGGAAATTGTGTGATTATGATGTTATTTTTTTTAATGTGTATTTTTGCAGTAGACTTGGAAACAATAACTTTCTTGAATAGACAATGAAGAGATCTTTTAACAAAAGCCTCTACAACCCATCTATAAATTTAGGGATTGCAACCCTCACTCTAAGGATGTTTAATTTAGGGCTGAAATTTTTACGCAATATTATGTAATTTTAAAATTTAAAATTGACATGCTCGCGCCTTTATAAAAATATGCATCAAACAACTGAGAATATAACACCAAAATGGTCCAAAATGAATAGATAATCGGTTTTCCTTCGATGGAATTTTAGGCATTTTTTTGTGCCCCAATCGCGTAATTTGATAAAAAATGTGCCACATTCCATTTTTATAACGCAAGGCTTTTTCCTTTCCTATTTTAATATGATACGTGTTGGATTTTATGATTATTCTATTCGAAACGTAACTTCCAGCAATTTTGGTCAATGGGAACTTTTTTGCATTTCAAACTGAAGCTACCGATTAAATAATTAAATAAAACGGGAAAATAATAATTATTGGAAACGATTATCGTGCTTCGAAATTAAAAAAATAATAATCCACCAAATATAGGCAATATTTTATAAAATTAATAACTATCCAAAAAAATATCTAATAAAGTTATCAATGTAAATTTTGCAACCGTTTCATGTTAACTAATGATGATTAGTCAAGGTGGTCTAACTGTTATGCCTCTTACTGGATTATTATTCATGTAACTGCTACTTCTTTTTAAAATTGTTTTTCAGATTACTAGAAGCGATTTATGTAAATAAAGTATCATCGTTTTAATCATAAAGTAAAGTGGTAAATATGAATTATACTGTAGTAAAGATAAGTTTAAATACTGTACGCTACGTGCGTGTGTTCTGGAAGTCAATATTAGATTTTAATTATGATCATGCGGTTACTTCAATCTTTAGCTAAATATTAATTACAAAGAATGGAATCGTGAATCGTTTAGAGGCTCCTGCTGTTTTTCTACTCACGCTACCTTATAGTGGTACATCCTTACATCGTGCACGTTCATCTCTTTCTCGCTGGAAAGACTTCCATTCTTAAAAGACTACGTATAAAAAATTCAAAACTAAGCACTTGATTAACACTAATAATGTTAAAAATTTTAAATGGTTTTCGTAGTCTTGTAGCTATTATTTCTCGCAAGCAATAACGCTCCATCTTGTTTGCAATAATTACGTTTTAAACGATGTTGTAACGATAATCGAAAAAAAAGATTAAAACAGTTTCGAAACCTGTCCCACAATTAAAATTGTGTCACATACAAACGAATTACGAATTAAAAAAGTCACAAAAGATAACCGACCAAAATTGGTGATTATCTTTTTAAAGAGTTGCTATTTACCAATATAATGGCACCTCCTGAAGAAGCTTCTAATTAAACTATTAAAAAAATCTCGTTAAAATCGCCTAGTCATTTTTAAAGCTGCTTTGTGTCGTCGATGCACCATCATCAAAACATGATTAATCTTATAAAGTCCGCGCTTTCATATTTGATTTGTACATTCTAACCTTTAACATAACCTTATAAAAAAAGGTAATTGAATAAATGTGTAAGAAAAGTTACATTACCATAATTTCATATTGTTGCTTGATTATGATTATAAAAGGAGATTACGGCAAGAATATAACTAAATTAATATCGGAAGATATTTATAGATTTTTGCAGTTAGCTATTTAGGTCAAATTGCTTATTTTGTAAATGTATTTCGACAGAATTAATAATTGCCACTAAAATTGCTTCTTGTATTTTATAGGACGAATTTCTCAACCGTGAATAGTAAAAAATGATTCTCATAGTCTGATTTATCGGACGTGCTCTAATGTAACGACCATTTGCAGTGAAACAGTGCTTTCATGGGAGACCTAAATCCATCGAATCCAACCCGAGAGTGTGCAATGCAATTTATTAATCTTTAATGGTAACCTTTCTTTGAGATCCACCAAATCATACCAGAACGTGTACAATTTTTTGCGGTTTGGTTGAAGACGAAATGTATAACATTTATAATGACACCCGAAGGGCGTTGGTCCGTTGGTGTAATGATTTTTTGATCATCACATGACAGTCTTGGGAAACACCAGTTTGTACTAGTTACTAATTATTATATGAAGGGTTACTCCGTCCTTCAAAAAATCATGACCCCTTAGCGCTCGTTTTACGTCTGCTGCGTAACGTCACATCACAATCCCTTAAGCTTTTAAGGGATCGTTCACCAGTAATAACTATAGTACTGCTCCTCCGCTCTGTATTTCCTCGAAAATTTATGAGTCAATGGGGATCTTCCTGAACGATTACACCTAGATTTTCTGTTGACCGTATTCAATAGTTTCCTTCTCCGGGCGAGTAGAGATTATAACGCAACACAACACACTGGATCCATTGGACCCATGTGCATATTGCTGGTCTCACAGTTGATTGCGTACTGAGTTTATTTGGATCATTGCATGAGATGTTAGAAATAACCTTCTCCTTTCACGTTTTCCTTGGTCTCGTTGTGAGTGTAAAGTTAGCCAAATCATGGAAGCTACAGTCCCAGTAACAATCAACGTCTTCATAAAAATGGCAAATGACCAACGATTGCCCTGATTGCCAATTTCAAAATTTCGAGAAAATATAAACACACTAATATACCAAAATTGTTTTATAATTGTCTGAAAATTCTACGGATCGTAAATCGTAAAATTCATACCAAAAACGTGGACTAGTCCATTTGATCTACTTTGCCCAATTACGTAACTTTTTCTTAATTTCAAAAGTTTTCAGAACTGAGAAATTTAACTTAAGAACATTCTAGGGACAAAGAATCAACTTCACAAAATCTCGTTATGCTGAACAAATTACAGATTTAATTACCTTTAACTTAAGGTATCTACGCACCGGGTGCAATAGACCCAGTTTCTCAAGACTGTTCATAAATTACTGACAAAATCTGATTCAAGTTCCATCTGGGTCAATATTTATAAAGAATAAAAAGATTTGAAACCGATACCATCAAACTTACAGTTTTGAACACTTTTTCGTTTATTTAAGCTAAAGATGGTAGCGGCACATAAAAAACGGATTGAGAAAAAATTGCACCAGAGGACATGCTTCCGGCAGCAAGGAAATGAAAAGAAAAGCTGAGCTGATTATCAATCTAATTATAGAACTATAGGAAATAGGAAAATTATTATAATGGAATCAACAATAAAAGGAGAGGAGAAAAAGGTGTTTTCTGATGACAACAAGCCTCCAAAACAACTTGGAAGGCAAATTCCTGAGCAACCTGAGGAACGCCCTCCAGCCCAACTTGCAGGTTGCAGAAACTTCAACTCAAGCAAGGTCTAACAATGCATGTCACTTATTTCTTGTGGGCTCATGAATTATGTACCCCTGAAAAATAGTAACTTTTAATCTTGTCCAAATTGCGATAATTCTCTCGAAAGAGACATGGACAATGTTAAATATTATCAACAGTTATTACTAAATCATTTTTTAATTAAAAATTTCTTTTTTTCCCATTTAAATTACTCATTAGAACCAATCGGCATCTCGTTGAGGAGAAAAGTGGAGATTAGGAGACGGCAACAGATACGAGACGCTTAAGTGTGCTGGATAACTGAATTCAGATGATAATATGAATATTAATGAAGGTCATATCTACGAGGGCTGTTTGACGGTAGCGTGACTTTTCGCTAGATGGCGCTGATATCGGCAAAACGAAAACGTTAGCAAGGAGTACAACCTTTTAGAGGCAAATTTCATTCCAATCAGCGAAATAGTGAGCTTCATGTTTTAATTAAACATTATTTTTTACGCGGAAAACCTGTGAAAGAACCTGAGGAAAAGCTAGGGAAATATTACGGCGAATCTGCTCCGTCGCATGAAATGGTTTCCAAGTGGTTTAATTCATTTAAAACTGGTCATATGAGAACTGATGATCGTGAACAGTGAACACCCCGGACCCTCACAAACGGTCACTACCAAGGAAATCGTTCAAAAAATCCATGATCTAGTAATGGCTGACCGATGACTGAAAGTGCTGGAGATAACTGATACTGTAGGCATCTCAATCGAACGGGTGCACAATATTTTACATGAACATTTGCATATGAAAAAGGTTTCGGCAGGATGGCTGCCGCCATTACTCACAGTGAACCAAATGAAAATTCGTGTTTAACTTTCAAAGAAATGGTTGGCCATATTGCAACGTAATCCGGTCGAGTTTTTTCGCCGATTATGACTGTTGACGAAAGCTGGATCCACCACCGTACTCCATAGACCAGTCAAAACAGTGGATTTTATCCGGCGAAATTGCACCAAAGAAGGCCAAAGTTGGTCACTCGGGGAATAAGATGATGGCGACTATTTTTTGGGATTCTAAAGGCACAATCCATATTGACTATTTGGAGAAGGGTAAAACAAAAACAGGGGTAAAACAGGTTGATATGGTAATTACAAAAAATTGATTAATATCACTTAATTTTTTAGCGAACTGTTAAGTTTTTTTGTAAGTAATTCAAAATAACATTTGTCCTACAACAAAAATGAGTCCATCAAGAGTGTCCCCATCTGAAGACATGTAGTGTAGGTGTTAGTACATTAACAAAAATAATGAATATCAAGCTGATTTTTTTTCTACAGCTTAGTAAATATTTGCATAATTAAATGCCCACTTTGTCTCACAAATTAATTCGGCCATTTTCCCATGATATTCATCCATTTTTTGTCATTTCCAAATCAACGTGTTTTTCCCCTGCGGTCCTGCGCACCCCCGTAAGACCCATTTGCGAACATTGTCGCAGAGGAAAAAGTTGCCAAAAGAAAGACCGTTGGACTAAGTGTGTAGCCCTTGAAGGGAGCTATGTTGAAAAATAAAAAAAACATATACGCTAAATCTGTGTTTTATTGATATGTGACGATTCCGTCAAACAGCCCTCGTATTGGTTCAATTTCTCATAAAAAGTTTCTACGTATCGTAACCTAATGCAAATGTATTATCAAGGAACTTCCTTCGTTACTGGAATCAATATTTCGTCCGTGGGTCCGTGCGTTGCAAGAGATGCGTATTGTGTACAACGGAGTTAAGATATGGATCTTATGTGAAATTTTATGCTGATTCAAGATCCGGTCCCAATTTTTCGATATCTCAAATACTTTTCGAAATATTCGACTTTAAAATCGAAATTTTGAAATTATCAAATTTTGTCTTTTTGATAAGGCCTGATTTTTTTATACTTTCGTTACTGCCGTATTCGAAGTTCGTTTTGTAATCCAAGGATTTCAACTAGTTAAATTATAAAATTACCAATAACGATTATTGTACTGCGAAAATGTTCCGTCTTCTTCGCCTTTTCTATAGAAAACTGAAAACAGAACCAATAAAAGGGAGGAATGAAAATAACCGAAAGTAACTACTTCTGGGTTTTTTGCTCTTTTTCGAACGTGGTTATCTGTTATCTGTTTAATTAATAGTTCTAATAAAAGATCGAATGGTATTTTTACGAAAGTTAATTCACTCTCATTATATTAGGCTAACAAGCATATTTTGTCATAAGAATGCTTTACTGGGAACACGTGGCAAATTGCAAAAAAACAGAAAAATAACAATTGAAATCTCTCTAATTCCTCAAGTGCTTAAAAAAATACTTGGAAAAGGTCAACATTTTTCATGCTTTTTACCAGAACACTTGAAGTAGTAGTAGTAACAGCACTCTCCATACAAGTTTTACTTTATGTAACGGTGTCAGATATATGTCTATATTTAAGTGAACCAGAATACTGCTATATCTAATAACTTTATAAAAAGTTTGATGAATTGCTTTGTCACCGTTAACAATGATAACAATGAACAATATTATGAAAGTAAGAACGGATGCTATTATTGCAGACCACTTTAAAAGTGTAAGAAACAGGTTTGATTTAAAAAAGTACTCGAAGCGCTATCAATGAGGTTCCCCTCACACTACAGTAACAAGATTAAATAAAAAGTAAATACTCGGAAAAAATGAAATGAAATTAAAGTTGTTGTAATTTAACGAGTCAAAATTTTAATTACTTAAATATAAGCTTTTACATCAAATATTTATATTACATACAAAGAACATAATTGCAAAATATTGCAAGTCATAATTTAATTTAAAATAACTCGTTTATTGCATAAAAAAAAATAATGACGATAAAAAATTGGTAATAATCACGTTTGTTATATGATATGTATGTGCGAACATGACATAATTTTGAAGCTCTCCTTTATCTAAAAGTTGTTCATTAATGGGTGTTAGTTCTACATTCTTTAATTTTTTGCACTATTATAATTTCGTGATTTCGCTAATTAGGCAAACGATCTACTTCCTGCAATGTGTTGAAAGCCGAATTAATAATAATCGAAATGAACAGGGAAGAAAAAAGTGACTGAAGACCAGACGGACAAAAGTTTCGTAGAATTTTCACATCTTAACTACACTAAGTTCAGGACTCTTTAAAATGGAGTTAACGGAATTGTATGTGAGTGTGGAGGAAACCTTATTGTTTTGTTTTAAATATGCCGAGCGACTTGGTTTGCACATAATTTGATTTCGGCATACATCGGGCTGGATTTCAAAAATTTTTCTAATGATGTTGTTCTCCACGCCCTGAATTATCGCTAGCATCAAAGAAAAAAGTGTAAGAGCATTAAATCATATGCAGGGTATTAGCCCATTAGTGCGAGGAAGTCCAATATTTCATTCAATATCATACGGATTAAAAAATGTTTCAAATAAAAGTTGTAGGATACGAACCATTGGATATTTGTAAAATATTTGTAAACATACAGGGTCCTTGGAATAATCGTGGCTCCGTGCCGACATGTTTTTTTAAATGGAACACCCTATATTTGATGTTATATTCCGATTGCTCTCTTAAAGTGCTTTATGTCCATATTTATGTTTTTGTTTTAAATGCAGCGTTCCTATAGCTCGTTTCTCTTAAAAAAATCCGGGGGAAAATCGTGCAACTGCTCACTGTTAATCACCAATTGATTGGCTTTCTCTATATCCCTATGCTAGGAATAAAGATGGATATAGAGTTCGTAACCATATTAAATGCTTGTATCCGCCCTCTAGACTACCAGATTAAGCAAAGTATTAGCAAGTGTGCGAGCGAGGCTTACAACTGGAATGGTCGACTGTAAGTTGCGTTTAGCGATCCAGTGCTGTGTGGAATTTGTTTATCATTACCGTTAAATACAATGGTAATAAGTACTAAACTGATAAACGAATTCCGCAAGGCGCTGATCGCTACAAAGCAGTTTAAAGTCGACCATTCAAGTTGTAAATCTCGCTCGCACATACAGTGTGTCGCAAATAGTTTTATACAAATGGAGAAAAAGTTTATCTTACATTTCACAAAAAAAAATATTCTTGATAAAAAGCTCTGCATGACTTATTGTAGATCCATAATCAAGTAAAAAATTTTTAAAACTTTGGCCGGAATACAGGGAAAATCAAAATTATGATTTGAAGTGAGAGTAAAATACGTTCAAACTATAGTGGCTGATTAGTGATTTTGTTTTATTCATCCTTATTAAACGCATTCTGGATAGAGTGCTTTGGAATATCTAATGTCAACAAATGTTACATCAGTGTGTGTTTGCAATAATTAGAAATTATCACTATCATGTCTTATTCCTTTATTCAATAAACAATCCAATTAATAATATCTTGTAATTTTTATCTGGGAAAATCACTAATCTGCAAGTCTGTGTAATTGTTTACTACTTAATAACAATTTCAATGAACATTTTGCTCTCCACTACAGTTTGAGCGTATTTTACTCTCACTTCAAATCATAATTTTGATTTCCCCTGTATTCCGGCCAATGGTTTAAAAATTTTTTACTTGATTATGGATCTACAATAAGTCATGCAGAGCTTTTTATCAAGAATATTTTTTTGTGAAATGTAAGATAAACTTTTTCTCCATTTGTATAAAACTATTTGTGACACACTGTATACTAATACTTTGCTTAATCTGGTAGTTTAGAGGGCGGATACAAACATTTAATGTGGTTACGAACTCTATATCCATCTTTATTCCTAGCATAGAGATATAGAGAAGGTCAATCAATTGGTGATTAACAGTGGACAGTCACACGATTTTCCCCCGAATTTTTTTAAGTGGAACGAGCTATAAGTTATGAATTTTTTCATGAAAAACATGGTCTGATTAAAAAATACTTAGGCTCGTCCAGTTTTAAAATTTTGAGTAAATTTTTGGTACACAAATTAGTAAAGGTCGTTCCTTAGTGAATATACAAATATTTGTCGATTGAATTATACAGGGTGCTTTGCAATAATTCGTAAAGTTTTGTAAATTTCGAATAGGAAAAACATTGTTAGCTTAAATGGAACACCCTGTATATTATTATGTAAGTCGATAAAGCTTTTCAATTTCTCCAATTCATGTCTGTACTATGTGTCTTCTAAAACTAATAATTACGCCAGGAACGATCCAATAGGGGGGTGTTGGTGGGTGCAACAACCCCCCAAAGGTTTTTCAGTCGGCAAATTTTTATAGAGCCGGCATTATATATTTAGTAAGTCGATTATTAAAAATCAATAATTACGTTTAGTACATAATATTATACTTTTATCTACTACTCAATAACAATCAACGAAAATGCAGTGCTTAGAATGTGGCAGCAAATTTGATGATGATTACCGGAAGCAGCATGAAAATAAAAAAAACACGGAGGAAAACGGGTAAAAATGCAATTAGTTGGAACACTCGCAAATCCTTTTGGAGCTGCTAAAAAGTCGGAATTTAAGGATTTACAGCCAAAACCCTCCACAAGTACAAATGCTGCAGAAATTATAAACTTTCTGTCAACGTCAAAAATTATGGACAGAGATACCAATGTATACCAATGAATACCTATTAATTATTATTAACTATACTTAGATATTTTTTATTTACAAGAAATTGCAAAGAACTAGTTTTATTTACTTCAGTTAAAAATAAAAATTGTTTGGCTTGTGCTGTTTAGTTTAGTTTTTATTTTTTAGACTATTTTAGAATTGACTGAAAAGAGTGATGGCCCAGTAATTTTCTGCGAAAATGAACTGAAAGAACAAGATGAAACTAGAAATCTAAGTTAAAAA
Organism: Pyrocoelia pectoralis; assembly: GCA_036250285.1. Classification (NCBI taxonomy): domain Eukaryota; kingdom Metazoa; phylum Arthropoda; class Insecta; order Coleoptera; family Lampyridae; genus Pyrocoelia; species Pyrocoelia pectoralis. The sequence continues at coordinate 21,886,935 of CM070080.1, read as the reverse complement.
ATGTTCCTGAAAATTTAAGTAACTTTTTAAAAATTAAATCTTTAGAATAAAGAAGACACTAGTAACTGGGCTGAGTGCGTTGCTCAGCTGACTTTTGTGTCAAAATTGCCACAGAGTCTCGTGACGTTCGTGTAATGCCTCAGCGACCTACCATTCCCGAGAGTGCGATGTGCTACAAAATCGTCTCTAGCATCTATAAAAATCAAATTTCAATGTAGTTGAATTTACGATATGCTAAAATTTCGTACCATATTTCAGCCTGTAGTTTTGCTTTTATGTAACTCTAAACTAAAACTTAGCTATGGCGTTGTAAACCCAAAAAACGGGCACTTTGCATCGTGCGCCCGTAGAAATGGTCCAAAAAAAATTGTTACACCTATACAACGTAGAAATAAACAGGCTTTTTTAATTTAACACCAAGCCCATTCGAATCGGCCCAACGGTTACTTTTTTTATTCAGCTTCAAACTGGAGTAGGTACTTTTTATACCAACAATAGTCTCTGAAGCACCTATATCAACAGTCGGCAATTTTAGTGTAACACCCCCCTAAAGGTAAGGTCTTCGGATCGTCCCTGAATTACGCACGTCTTGTTACGTTTTGAAGCGATTTATCTTTTTAACCTTATCAATTTTATTTTAATGTTATTTCCAAGTGATTTTTACATTCTTGACGCAAATGGCGTAACATTGGGAACGGGAAGGTGTTATTCCCGTTACATCCCCTTCCAGCATCCTCAAGTTTATCTCACGTGTGGGAGACGTGAGTGACGTTGCGGTGTCGGACAACTCTAGTCAGGGACGTAGTACAAAGGGCCCAACTTGTGGCCTAAATACACGTGGACTATGTCCACCCGCCTATCGTAATCCAGAATCCAGGAAATACACATTTCGATGTCAATTTTTCCTTAACAAAAGTTTACAGTTTATTAGTAAACGAGTACTTTAGTTGTTACAATTCAATGTTAAATTTACATTTTCAAAAAAAATTTCCACTACCAAATCTAATCTTACAATAAACTAAAAAGGTCGAATTTCAGCACATTTTGCCAATAAGGAAATCGCGGCACAAGTTTTGCACACTATGCGCAGTATTTTCCAATTTTTTCCGAAATTTAATAGAAAGTAATAGAAGTTCTGGCAGTGTTTCAAAATACCCTTGAACTGTGTCAAAATTTACTAAACTACGTATCTTTATAGAACTCCAAATATTTGGAATAAAATTGAAATGCTTTGAACATTTTAATTTCAATCCGTTTATATTAAAAACCAAGACCAAGTACAACATTTCTGGAAGCATCTTGACGCCTTATAAACAAATGGCCACTAGAAAAGTTGAATCAAGGTTTATTATTATCATGAGAATTACATAGCCGAAATACTTGCAAAGGACTAAGAGATGAGTGACCTATCCAACGTGGAAGGTACCTTTTGCTTTTGCCATTTATAGTCAATACAAGGGTTTTTATCGAACGGAACAAAAACATTTCTATGTAGCTAATACCACAGAAAAGGGCATTGGGAATTGCATGAAAGGAAATAACTAATACAAACGTACGAGTATATTTCACAATGCGTGAAATAGGTACCAATTGCTGTTATTCAAAATGGCAACTCAACATAGGTGGTAATTTCAGTTAAAAGTAATTACACACACCTCTAGCTATAGGAGCCGCTAGTTATTTGCCTTTATAAAATTATATGATTGTACAACTCATAAAAATCTTAATATTACTACTTATTTCTCTACGCCATGAGGTAACCTCACCAAGTTGTACTTAGAAATACAAGAAAATGATGTAATCGTCTCATAATAAATTTTGTTACAGTTTTCACCACTAAATTTATAAAAGTTTTTTTTACCATTAAACATCATCAGTTCACTGAAGATCTACGCCCACTTCCTTCTAGCAATTTAAATATAATTATAGTTTTACATGAAAAAATCTACGTTTAAACCAATTTAGTGGGTAATTGAAAAGTATTTCTTTTTTTAATTTGCGTAAAGAAACAAATTGTTATCAATTACACATTCCCATTACGATCTCCATCACATTCGGAAAATGGGACAAGAGATAGGTAACGGAAGATTAAGATTTGTTACATTTCTATTATACTAATTTGTGCTGCATTTTAATATCAGCGCTCAGATTGAAATATAATTCTTTATTGTAAATATATGTGACCCCAATGGTTTCATAATAATTTTAAAAGTGATATATTTCACCAATGCTTTCAACGTTCTTAAGAAGACTGCATCATAAAATTTTACAACACTGCCTATATCATTTATACTTAAGCTCATCCTTAATGTGTTCGGATATATTCATAAAATTCACATTAATAAAACATTAAAAAATAGTTATTATTTAATATATCATTTCGAAAATAATAAAGCAGTCATTCATTTCTTCCTTAAAAAAAGGAACATAGGTACGAACAAAAGGTACTATACATATATCCAAAACAGTAATTACGTAGGTATAAAAAACAAGAAGAGAAATTAATTACAATATAGGAGTAACAGTTAGCCCTTGGAGCTGCGAAGAGAAAAATCTTTCGTTATGACTAGTAAAGACTGCCCAATTGAATTTCTGTGGTTCTTCTGATGAAACAACTTATTTTTTGTTCGTTTTCCACATTTCATTTATTAATGATTGTTTATTTATTTTTTCATTTGTTAATCATACATTAAGTCCCAAGGCGAAAGGGTAAGAAAATCGCATAGTTCTATCTTAAAGGTGCAATTTCCATGTTTCTGTTCTCAAAAGTTTTTTAGGCACCTAAGGATAACTTGTAGATACTAGCTACTCCAACAGTAACAAGTAAATTTTAATTCTGAAAAATGTCTTTATATTGTCACAATATTATCACGGCTTACAATCCTATTCAAAAGACCTTTTAGGGACAAATTATACACCGAAGAGATCAAGTTGTTTTTTAAATCACATTGGCTACGACCTTTTATAATGTAATAACCTTTATACTGTTATCAATTTATGTAAATTGAAACCAAGCAGTATTTAATGAGAGTGGATTGCAGTTTTAAAAATTAGGGTTGGTAGACGCACCAGCATCAGCACAGAAGATACATATCTAAAGAAATAAATTCACGAAAAGTACACAATCGATGTTGGAAGACTAACGATTTTTTTCCGTTTCCACTTACTCTTTTGTAGTTTAGACTGCGACTTTGAAATCATAATGTCCGTTGCGGCAATGGTACTACGAGCCACATCGAAGTGATACAACAGGCAATAAACCAATCTGATTATGGGTAAGTAAGTTACATAAAATACTTGGTCCTTAGCCAGAAAAGTTACCTTGTGTAATTTTTAGCTGCTCACAAACAACACCATGTAATCAATCCGTGGTGAACCATCCCAAAAATATGGGTGCATAAATCAGAAAACTGGAATAGTTTACAACAAAGGACAAACATCCGAGGAAAAAGCTAAAAAGTTGTTGGATATAGTTTGAACCGAGGAATGGGAATGGGAGGTGTTAATCTGGTCGTAATGGACTCACCTAATCTGAATGGTGTCTCCGAATAGAAATATTGTTGATACGATTGCACGGAAGTGGCAGTTGAGATAATCGAAATAGCTATAATAGAGAGGTCATTGGTGAAATACCAAGTATGAAAATATTGCCACAGTATGGATGAGGTGGTAGTCATGCTTTACAAGAATTTTTTTGGACGCGACACGAAGCAAATGCCAAAGGTAAAGAAGAACGGGAATTAGAATGATTATATTAGTTATCTTGCTTTTCTTGTGGTTGAGACATTTGAGAAAATTGGGACTTGTGTTCGTTCAAATAAGCGTTCGTAGGAAAATATGAACTTCGTTTACGAAACAAATCAGGCACACAGAGAGATGCCCATACAATAAAATGGGGCCCTCCTGCCTCATTGCACAACGATTCTTTAGTCGAGGATTTGCATTTCCATGTTTACAAAAAGTGTCCTCGCAGAATGTGGGTGGCACAAACAAAGAGTAGCGGCGAGCACTTTTCAAGAAAATATGAAAAGTAACAGTTAACATTACACAACACTAAAAACACAATAGAAATTTATCAAAGCGAACCCGTTTCATCGGCGAAGCTATCATCATCACCGAGCAATTGAAACGCGTTCAATTTAATAAATATGTATTGCGGTTTTTGGTGTTTTTAGTGTTGTGTAATTCAACGGCCACAAGAGTCCCACATATTCCACACAGTTAATATGATTTAAGTCATTTATAAGAAATCACTGGATACAGTTTTCCCAATTCGTTCAACTGATGGATGCGAAAGTAAGTAAAAGAGCATATTTATGAATGTGAAATATGCCTAAGAATCTAAAGCAATTAGGTAAGCTATAATTAAATACAGCTAATTTAGCACTATAAACCTATATTTATGTGGCATAATCACAATTTTGGCAGCAAAATATCTCTTCAATGTTCATTGGTGAAACCCAACACAGTTTTCATTACAAAAATAATGGTATGAATGAACTTTCTTGCATATATAAGATTCATCGGCACTGTACCTATTTGTCAAAATTTGCATAAATTAGAAAACATTACTGAATGAAAAACAACGGAAGTATAATTTCAAAACATAAAAATAAACGAAAATTATCAATCTTCGTTAAGCATAACATTTCATCTGAACATTAGCAGCTACTAATCGTATCCTCATTATATTTGTTAAAGCAATTTTTCCGGTTCCTGTCCAAGTTAAGCAATTAAAACAATATAGCTAGCTACTCTGCAATTACATTACACATATATTGATAAATAAAAATATTTAAACAAAACTGTTAAAAACTAGCGCTACTTCCCAAGGAGCAATGCAATGTTGAACCGATATTGGTTGAATATTGTCATTTATTGGCGCGATATAGTAGCCCAATAATGGACCAATCTTGGAAATGCAACAATGAATAATAATGGCGCAATATTGCAATACAATGTTGGTACTGTATTGAAAACGATCACAATGCAATATTTCTTGGTAGGTACAATATTGTCCATAAATATAGGTACAATGTTGATATTAATATTGGTTTAATATTGATTTGCAATATAAATACCATATTTTTACGTCACTTTAAGACTTTTAGAACGTTAGTTACGACCGTTATAGGTCGTCACCCAAGTATATGCATAATGCAATTATCAATGCAAACAATTATTTAAGCATCCGTACAAAAAAAAGGGAAAAACTACATTTTTACGTAGAACTGTAATTTTAATTATTTAACTTAATTTTTGAACCAACCCGTTTTTACCTGAACTGAAAGTTGACGATTTTAGTAGGGTAAGTACAGTGAACTCTGTATGTATAGAGTTCACTGGGTAAGTATTATACTTGCTTGAAAGTTTCCCTTAACCGGATTCGAACCTTTATCGGATGGGTTCCGGTTCCGAAGGCCGACATTCTACCGCTACGCTGATGTGACACATACGTACTTCTCATTTCATTCTTCATAACTTAGCGCTGTTTCGCGTTATATTAATAGTTTAAATTATGTTTCAAAAAATACATAAAAGAAATGTTAGTCACCGGGAATTCATAAATGATAAGCCATCAACATCTATAAATTCTATAAGAGAGTACATCTACTATTGAATAATTAGGTACGACTAACGTAACTGATAGTTTTTACGCAAAAAGCTTTGGAAAAAACCGAAATTTAAGAAATGACAATAACTGTGAAGTGAACTCAGTGAACTCCAGTAGAGTTCATTGAGTCAATTGCCAACTTGGTGAGAAAGAAAATTATCAATATCAATAAAATCTATTACTCACTCATATCAGACGTCATAATGACATCTCATAAGTGACGTGTATGTACATTCTTATGAAATTTTGCAATTATGTGGGAAAACAATATTAACCCAACACTGTGAACCGAGATTGGATTAATCTAGCCAACCTAGGAAATGTTAGACGGGTACAATATTGGTGCATTATATCGTTATACGTACATCCAATATTGGCACTATGTAACCAATGTTAAATTGCGCCAATATTGGCATAATATTGAATTCATTACACCACGTTTTTCTTATAAAATGTAGTAATTACGTGGAAAAACAATATTGGTCCTACACATTAAGAACTAAGATTGGATCAATCTAGAAAATGTTAAGAGCGTGTAATATTGGTACATTATATACAAGCAATATGGGCACTATATAATAAATATGAAATTGCGCCAATATTGGCTGAATATTGAATTTATTATACCATGTTTTTCTTATAAAATTTATAGTAATTACGTGGAAAACCAATATTGGTCCCATATTGAGAACCGAGATTGTATCAATCTAGGAAAGATTAAAGCGGTACAATATTGGTGCGTTACATACAACCAATAGTGGCACTATATAATAAATGTTAAATTGCGCCAATATTGGCATAATATTGAATTCATTGCACCACGTTTTTCTTATTAAAATGTAGTAATTACGTGGGAAAACAATATTGGTCCTACATTAAGAACTAAGATTGGACCAATCTAGAAAATATTAGAGCGTGTAATATTGGTACATTATATACAAACAATATTGGCACTATATAATAAATATTTAATTGCGCCAATATTGGCTGAATATTGAATTCATTACATCATTTTTTTCTAATAAAATTTAGCAATTATGTGGAAAATCAATATTGGTCCCACATTGAGAACCGAGATTGGGTCAATCTGGGAAATCTTAGAACGGTACAATATTGATGCGTTATATACAACCAATATTGGCACTATGCAATAAATGCTAACTTGCGCCAATATTGGCACAATATTGCTTATATTGTACCAACATTAACTTGTGAAAAGTAGCAAGTACGTCGAAAATCAATATTGGTTCAATGTTATGAAGTGATATTTGGTCAATCTACAAAATGCTATAATGGGTCAATATTGGCTCAACATTTTGAATATTGAACCAATATTACCGTGTTTCAACTTTGGATTTGCAACAATGGGCCAATATTGGTGGAATATAAACAATGTTGGCCAATATTCCAATATTGGTGCAATGTGATACCAAGCATTTGCCAATATTCATTGCTACTTGGGTTATTGTTGAGAAGCGCTAAGCTGGAGATTTGGTTGCATGAGAAAGCGACGAACCCGAAAACTTTAATTAAAATAATTAACTATAATAACTAACACGGATTCGAATATTACATATTTTTTTATATATTATGTAAATGAATTTATTGCGAAGGGTTTTAACTTGCCATCTATAAAAAGAATTTTAGTATCGCAAATTAATTGTAAAAATAAATCGCAATTAAAGTGATAAATTAAATTAATTAGAAATTTCCTACACGCACATGTCTCTACATCCTGTACCTATTATAATATCGCAGTACAAAAATATAATTAAATGAAAAAAAGTGTGCCGGATTTATAACGGTTAGGGTGGACTGGAACAATTGTGAAAAATTTGGCTAACCCCATCGGTAGAGCGAACTTCATCTTTCATTCAATAAACCGGTATAATTGCAAGTTGTGCAAAAAATATTTTTATATGTGTACGAATTAAAGGGAATAAACATTTTTGTAACATTTCAGTTTTGACGCAAGCTGCGCTCATTTGAACAGCTGAAAATGTTGCATAAATTATTCCTTTACAAAATATCTAAAAATAATTTTTTTTCTTATAACCCTGAATTGTGTGTATATTCGTTTGCAAATTTTGTGGTTAGATAAGTAGAATATTTTGCTAAATTAGAGCATTTTCAAGATGTAACTATTTATCTTCGTGCAATAGATATAATTGATGTAATTAATTTCAGTTCAGCTTATGTCAAATTTCCACAATACTAAAACGTTTAGTTAATATGCTCGAAATTCGATTTAATGGTACAAGTTTGCTACTTCGTATGTCATTAGTATCTACTATGAAATTAGCATTGGTATAATTGCCATATTGGCTCATAAACCTTTTCATTATATTTTGTATCGAATAGCATAATAAATAACACAATCGTCAACGTTAGTTAACTTAATAATGAGGACCTGTTTTCTTTCATGAAATATTCAGATCCACCTTTTTATTATGTAATAAATTAAACAATTCGTTAATTATTTTAAATTGGACTCAATTTAATTTGTATAATACCAGTATTTATTTTTCAATTGAATTAACGTATGTAAACAAACATGTTTAAAGCATTAGGTACGGGAAATAACGTTCTCCGACAGAAAGTTATAGTACGCACTTAGATTATTCGATTGCCTTTCGTAACGCCAGTTGGAGATGAATGAGAGTGTTTTTGTTACAGCTTTGATGGGAGGAGTAGTGCTCAATGGTAAATCTATGTAGGAGAGACCTAAATGAATCTTGTGCCCTTACCAACTAATTAATAAAAAGTTCCATTTTTCTGCATGCGCGTTGAAATATTAAAAAGCAATTTGGTAACCAAAGATACGAGAAATGCGCCTGGGGGATAAGCTACGTCAGCAAAATAGTAACTTACTAAGGAGTAACTGAAATAATTATTTTCTTTAAATATAATGAAAACGCACATAGCCGTGATTTGACAATGGTTAAACTGATATCTTCGAACAGATTTCTATTCGTAAATTTAGGTGAAGTCGTTGACAATAATTATACTTGACATGTAAATACAGTTGCTATGAAATGTGAAAGGTAGACACAAGATAAAGAGAACTTCCGGGGTAGGACCGTGTCAATGTTGAAAAAGTCAACGTTTCGAATCGGTTGCTCTGGAATATTTTCATCTTCACCCCAAAGTTTGGCCACACAGTTATGACGCTTTGTTGGAATTTCAGTATCATCTTAATACCCAACATCCCGACATCAAGTTTACCATGGAAGTTGAGCCTAATGGATCACTCTCTTTTCTCGATATTTCAGTCACTCATCACCCTAATATTGGTCACTCAGTTTATCGTAAACCCACTTACACCGATAGGTACTTACATGCCACCTCGCACCATCATCCTGCCCAAAAACGGTCCGTCATCAATTCCCTGGTCCATCGTGCTGTAACCGTCTCTAACAAGGCTAACCTTCGGCGCGTCACCAACACGTTACTCGACAACGGTTTTCACAAGAGCGAAATCCTCAAGGTTAAAAATCGTCATCTAATCTCTGAACTTCGCAATAATGAAAAGAAGGTCGCCAGGAGTATTGCTTTCTTGCCCTATGCTCACAAAGTCACTGAAAGCATTGGGAAGATTCTTCGCGAAATCAAGGTCGTCTACAACTCATCTAATAAAATGTTACAGATCTTACCAACCCCAAAGATAAATTCGAACCCCTATGTGTGTATCGCGTTCCTTGTTCTTGCGGTTTAGTCTACATCGGCAAAACGGGTAGATCGGTTAGCACTCGAATTTCCGAGGTCTCCATAGCTCCAAGTCCGCTGTTGCTGAGCATTCTCTTCAAAACAGCCACAATAACCTGTTTCAAGAAGCCAAGTCTCTATCCCATTCCCCCTTCTTCTACCAAAGGAAAATCCTCGAGAGCACTGCGATCTTCAAACACAGCAACAATTTCAACCATGACGAAGGATGGTCACTCTCTCCACTTTATCCCATTGGCTGATGTGATCTTTCTCCTGACGGAATAGGTTTAAATAGCCATGTGTTCCAGCGTGTGCAGTTTTGTGTAGTAGTGTGTGTTGTTCCCGTTGGTTCATTTGGTAGTTTTTATATTTTTTATTATTGTTTTATGTTATTTGTGTTTTGTTCTTGCCCTCATGAAGCCTCTTACGAAAGGGGGCGATTAAACAAAGGAGGCAATGCTTTTATAATTTGAAAATCCTTATGAAAAGAAAGCAGAACACAATTTACTTATAAACAAAGCTCAACGAAGTTCACTGCAAGATCTTTTAATAATTATTGATTAATTTTAATTTTTTTTAGTAAAACGTAAATATACGGACTTTCCAGTTGGTTAATTGTACCAGTTCGCAAACTGAGAGGGTTGGTTGTAACAGTTGGATATGAATTAGAAGATCATGCGTTTAATTTGACTCCCGAGTAGGGAAGATTTTCCGGTTTTCAGGGAAAATTTAGCTAACAAAACTTATGTTATAAGCACTGAAGGGTTGCCTTAGAGCAAGTGAAACGTAAAAAATTCTTTGCAATAGTAGAAATCATACCAACATCGATATGAATGAAACAATAATATGAAAAGCCTGCACTGAAAGAGCAAAGTATTTGTTAATTATGATACCTTTAGCTGTTTCACAAGCTATAATTCGTTCTTCAAGTGTTCCGGCGTTTACATTCAAAACCGACATTACGCAGGGACAGGTCGTAGTAAGCTAATAAGGTCATTTATAAATTTCTCAAAAAAGGGAATATACCTATCGCCATATTATAATTTACAAATCTTTAATAGAGTGATTGACATACAAAGTTTTAGGTTCCAATCGTCCAATCGAACAAAGGTTCTAGTTCTTCCAATTACGTTTACGTCAAATGTGACCTTGCTGATTAAGTAAAAGCTCGTTTTTTGTAGTGGAATATTTGTTTTTGATCGCTGGATGAAAACGCAACACCAAGTTGGAAATATTCAAAGTCAACTTTCGAAACTGTCAAGTATAATATAATTGGTATAAATTGTGGTATCCACATCGTTCACTTTGGATTTGTTGTTTATATCTTATACTGGCCAAGGCACTGAATACGTTCGGAAGCAAAAGTACTGACAGATCCTTTTTATTTTAAACCCGCTACGTCACTATATTTCGATGTCACTTTCAATATTTAACACCGACATCCACTTCTTATTGACTAACAAAGAGTATAAAATTCCTACATACCTTTTACAGCGTATAAAAGGCAGGACAATTATGTTATATCCTCTGTTAAAAATGTGGCAATGAAAGAGGCTACAAGATGTAGGAAAGAAACTTAATGAGAATTACGCAATGATGAGATAACCTTCATTAGTAAATTTTTACAGTACGATGAAGTTTATGAAAGGTCTTGTTATTTTGACTGCAGATATTCCCAATCTAGATGGAAAGCTTGCCAGATGGCGTATTAACTTTCACATCAAATATCTCAGCTGCAAATGTGAAGAATGAGCTTTGATTATTTCAGAAGAGCAATGAATACAGGGTACGGTTCCACGAAGGCACTAGTATCCATAAAGAAAGTACACAAACATCATTTGAGAGGGTATTTTCGAAATTAAAAATTAGGGTCCTCTTTTCTGAAAGATTTGGTAGAACCAATCCTCCTCAAGGTAGAAGCAAACATTTTAAAAGACCTTGACCGTAACAGAGTAATTAATATAATTATTAGAAAACATTCTTTAACAGTTTAAATATTTATTTTTCCATGAACCTTAAAAAAATAATAAAAAAAGAGATCAAAATGTGTATAAAGCGAAAGCCATTCCGTAGATCTGCCCGGTGGACCAGTTCAGCACTACCCTTACAGCTGTTTAACCATTTCACTTTTTGAAGAACCGCTTCCTGCGTTCAATGAGAGTTTTTGCAACGGATTCGGAGCTTCCAGTTAAAAAATGAGGTGTATCCAAGGATTTAACATCAGCCAAATATCAAATAAAGAGTTGTTACGAAAAGTAAAACGTTTAGTTATCGTTTCAGAAAATAATTGACAACTATGGAAAATGGTGAAAGATCAATGAAAAATAATAATAGTCGCGTTTACTTCAAAATTAATTTTTGAATATTTCCTTCCTAAACAATTAATTGCAGATATTTCTCATGTTCAGTACTGGTTTCCTAAGTTTTCAAAAAAGATCACAAATGTTACATACATTTTTATAAAAAATATATCAGCTTTTAATGTACTGCAGCTGCATAATTACAGTTCAACACATTTTTCAAAGTCACACAAAGTGTTAACAACACGTTTAAAAATGGACTAATTCAATACACAGAAGCCTTAAATTTTGTCTGTTGGAACGTTCGTAATAGGTAAGTCAGAATGTAATTCAATTAATTGTTTAAGAAAATGAAACTATACGTTCATACGGGAACATTTCTTATGCCGCGACGACTCCAGAAATTACTAGCCGTAAGTATATAAATCTAGTCTACGTAAAATGTAACAATAATGATAATAATAGAAAAATAGGGCCAAACATTAACGTTGTTGCTCGTATAAACATTATACTTACGTCAAAAACAACCGCTCAAGAATAAGAGTACGACGCTACTTTCGTTTGAACAACTAATGTCCGCTATATGCACATTAATATAAGAATAGGATTATGCCACTAACTTAAAGAATGGTGTATAAAATTTCAATTTTTCGAAAAATAATATAAAATTCAAAAATGGATTTGTTCATCCCGTGTTTTCACAACGTAAGTTTAAAATTTCAAGCATTTGGGTTACCTGTGTGTTTGAAGGCATCTCACGAGCGTCGGCTCTCGCGCGATTCGGTTTCGTATAAAATAATTTTCCATCATCAACAGCAAACTAACTTTGGTTACACCCCCAAGAACAATTACAGATTGAAATAATAAAGCAGTAGTTTCATGTGAAATATAAACGAGACCGCATAATAAGACAAAGTTGCAGATTACCATTTTATTGTAAAAATGTCTGAATAAAAATTGAATTTATGTAAATTAAATAGAAATAGTATGAAGAACTGCTTTACGCTATCATTCATTTTGCTACTATAACCCTAATTAAATATTTACATAATAAAGGTAACTAAATAAAGCTACAAATTTTTTTTAGTTGTTCATTAATTAGAAGTAGATTTTCAGGCATCGTTTATTAAATTCCCGCTGTGGTTTCTACAGAGTTGTAAGTAAAGGTTTAATTAATAACTTAATTCAATTTTTTTGTTAATTATAAGTTTGCATGTACTATTTGGTTTCTTTTTAAATCGCAAAAATTTGCGGGAAGTGATCCGTAGCAATTAATAAGAAAAAGTACATGGTCTTGCGATTTTAAATTATTGCGCTTAAACATGATGCCAATTTAAGAGAACTTAACACGAGTGAAATTACCATGGAACTTCCTATAGGATAATTATCGGCATTATAATGTTCAAAATTTGCATATCTCATGTTCTATCTAAATCAAACATTTCCGCTACAGTAAGATACTGTTGTGAATTTAAAAGATCGTACGGCCCTTTAGAAGAAGCTTCTCACTTAAATCACACTAAAAAACTCATAAATTTGCAATTTTTTATGAAACTAATTAGATTAGGGTGATCATATTGTGTTAATGGGTCTTAAATCATGAAGTTAAAAAAACCAGATTTGTAATCTGCACTATCATTAGATACGCTCAAACTTATGACTATATTCATTTTTATCAGAGTCATGAACTTTTAATAGCCTTCAGTTAGAAAAAACGGGGGCCTCTCTTCGCCTTTTTTTTTCTAAATTCGGTGTTAAGTTCTTTTAACCTGCAGTTTACAAAAAAAAATCTAAGAGGAATTTGGTTAACATACGCTTTAACATTATCGGCATTAAATTATACCCATTACCGTCATAATCTTATCCTGTATATTAATTAAAAATTTAGAATTTAAAGTCAATTTGGACTTAATTAAAATATTAAAGTCAAAATAAAGTAAGTTTATGTATACAGCCTTAAGGTGATGGCCCATATTTGGCCGATAAGTTCCAGCAGATAATTAAGATAACCAAAAACGGGCTGCTTAATTTAATATTTGTATATTACCCATTCCTTAAATTATACACTTTAACGAATAATAGTGTTAATTAAGATTGATCTTATTGAATTCTTGGTTTCCTTTTCGGGCGTCTATCATAGTCATGCGTTGAAATCGCCATTAATTTTAAGTTTGATTGTTCGTAATAGTGCTCGAGCTGTGCTGAATTTTCTCAATTATTTATGTATGTGATAAAAACGGGTTTTATACTAATTCTAGATTAGAACTACTCTATATTCCAAACAATATACTGCGTAGTACTGACCCGTTTTCTTTTTGCGCAAATGGGAAGATTAATTTACAAAATCGAAACTTACCAAGGTGATTCAAATTAAAAAATCACGTCTCTCAAATTAATTTACAACACAAATTTATTCACTTCCCAATTTTGTTAAAACGCAATCGTTCGTCTTTGGGTCTCTCGCGATCATTCTCGTCAATTATTTACATGTAACTTGCGGTAAGGTTATAATAGTCATCCGGATCGCGGTTCGCGTAAGAGTGCTGCAAGAATCGTGTCCATCGGACTTGATCCAAGAACAGTAAAACTGGTCCGCTCCCGCCACTGGCTATTTTACTACCCTTTTCATGATGGACAACTATCCACTACCCTATACATTGTCTTTTTGTTAGGGTAGATTTATATCAGAGGGACGAGATGTTGATTAATTTGAACTTACACTTACATTGATAGGATCAGAGGTGGTACCCAATGGCGAGTACCATTTTTGAAGATATTCGGGCGTCCACCACAATAATTGCAATTTATAATTAGAAACAGAATGTGAAATATAATTTATGTTCTTACTTTAACTTAATTGCAGAGTTGAATGAATCCGTGAGATTGAAATATCATAACTGTCAATTCATATTCGTAGCCAATTTACGCAACCTTCAATTATTTCACTTTTTACAAATATTAAAACCTAATCAATTATGAGTAGGTACCGAAGCACCTCAGCTTATAAAAACAGCGTTTTTGACACACCAATTTTCTTAGTGTGTAATTAAAAGTTTCTCTCTTTACATGCAGGTCTTTTTACCGAAAAGGTATTAAACCGTCTACGCACAAGAGCATAGTATTTCTCACATGATAATAAATATATTCAATTCGCTTATGAATTTAGATTTATTCCTGATAAGCGAGTTTTAATTGCATCTAAATTACTCGCCGACCGCTACAACTACAATAATCTGGTATCATAGCCATATTTGTATTAACCAGGATACTATAGAAATATTAAATATAATATATACGGTTAAGTTAATTGGTTATGCGAACTTGTTACTGTAATGTCCATGTGGACGTAACAAACTAGAATTGTCAATATTTTATTGCTTGTTTTTAACTAATAATAATCAACAACGGCGAATGATATCTAATAATTTATGTATGTAGGCGTTTATTTTTGTAATGTTCCAATTAATAAAACAAATGACTTTTAAAATAATGTATAATATAACCGTAAAAATTATTGTTGAGCTTAGATGAAATTTAATTAATTACTCTTTGGAACCGTAATCCGATTCATGGATGCTTTTAATTAACTAAATACTAAATGAATAATTATGATATCGCAGATATTTCTAAATCTCAAAAGGTCGAAAATAGCGTTATGTCACAGCAAATACATAATATCAGATTTCAATAGTTCCGTTATGATGATTATAGCTTTACCAGACACGGCTAGCAAGTTAAGAAAAGCGTCAAACCATTTTACTATAGGTAAGTTTCGTATACCTATAATCCGGTGGCTCTATATCTTGTATGTTTGCATAAAATGAAATATACATACAGGGTCCTTCAACAGTGCGTCCGGTTTCTATAGTGCTGAGACCAAAAATATTAGAAGTTTCATTAAAACGTAGTTGTTAATTATTCCTAAGGGCGTATTTCAGAAAATATTTTGACATGTGCAGGCTGCTTCAATAACTTGTGATTAAAAAAATGTTTCTTAATGGAACCCTCTGTATAATTTTACATGTAAAAGAACCTTTCGCGTGAAAAAAGTTGTAAATTTTTGTTAGTAATGATTCTTGGTGGGCCCTTAAAGGCCTCCCTCGCATGTGCTTTGTGTACAGTTAGTACTGTAGGTAAGTATAAGAGTCGGCCCTGGAGCACAAAACACTTTCTTCGAGGTCAATTGGGTTAAAGCATCGATTTTCTCGTTGCCTTTTCCTCCAACACGCCATTTCACCCAAACAAGCTGGGTACGACAGGTTCCAATCTACTCTACTATGTAGTGGCATTACTATGGCAGGTAGATCTCAGGTACTTCAATGTACAGAGCATGTATCGATAGGTTTGGAGCAGAGGACAAACTAAACAACGAAGTCGTGGATAGGTTCATACTCAGCAAGGGGGTAATAATTTCAGGAAATGAAACAACTCGAAACCTATTGTTAAGGGGAGGTTTCGAGTTATTTCATTTCCTGAAACTAAACAACGATGTTCTGCTTAACATGTTCTACTTTAGAGATGACATTCTTCACCAGGTTTCACAGTAAGTTAAATGTTGTACTGTGTTGTGTTGTAATGTGTGATGATACGCACAATTTCGTATACGGGAGGTACTAAGGATAATTAGCTTAATACCTGTGACAACTGGGAATTTCAAGTGGGTATTTATTTATTGGTATATTTTTGTTAAAACCATTATAAAATTGTTACATAAACCACACGCACGGTATTGGAAAGAACTCTAATTTTTATTGAGTCACATTAAACTAGTACAATCAGTTTATTTCACATAAACAAAAAACACAAATATTAATGTATTTACTCTCAATTAAACCCAACGTCAGCAGTACATTTTTGTACCTTGGACCAGGGGAGTCTTGGTAAGAGCATCCACGACAATGTCCTTAGTTGGCTGGTATTCCAAGCATATATTTCCATCTTTGACAGCTTGTCTAATGAAGTGATAGCTGATGTCGATATATTTGGTTCGTTGCTTTCTGGACCCCCTGCAAATTTAAACACTTCATCACTGTATGATCCCCTATCATCTTCACTGCTTCCCCAGTCTGCATCCACGAAGCCAGTCAATGTTTCTCCAGTCTTCTTAAATTCAATGCAATAATCAGCTGTTTCCTTCAGATATCAAAGAACTTGTTTAGCAGCTTTCCAGTGTGTTTCATTATAGCAGTTGTTATATTGACACTTGCTGCGTAATAGGCATCAGGCCTACAGGTCCCAGCAAAATATATGATGCAACCTATAAGGGCTTGATAAGGATAAGTAGAGTGTTCATCAGAGTCACACTTTTTAATAATTTTAAATTCAAATCTATTGGGCTATTTACTGGTTTGCAATCGGTCATGTTGAATCTACATATATTTAACTCCCCATTGAAGATAGCAGTTGACACATCCATGTGATCGATATCTAAATTATATTTCACAGCAATAGCCAACAACATTCTCATGGTTGTGCGCCGAAGTACTGGCGAAAAACTCTCTGTGTAGTCTATTCCATATCTTTGTGTGAAACCCTTCGCTACCAATCGTACTTTATATTGGGTAAGAACTCCATTGCTGTCTGTTTTGACCTTAAAAACCCATTTGCTTTTGATGGCCTGGGTACCTTTTGGAAGATCAACCAGTATCCATGCATCATTCTCTTTAAACCAGAGGTACTGTTGCATCATAACTTCTTGCCATAATTTTTTACCCTTTCCTTCTAAAGCCTCAGAAACTGTAGTATGCTTACTGACATCGCATATCACATTGTAGACTCCATAATTAAAGGGGTCTTTTGGTTTTCTTTCTGTTTTTGGATACTGTTTAATTTTATCAAGGTAATTTGGTTGCAGATCATCTGTGAACTCACCAATATTTTCTTCTTGACCTGCAAGGTGCTCGACAGTGTTAACTATTTATTGAGCCGTACATTTCTGTTCTTTATCTGTTTCCAAATTTTCAGATATGTTATCATTTTCATTTAAAACTTCATCATCAATTTTTACATTTTCGTTACGTTCATCAGAATAATTATTTAAATATTTTTATCTAATTCCGTTAATAAAAGTGATAGTTTACGTTGTTGTTTAAAATTAGGTAACGTGATCTTTTTCAAAACTGTCTCATCACAGTTATGTAAAGTAGTTATGTAATAATATTACACAACTGACAATTTGAAACTATAAGTAATTGGTTAATTATTGTCAAAATTCGATGTTTGTTTCCATAGTAACCATGAACTTAAAACTACTTCATTTCAGATTAATGTTCTCATTAAAAAATCAAAAGGTAGATAAAATTACGGAATTAGATAAAGTTTTGTACTTAACACGTTATGAAAAAGTCTAATTTTATTTGACTCATGTAATTTGCAAAACTCGCTCGCTTCGCTCGCTCGATTTGGCAAATATTACATTTCGTCAAATAAAGTTAGTCTTTTCATAACTGGTTACGTAAATAACTATTAATAGTCTACATTATCACATGGCTCCACGACCCTCCCTTTAAATACTTTCTCTTCAATAAAAACGACATCTCGGGAAGTTTGGGGTCAATGGATTCTGTAAAATAACCTACGAAAGTTAATTCTCTGCTTTTTGAATCTAATTTCTACGTGTTGTTTTGCGGAATATGGGAAAAACATCCAAATATTCTTAAATGAATCAAATCTACTTTAGTGTTGGACCATATTTTTCTTCTGCCATAATGTCACGAACGGTAACTGTGGTACGATTAACCCTCTCAGATATTCCATTCTGCTCGGGCGAATGAGGGCCACTTGTTTGGTGTTTTGCAAGTCTATGGATAAATACTCCCCTTCAGGGTCGATACGAAGCCTATTAACCGTTTACGAGACTCATTTTCAACTAGAGTAACTTCCATTTTTTTATTATCGAAGTGGTTTCACATTTATGACTCACAAAACAAGTCTGTTTTATTTTGTTTTTCTTGTAATATCATCAGTTAGAGTAAGCAAATAACGTGCTCCTCCATGAAATACAACGGTCATTAAATCACACAAATCCGAGTTCAAATTCCAAATTTCTGTTGCACGAGTTCCTTTCTTGCTTCTGAGAAAAGGATTTCTACTTTGTTTCCCTTTGATGCAAGAAACACGAGGAGAAACTTCGCAACCGTGGTTCATACCAGCCGACATTTTATTTTTTAATATGTTCCTATATTTCATATTTAAATGAGCTAAGCGACGATGTCATAATTCTTGATTACTGATATTATTTTCAGAATTTACGGTTACCTTAGGTTGTGAATGATGAATTGCTTGTACCTTGTAAAGTTGTGTCATCTAAAGTAGCAATATCTAATTGAGAAAAACCTCCTTGGTAAGACGCATGAGGAATTTTCTTTCCTTTGATGGTAAAATGATTTTCTAAATAAATGCCTGAAACTTCAGCTGAGAAAACTACCCCAAGGCCTTTCTTTGTAGATTCTTCAATTTTAGGGCATATTTGGAGAAACCAGGTGCTTTGTGCACTTTTTGGTGACATTTACAGCCTGTAGGAGTGAACTGTTTACGATGAATGTCGGTTCTCCTAGCCATAAAAGCGAATTCTACTTTATCAACTTTAATGTCTTCTTGTAAAAGTGTTACTTTAACCCAATTCAGTAGTAATAGTAATACCCGAATTCTCTATTGCCATAATGACCATTGGATCATATGTTGTGAATAAACCATTCAACATCAGCACAGCCAAAAATTCGTCTTCCATTGGCTTGCTGATATCAGCAATTTGTTGTGCAATAGACATTAATTTATTAACATACCTTTCCACATTAGCAAAATTAGTTAACTTTAAGTTAACAAGTGAACGTTAAAGAGTTAGGCGTCGAAGTAAACCTTTATCTTCAAATGCTTTTTCCAAATGACCCCAGGCAGTTTTAGGATTACGTACAATTTGGATTTACAAATAAACAAATGTAAACGTAACGTTCAAGCCCATAACCTGATATATTTTTGTTAAAACCATTGTAAAAATTAGTTGAAATTCGCGGGATTACAGAACGATAACTTCGTATTCCGCATGTGTGCGATCTTGAAGTCGATTATGTCGAAAAATATTAGTGATATCGAAAATCTGATTGCAGACAGCGAAAAATTTCACATAAATTCCATTTTTTAACTTTTCTCTATCAAAGTGGAAACCATACGACGGACGGACGAACCGATGGACAGAATATTGAATATTGAACGAAGTTCGTTGATTAATTAAAATGCACGCACAGTATGGGAAAGAACTCTAATTTTTATTGATTGACATAAAACAACTACAATCAGTTTTTTTTAACATAAACAAAAAACAAAAACATTACATCTCCAAAATTTATTCCTATGCAGATGTTAAAAACGAGTATTTTATTCTTATTAACTTTGTCTGCCAGTAAAAAAAAAGGTTGCACAAATGGAATTAAAGAGCATACTCATCGTAGGCATTTATTCCTCCACAACACCATAAACAGCAACAGAGCCAGTATTCATTAAGGTTTTTGAAAGTACATCACGAGACATCATCAAGCAACTAAGGACGGAAGTCCATAATGTCCACATTGCACACGTTTCGACTTCACTATTTGTGTGGTCCACGTCAATTTATTCACTTAAGATTATTTAAAATTCAATTTTTGCATTTCTATCGAATTAAATACTAAATCACCGAAGGAAGAATATTTCCATTAGAAACGCCACCAAAATTAATTAGTACAAAAAGATGGAAAGCATTGGTAATCTGTTACTCTTTAAATTAAATGGTGACAACACCGCAAAGTGTATAACAACTTGTTGACTGTATGAATAATGAAGTTGTAGTCTGGAAATACCGCAAGAAATATAGATCATGATTTTCAATTTTCATAGTCATTAATCGTAATTATCAATCTAATTAAAGATTGACGTCCTGTTACGCTCGTTTATGTTACATCTTTTGATTATATACGAGCGTTTCAGTTCTTTTACAAATACGAACGACCTTCATTAGATGCCGATGAGACTTCGTGTTTGGTAATATAACCGCGTGTATTAATTAATTATTTCATTTAAAAAATGTAGCTCTTGATTCAAAAATTTACGTTTCGCCCGTAACCCTCATCCTATATGGAATGCATTGTATTTTATGACATTTTTAAATTAATTGCTGAATCTAATTTATCTAAGTATCAATTTAATATAATTAATTAACATTATCTTATTTCTTCCATATATACGTGTAGGTACTATCTTTAACGATAATAATAATTAGTCGGGGCATAGTAAATCTTAAGCACAATTAATTGTTCGGTATGGCTCTTTAATATAGCAATAATTTACGTCTTCCTTTTTCTTTCTTCTTCATATAGGTATGATTACAGTACTCGTAACATACAGTTAATAAAAAAGAAAGCAGAAATAGTTTAAAATATTGGCTAGTTAAGAACATTATGTTATTATGTATATCCTCAGTAATTATACACACTTTCTCTGTGGAAAAATTAGTGATACTTATACTCCTGTTTTTGTTTTCATCTTAATTTTAACTTCTTGGAATGCATGTGCGCAGGAGGACTGATATTTAAATTTGTAATGAGGGCTTACAAATTGTAAAACATTATTGATCTGATATCGAGGAGGGAAGAGTGTCATAAGTTCCTAACGATTTCACAAACCTTCGAGCAACACCAAATACGGTTAATTGGTATTAGATCGCAAAAGTTTGATAATTTTAGCATTGATTAACGAAGGAAAAATCAGGGATTAAAATTGGCTCGATTTTTATTTGTAACATGGCCATATTTATAACTACCAGACCAGACGAGCCCACATAAATATGCCACAAATGGTGTTCATAAAAAATCATTATAGCAAAATGTCTATTTAGAGCTAATATTATAGAAAAGTATAATTTCTCGCACGATCATAATCAGAAACCACAGCGAGTAGTCAGATGATGTGCATCTAATTTACATATCTGCTTCTAAACAGTTCAAATTATGGTATTAAGCGGCTTTATAAGGATGTTCAATCTAGGTGGTATTTTTATGAAACGTATTTCAATATGTTTTCAAATAAATTTGTCTGCATAATTTCATAATTAGGACAAGAATGTAATTATTTCGTCTTTAACTTCTGTTTAAAGATTGAATATATAAGGTGATCCAGCTCGTTTTTTTATCTACAGGTATAGTAACTTTAAGTAAACAAAAAAAGGGAAGTTCAAGGACCTACACTACCACCCCACAAAAGCCGACCACATTCATCAAACACACACCTCTACGTATGAACACCCTTTGTCAATTCGTTCTCGTTAATCAAAACGCCATACCATAATAATCGATCTTTCTTTTAACCTCTCCAAGATATTCCATTACATGGATTTGCCATTTTCAGTTGGTCGCTTATGTCTTGTTTGCATATTTCTGATTTATGAATATTATTGGTTAGAAAGGCAGCTCCTTCCATTCAAATTCAAAGGTTCGCCACTTTGGTAGTGCAATCTACGAAAATTTAATCCGTTTTCATATGATTTTGCAAGAAGTATAAAATTGATACGATAGTGAAAGTTCGTAAAATTTATGATCTGGTATGCCATTTGTGCACAAAATCAAAGGTATATAAACATTTGATAAATATAATTACGTACAACTTCACATTGGTAAACTATTTGAAACACATAGGTACGTAAAAAAGAGTATCATACCTTAATGGTATCTTGGTCCACCACCAGTATTAACTTTAAAAAAACGTCATTTTTTCGCTTAATATTAGATGGAATTAAATGAAAGAAGTGGAAAAAAATTCACTTCTAACAAGAAAAGAAATACGTTTCATTATTGGGAGAAATATTCAAATTATTATTAAAATAATAAAATATTATTAAAATATATCTACATATCTTTATTTGTTTATGTCATACTAGCTAATTATTTCGCCATAACAACTACTAAAACAAGAGACATTAATGACTAAATAACGCCCCTTTACATGACAACCGGATTTTACATAGCAACGGGCGTTATTTTTTATAAAGCTAGCTTATAACGCCCGCAAATGTAAAATATTATACCTCATCACCATAGATACGGTCAAGGATGTTAAATGTCAGTCTATACTGATTTTATTGTTATCATCTTTTTTAATCATCTTAATCAACTTCTTGCAAGTATGACATAAAGTTATGAAGGCACCACGGGCGTTATGAACATAACGCCCTAGTTACCTTAATTACTATTTTAGGCTGACCGCACTTACTGTAATAAAAATGTCACAATATACTCGTAGATATTACAATGGAATGTAATGGATAGCCGCTCTCATAAACCGAGCTCCCTAATACATATCTTAATTTGGATTGCGAACGGTCTTCTAACCAAGAAGGCCGAACTACAGGATTTCCTACACGGGGCTCCTATTTCCGAAACCCACCGGAAGGTTAGTTAAAACATACCGTTTGTGTAAATCGAGCAGAGATAGTAGTAAATGAGGTGGACGATAAATCTTCCTGAACAACAATATAGACCGCCATACCAGAACCACCATGCCCTTGCTCCATCCACATGGAAGCATCCATGAAATGGGTAGCGAGGGCTCACCATCGACTCTTAAGTTCGCGCAAACGAATCGTAAAAAGTCTTGCATTGCGACCTTAGAGTTCATGAGCGTCTCCTCGGACAACGACATTGGCGTCATACTGATGCAAGAGCCATACACGGTGTCTTCGTCTAGTGGGTATAAGATTCTCGATGCAT
Organism: Pyrocoelia pectoralis; assembly: GCA_036250285.1. Classification (NCBI taxonomy): domain Eukaryota; kingdom Metazoa; phylum Arthropoda; class Insecta; order Coleoptera; family Lampyridae; genus Pyrocoelia; species Pyrocoelia pectoralis. The sequence goes on along the minus strand of CM070080.1, from coordinate 21,863,581 downwards.
CCAGCCCCTTAAAACAACATGTTTGCATGTTTTTCAGTGCGATTTCTATTGATTGTTTAGCATATTACGAAACCCATGGGAGTCGTTTGCCATTAGACGTATCAATGCTTGCCGTTAATGATACTATTCGCTGGTTGGGGGTGGGGGTGAGGGATCAGTATCTTTACACGCGCACCCTTACAGGATGCCACACTCTCCTGGAAAAATATCAGGAGCTATATGCTTGTAATTGCTTGCTCCTCCACTCATACGCTCAAGTTTTTTGATTCTTTACCTGTAACCTTACACTTACACAAAGGAGTTTATGGCTCTATTTCTGTCAATGTCATCGCTGTAAAATTCTACGATTCAGTACTTTTTGCACGGAATTTTCAGCCTTGACATTAGGTAACATTAATTTCTGTACAGAACAAGAACTCAAAAATCTTCTAACATGGCTCACAAAACGCTGATCTTTGTTGAACCTCGAATGTGTTTCTGCATGTACGGATGCTCTTTAAAACCGTCATATTTGAAAATTGTTCCGACTTACGTGATCGCTTTCGTAAACTGAAATCAACTTCACTTCGTTTTGTCGCTTGTTTGCATACAACAGTTCAATTTTATGTATGCAACTTTTTTTCACACAATTTCCGATAATGGCGCGAAACGAACTTGGCGTAATGACTCTGGATTGTCCTTGGTTTTCTCTTTTTTCTGATGAAGACACCTGAGAAGGCGGGTATAACGTTGACCCTTAGTTCAACTGACACATCCGAGTACGAAAGTGAGTTTTATTTTACTGTGGATATTATTCACCAGTGGCGGTTTTTTGTTTTTACTCTCGTGCAGTACCATAATCGTAGATATTATAGTTTCTTATCGGTTGGTAAATGTCGTCAAGCTTAAAACAATAAATAATTGTGACGATCTAAATTTTATGTGGTACCCATATCAAAAATTTCTCCCCTAACAAATGTTTAACAACCGTGTGAAAATCTTCTACAGTGTAAATGTTTACGATACCATATATGAATAAATAATCTTTTATAAGCACGTTCCTTTACTAACAGACAAGGTCTTTTGGATGATTTGCATCTTTAGCTCGTAGAATTTAGTATAAATAAAAATTGTGTGACCGAAACTGTTATGTTACCATTTGTATAGTTGTAATAGTGTACATTAAATTTAAGGTGTTACGAAAACGAAAAAAAAAGTTAATTCTGTAGTTATGATTTGTTAATGGTTGTTATCTGAAGGCATTGTATTGTAATATAATCAGCCTTTTAGAAGATTTTGCAATGGCGATATTGTTTCAAATTGTATTCAAATGTAACTTTTTTCATTATGTAAATTATTCCGTTATAATACGTGAATATAATTTTAATGTTCCTTCCTGAAAGTTTAAAATGCTAAGAAAGTGATAAAATTGCATGTTAAAGGTTTTAATAATCGTAAAAATAAGATATAAAACAGAAAAACACATCGTAAAATAGATTTTTACAAATCGATTAAGTTGTAAGAAAATATAAAAATACTATATGGAGCATAAACTATCTAATAATAAGACGTAAGATCTATAAATACTTTTCGCATCTTTAACATCTTTATTTGTATAGGTCTTTCAGTATCATAAATTGTTTGAAGATATTAATTTACGATTATTGCTTGAAAATTAAGAAAAATTCAAATGATATTTGGTTTCATAAATTCTAAGTTGACGTTGATGGCTACATTTGAAGGATTTTATATACCGTCACCGTATTCTGATTAAAAACTCATGTTTTCTCGCATTCTAGTACGCACAGCGCAATACGACATTAATTTAAATTTATTACTTATAGTAACAATATGATGAAAATGGGAAACGACAATTGCAATACAATTATGATCTGTATCATTAAATACATAAATTAGACATTCAAGTCATGCAAATAGTGATTTATTTTGCATTAAATAGAACATAACATCGTAAAACATATTAATCTAACATAAAACGATTTATTGAATGCTTTGCAGTAAACATTTTGAAACGTCTTGTTAACTTATATCAACCAATTTTTGTGGCCGTAAGTGAACCATTCGATTTCGCACACTCGCTTTAAATATAACTTCAGGCTGCCTAATAATCGTAAATCTCGGCATTCACTCAATCTGAGTATTATTGGCTATTAAGATAGATCATTAAGCTCAATTATTACTTACGAACCGCTCTTATAAACTTACTCCTTTTAGATGGCACTAACAGCTGCTGGAATTTTTATGATACAGTATGCTTCTAAGCAAAATTAGGACTTGTACACTGTCGACCTTTAATCTCCTTTGCTTCGTTTGATTGATAGCCAAAAGTGGTCTACAGAGGCCAAAAGTCATACAGGACTAAATCCGATAATCTTTCAGGCCAAGCGAGGATTACCAAATGCTCATTTAGAAATGTTATAAGGAGCACCATTCTGCTTAAAATAGTTAGAACCTCAAAAGAATCCAAGGAATATTGTCAACAGCATAAATTTGAAGTCTATCTATATGCATTTATTGCATTTAGGTCGAAAGGTGCACAATCATTAACCTTCAGCAATGCATGACCATGTGCACGAATTACCCTGATCACCCAGTTATGACGATTTACATGACCACTTTCGAAGAAAGCTGCTTAATCGCGAGGGATTACCGTATCTGAAGAAATTTATAAATGGTTGAAGGAAAAAAATGACACAATCAAGAGAAGACAAGACAACTGCCTATGGTGCAATCTATTATGTTAGCAGCTTGTCCCCGTACGTAGATATTACATTTATTAGGTTAGGTGTAGGCACTGAATTATACTTCAGTGGGTGTAGGTGTGTATGTATATGTACGTCGTCATTACACTTCAAGTGAACTGATAGGCTTCTATACAAGCTAAGGAATTGCCACACTGTTTAAATTTATAATCTGCTCCTTAGAGAAGAACTTATGATTTGAGATGTTCAAGAACTGTCTGCAGCAGTAAATCAGTCAGTTTACGTTTAATTACCGGCTGATTGTGTGTAGGCTTTTGATCGTTGACGTTGATTAGAGATAGAACTCCCTCTGTCGTGGAACGGCTTCATAAAGATGTGCGCTAATTTTGGCGTTTTCTTGCAGAAGACCGACGTATCTGCTGTTCTCATTTAAAATTTTGGCTGTTTTAAATTCGAGTGCAATATAATTGGGGTAATCTTGCTACTAAGGAATGGGCTGATCTGAGTCAATCCACTAGTAGCTTCTCTCTCTGTTAAAACCACTGAAATTGTAGCTTCATCACCGTCGAGACAACTTGATAATGTGGTCATCTGGTCATCAGACTTGGTGAGTTTTTTTTGCCTGATGTCATTCTTGGCGTTATTATTCGGGCAGAGGATTGGAAGAACTCAGAACAGACATCTATGTAAAGGGATCAGTCACTTATATGGTTTCAGGACACGCATTTTCCAGAGCTGTACGAGCATATATACCAACTACTCATGTGGACTATCATGGATATTCTGGACGCGGAAACACACATGCTGTACAAAAAACACTTGCGGCCATGCTATAAATGCTTAAATTTATCTATTGCAGAACTGTTCTAGAAAGAAAGCTTGACCAGCTCTAGCTGGAAAACGATGTATGCATTATTTCAACACGATGCCGTTTCTTCACAGACAGATTTTGTGAGGCTTTATATTCATGTGGAATACCTCATCTCTACTGTATCCGTCAAATGCTACCGTATTTTCACGCAGCTGGTCATATGAGTTATGCTAAATCAGTGCTTCTTTATGCACAACAAATTTAAAGTAACAACTGTCTAGGGATGAGTTTATAAATTTGCAGAAGACATTTTCTTCACAGCTTTGCGCATACCGCAACCCTGGCACGGAGCTTAGACGGACATATTCATCGAACAAGACCTTACGCATCAGTTGCCAAATGGCACGAGGGATTAGTACATGGAGGAGGCACAAGAGAAAGTTCGACGACGATTTGAGAAAATCTCGTGGAAACACGATGAACAGCGCACAAATATTTTGAATGAATAGTTGCAAGTTCATCTCTCCGTGATCGCTGGATGCTGTCATACACTCTATATCGTCAGATATCACGATTAAAAACTAATTCCATCGAAGACGCTGCGTTAAACAAAGAACAAGCTTATCAGACAACAGATATATTAGTTCTATCATTTATATGATGGTTACCTGCTGCATATTTTGGTTTGGCCTAGTAGTTCGACGTTTGGACAATTTGTGTCAGCATGAAACTTAATATGCACTTTCAATCTTTGTGCAGAAGGATTGACCGAAGAGCTGGTGCAAACGCGGGTGCACTGGTTGTGTAAACCGTTCTTTATTTTGATGCATCAAATCAATTGACTACTGTCACTACGGATATTGATATCCTAATAATACAGCTGCTTGACCTAGCAACGGATGAAAATTCGATCCACATGTGGTGTTCTTGCTTCAACTTCACACCTGGAAAGGAGTACTCTATCCAAAGAAGCCCAAATTATCCCGCAAGAGAGATGATGAATAATTGTGTCGAAAATGCAGAGCACACTCAAATTCGAAATTTGAGTTTTTCTTATTGTATATGATTTCAACAGACATAACTTCGCCATTTTTATTAAACAAAAAAAACTTGCACATACCTATATAGTGTTTTTTTGGGAGCTTTACTGGAAAAGCTATATAGGTAGGTTTTTGAAAAGTTGTACTTAGGGGTTACTTTGAAAACCGAATCGATGTATAATATTTTCAAAATGCTGGCAGCACATGCCTTCGTTATTTTAAATGGCAACTTTTATTTCTTATTGCATTTTTGCATTCTACGTAAAATTTTAGTTCTATAATATTTATGGTTTTTAAGTTATTTTGACTTTATTATTAAAATAACGGGTGCAGATCGTACTTTGAGAATTGATTACTTGAAAAGCGTTATAGTTATGGCAACCGAGTTTTTACCAGCCTATAGATGGGGCTTTCTTTTGATAAGTTGCAAAGTCGCGTAAAGACTAACATCATAATGTGAAGTGCAAACTGAGAGCTTTCGGTTTTCAAAAAACGCTTTCTGCCACAGCAGCGGTACTCATCACGGTTATGGTGAGCACAAAGCCACGTGGCTTACGAAACGTTTAGAGTGTAGGGCGGATCTGTGAACAAGGTGGATAATATAAATAATCCGGTGAAAGGTGTCTGAAAACGTAACCACTGATGTAATTTAATTTTTATATTAGAAGGTATCCTGTTCCAAAATAAACGGTTTCTATGAAATTGAATCGAAAAAAGTGACTTTGTATCTATTAATGCGCACAATTAAACACCAAAAAGTGAACAGTTAAGAATGAACGTGCGTAAATTATAAATGAATGGTTAGGCTACTACGAAAAATTAAACCTATATTCTATTTCAGTCTTGTACCTTTGTCCGCATTCTGTATTTTAATGAGATCTTTTGCGAGGGAGGTGGGTCAGCGACATTGTCTGGAACGCGGAAAGGTCTGACAAGGTCGTGGCCCAGGTCCAACCGGACACCGGCTATTTCTAACAATTTACCTGAATCACATTCTGCTTTAATTTCTATTCTTGTCGTTCCTCGCTTTTATAATGCACTAACTTTAAACATTAATGGTTGCAGTCAGGAAATACGTGACATTCCAAATTCAATTTTCTTTCAATTATTATAATTATGTGCGGTACACATTTTATTCATTCATTAAAACATTAATAATCAATATTTTATAATTTATTACATTTTTCATGGTTTAACTTAATAATACGGACTTGAAAGTTGAGGTCAACGTTTATTAAATCAACAACATAACGAATGAATTATTATAAAACCCATGAGATTTTTCTTCACCTAAGTATAATCAGGCTAATTTAGCTGCTTTAGACTGTGGTGCTACATTCGAAATACCTCCCGGAAAATAAGAAAACGAGATTACCATTTAAGCACAATATGAATCGTTTAATAACAGTCGAAGATTTAATTGTGCACTAGTTTATATTTAGAAGAAAGTATGCCGAACAAACTAATTGCATGTATTTAATAGTTTTCAAAGTTCCTGTAATTACACTATCGATGGAAGCTACTTATTTACTTCAACAAGCACCTTGGGAGGTACGGTATTGCACTTATGATTTTTAGTTCTGGATCCCTTTTTTATTTACAAGGATAGGTTAGAGTACCTCGCAGCTATTTTAGTCGGGGAACAGCACCCCGAAATTCGATCATGTACTGTGCACTCGAAGATATACATTTTAAAAAATATGTACAGTGTGGAGAATGATCTTACGGATTCAAATCCGGAGGGCTCCATGAAATTCGTGATTGCAAAAAAGAATAAAAAAATATTTTCCGATTATTTTGAATGATCTTAAAAAAACAATTTTTTGTGTTTAACTCGCGATTGTGACGCCATTTTTTAATATTTTTTCAAAATTCTTTCACCATTCGAACGCCTAATCATTGCAGATTTTAACGATATACACAAAAGATCATTTTTTTATACCTAGAATCTGTCAGAGTATTTAAAAGGAGGGACGGTACCGAAACTGATGTGAAAATTTCAGCATCGAGAAAATTTTTGAACCGTTGAAGATAGATATATGATTAATCGAGACGAAATATGCCCAAATGAGTGGAAAAGTTTTTGGTGAAAAGAAATTTTCACTATTGGTAATGGTTTACGAGATACGATTTTTTGTGTGAAACGCCGGTGCGCACCGACCGCATAGCCCTTTTAACGGCTTGCCAGGGAAGGGACTACCTGACCTGTGAGCTGTGAATAGACGATTCAGTATCTACGACGCCGCCTTAAGAGTACTGAGTATGCAATATGCATAATGTGGAATATCAGGGTTTATGGTGTATGTGGACCACAAACATTGAAATCGTCGTTTTCTGTTACAATATTTAGTCATATTTGTAGAAACGAAGTCCATTGTAAGTTGTAACATTTCATTCCAAAAGGAGTAGCGATCGAAGTAACCTATTCATCAGTTGCCCGAGTATCACGAACTGGCTAGATGTTGTGGTTGTAGAGTTTTAAATTCTTATCAAAAACAAAACCGTTAAGAAAGTTGTAGCCGACAAAATTCCGCACATTTTCATGTTTTAGTTTTCTCTCTACGACCAATAGGAGCCGAGATAGATTTTTTTGAAATGTCGACTGTTTTGCGGCGAAACGGTAAGACGTGCGCGCATCGCGCGTATTTCGCTTATATCTCGAGAATGGCCATTTGTATCGCAAAACAATTCAAATAAAAGTTGTAGAGAATTTAATTACGAATAATTTTCTTTTTTAAACATTTCCATACGATTAATATTGACAGAGATATAATCATTTAAACCTTTTCTAAGACACAATCGCTGCTCGTTTTGCATAATAAAATCAATAATAAGTCGAAAACTATTGATTCTACGTACTTAGTGAATATAATAAAAGTTGTAGAAAATTAAATTTTGAATCTATATGTATACACGAAATATCATTTTGGTAATCTTAATAAGGCGATGGAAGAAGAAATAATGAAACATTTTCATTTTCAAGCGTTTCTTTGCAAATAACTAAACACTAAAACACTAAACAACACATAAGTAACACAAAGTAGTGGCTACTTTGTGATAAGTAATGCCCATCGTTAATCCAGTAGGGCTAGATTGTGTAATAAGGTTGCTATTGTGAGGGCCGTGAAACGACTGTGCGGTCGGTGCGCATCGGCGTTCCACATAAAAAATCGTATCTCGTAAACCATTAGCAATAGTGAAAATTTCTTTTCACCAAAAACTTTCGTACTCATATGGGCATATTTCGTCTCGATTAATCATATACCTATCTTCAACCGTTCAAAAATTTTCTCGATGCTGAAATTTTCACGTCAGTTTTGGTACCGTCCCTCCTTTTAAATCCTCTGACAAATTCTATATAAAAAAAAATAATCTTATGTATGTACCGTTACAATCTACAATAATTAGGCGTTCGTATGGTAAAAGAATTTTGAAAAAATATTCAAAAATGGCGTCACAATCGCGAGTTAAACACAAAAAATAGTTTTTTTAAGATCATTCAAAATAATCGGAAAATATTTTTTTATTCTTTTTTGCAATCGCGAATTTAATGGAGCCCTCCGGATTTGAATCCGTAAGGTCATTCCCCACAATGTACATATTTTTTAAAATGTATATCTTCGAGTGCACAGTACATGTTTTAAATGATCGAATTTCGGGGTGCTGTTCCCCGACTATACGCAGGTCTTATGCTAATATAGTTAAACTTTTGAATTCGCTCCATTGATAATCGAATAGAAACGTTTTTCATAATAATATCTCTATGGGCGCTCCAACAGTGAAGCAACTGTAATATTAAATTAAAAGCAAAGACTACTTCAGGCTATTAAATGCTTTGTATAATTAATAATTTTGCTTAAAATGTAATGTTATGCTAGTATTCTGTATCTGTGCACCATACTACTAAATAATGGGCAGGTGCAGGTGCATTCTTTTTAGAACTGCAATTCTTTAAACTTTCTTAACCTTCTGTATATGAAACTTTAAGTAACAATCGAAAAGTCGTACTGATATTAAATTCTTGCAAAAAATAGAATTCCAATTATTGGCGTGTTATAATTATCTTGTAAGTAGGGTACGACGCGTCGTAAGAAAGAAAACAGTTAAATTACCACAAGTAAAAGAAATTTAACTTACATTAATTTTAGAGCATAATTATCTATAATACATATATTATACACTTGTGTTTTAAATTTCACGAATTTATCATAAGTAATGATTCAAACTTTCATCAACTCATTTGGTTTGTTACTCTTTACGATTTAATCTCGGATTTAATTATCCTTAAGCCGCTTATTATATTTATTGTTCAGTTATTTTTTTCAGAATTATGGCTCCGACTACTTCAATACTTTGCATGTATTGGAGTCAGATATCAATATTTGATAAAAACAGAATTAGACGATGAATGCTATTTCGGTCCTTTAGTGTTACATTGATGTCTTCAGATATGTTTTTCTGTTTCATCTTCATACACACCACAGTCTAAATAAAATCATGTGCAACATACCCTTCATATCTATCCAATATACATATGTATACACTGTGTCCGTAAAGTATGGGACAAATTCATTTTTAGCTAAACAGACCATTTTAAGAAATAATCCTGAAACACGTCGATTTTTGATTTTAATTTACCGTATTTTAAAATAATAGTCTAATATACAGGGTGAATTTCTTTCGAGTAATGACGTCACCGCCATTTTTTTTCAATGGAGCATCCCCATTTTGTTTCAATTTTCGGATTACTCTAGCTGAGCTGATTCCAAAAATGTATCACATGTTGATTCCAATTGGTACAGGGTGGACAAAAATACAATAGTTTTGTGTGTGCTCAAGTAACACATAACATTCTTTATTAGTTAAATTAACAATATTATCAAAAATACTTGTTGTCTAGGTTTAAAGTTTAAAGGTTTAAAGGTAACACCCTGTAGTTTGTTACATTTTTAGATTAATAAATATGGGCTGTTTCCAAACATGTTTGGTACACAAAACTATTTATGCGTTCTGGTAATGTCGCCGCGCAATCGGAAGACTTTGGGGCCCATCCCCAAAAGCTATCCTGTAGTTGTACACCGCCGTGATAAGACCCATGTTCTGTTGTGGAGCAATTGTCTAGTGGCCTAGAACAAGACTATCTACAACCAAAGCACTGTTCAACCATGTGCAAAGACTAGCGTGCCTTGCGTGCACGGGCGCAATACGAACAACCCCTACAACAGCCGTCATGGAAGCTATCCTGAGCCTGCCTCCACTGGATCTCCACGTGAGAGAGCGGCCCACACTGGCAGCCTTGCGTCTGAGAAATAAAGGGTTGTTGAACAGAAAGGCACTGAGGTGGGTCACTCTCAAATTCTGGGCCAGGCAGTCAAGCGACTACCTATACTAGAAGGACGATCTGACTCACTGATCCCTCGATTTATACTATGGAAAAACTACCACATCTTCTTTGAGGTGGAAGTGGCATCCCAACCAGACATATCCATCTTCACGGATGGATCTAAAACAATGGAAGGAAGAGGTGCAGGTATTTACTCCCAAGATCTGAACTTCAATATCACCCACCCACTAGGCAAAATCTCATTCTCAACTGTCTTTCAGGCAGAACTAGCAGGCTAAGTGCAAAAACAATTCTAATGCACAGCATAAAAAATAAAATCATCAGAATCTCCAGTGACAGCAGAACTGCTCTGCAGGCACTAGATCAATACAAATTTAGCTCTAGACTGGTTTCCGAGTGTCACCAGGTACTAGAGCAAATAACTAACATCAATACCTTTGAGTTTGTATGGGTTAAAGGGCATGCTGGAATAATACGCAATGAAAAAGCCGATAAGTTAGCCCGACTGGCCTCAAAACAACCGTTTTATGGTCCAGAGCCGGCTCTTCCACTTACAGTATCAACTGTAAACAACTTAATAATCCAAGACACCAAAGTCCAACACAGGGCTAGGTGGAACTTGATGTTAGACTGCCGCCACGCGAGAGGCCTTCAGAGGACCATCTCGTAGCCTGGTGCGCTTCTGTACAGGGCTATCCAGAGGAAACCTGCGGCTACTTGTAGGTATACTTTCTGGACACTGTAAACTTAACAAGCACATGCACCGCATGGGCCTGGTAGAATCACCATCCTGTAGAGTGTAGAGGATGCTACACAGACGACGAGACGGCGCAACACATACTGTGTGAATGTCCCGTACTTGTCATGTTGGGAAAATCCTGGCCGGACATGGCTATGACTAGAGCCGCTTCCCCATCCAGCATCCTCAGGTTTATCTCACGTGTGGGGTATAGCTTGAGTGACGTTGCGCGGTCGAACGACTCTAATCAGGGAGGTAGCAGAAAGAGCCCGAATAGATCCCCTAGGTGAGCGTGGGCTGTCCCTCCCTCCCGTCTAAATCCAGAAATCTAGATCCAAATGTGTGTGACGGAAGTGTGAAGTGGCTTGTAAAATCAAACAAACTTGCATGAAAGATCGAAAATTGTGCGTTTCAGACAATAATTTGGCAGGTTCTTGACACAAAATTAAATGCCCCAATGTCTTCTATGAACACCTATGTCCTCGTTGTTGAGTAAGAGAGTTGAGTTTTTTGCGACATGTCGACATCATCGTCAAAGTCAACTTATCATCATGTAAGATGATTATTGCTATTACTATTGCTTTTATTTTAATTGAAAATTAACAGGATATGTTGTCGAGGAGGTGGAGGTTGATGTGGAGTTGGACATAGAGGTGGTGGCAGGACGAGTCGAGGAGCTATTGAAGAACATTTCTCGAAACCCGGCAGCCTAGGGGAAAGAGGACGAGAAATTGCCAAAAACTACGCCGATGTTTCCTGTTATATGGTTCACTGGTTGGTTACTCCCTAATCCGTGGCAATTTGCCTGAAGCTGCCGGTAAGATGAGTTTTCTTTATATCGGTTTGCTCTATTTTTACTTCCTTTATTCTTTTCACCCTGTGTGTCATTGCCATCGACAAAGGAATCGACAGTGTAATCGAGTTCTTGTTGTTCTCCGGGGTGGGATAGTCTCCATTCAAGATGAAGAAAAGAGAAAGTCAAGTAAAGGACGAAAGAAGGAAACTGAGAATGAAGGAGACGGTTATGAAGGGATGGAGGATAAGAGGAGGAAGTCAAAATATTTTTTATATTTTAAGAAGCAAGTTATATTCTGCGATGCGTTGCGGGGAAAGGAAATGCACAATCTTTGAGGAGGAGGTCCAGACGGAAGAAGGAACGTGAGTCGAGGGAGAAGCGCCATCATAATTTTATTTTATTTATATAAAAATTAAATAATTTCTGTTGGCAACAAAAGTCATAGATAGCCAAAAGACTAAATCCACGTCACATGCGCCCATCTACAGAAGTGGCCGTGAGGTTGGCGCCGGTGAAGTAAAACAATCTAACCCTGGCGACAACAGAAACGTTATCTGTATAAGTGAGTGAATCTGTGTGACTGTTGTTCGGCTATTTGCCAAGAGTGCTATAGTTTCAGCTCTTCTTGTGAAAAACGCCGGAACTGTACAACTAACAAGAATTGTTTGCGCGTTCCATAAGTGGTTAAATCTCTTTCATATCTTCGACCTACTTTGTTTATAATTTAAATTAATATTATGTTAGGTGGCAACAAATCTACATAAAGACCAATTAAAAGAATTACTATACATGACGTGATGGTGGTCATTGTTAAGAGCATGTTTCTGTCCCAAATTCAGGTGCTTTCCGGCAGTATCGAACTATCCTTGCTACACTACGCTACGAAAACCTGAATCCCAGTGCTAGAGACGAACGAAACGTGACTTTGGAGTGACGTGTAAGTCAAGAAAAGATCAAATTTCATAAAATTAAGTCATTCGTTCACTAATTATGCGTGAATGTGTTCAGAATTAGAATATCACGAGCTTTAGTTCCTTTAAAGTTTCGTCAAAACGAGTGATTGTTTAAATGTTTAATGGTGCCATAAAATATTCGAATTACCTTTTCTACAACTCCGAATGTCTGAAGCACATTTTTGATGATTGGAAATCACGCACGTTTATTTACTTATATACACGCAACCGTAGCGATATTAATTAAGCTTTACGAAATTTATCAGATTTCTTAAAAAAGTACCTCGCGTGTACCGATACTCAATCGCCATCGAAACTACCTATTGAATTATGTTGCTCTTTAAAAAGCTCCCGTATGTAAATGTTGCAATTCCATTACCTAATCTGGTCAAGAACGAACATATCTTAAGATTAGAACCTAAAACATAAATTATTTCGGATATATTAAAGCGTGATATGGATTATACGTTATTCACAATCCAAAACCTTTATTTTATTTACAACTCAATAATAAAATTAAAATTGTAACCCGACCCAACATTTTCCCATAGAATATCTTTAAAATATTTAAGTTGAATGACTTAATAAATATGTAAAATCTCGACTTAACTAAATAATCAATTTTAATATGATACTCCATATTTTTATAGTATTTACGAATAGTAAAATATGAGAGGTTTCAACACGCTAATGGCTAATGAACCATTTTTTTAGTTACGATGCAAATGGGTTTGGTAAACGGATTACAAATTAGAAACTATTTTAATTGCACCGTTTACATGGCAACATTTGAAGCTGGTGGAGATTACTATCAGTGTAATTAAAGTAAGATCGAATTTTTCTAATTGCTTTAGTGCTTTAGACACACGTTTAATATAAGTTTCTTTTCTTTTAATAATAATCCATGGTTAATTAATGTACAAAATGAAATTGAATTTAATAACCGCTTTGTTCATGCGGTGGTTTAGAAAAATAGCGAATCCAGTTTGTAATTTATACGTAATCGAGCTATATACTAAATAGAAGCAAAATTTATAGCTTAAATTGCAATAAATATGCGTATAAATTTGATGTTATCGTTTATTACACTTGTAAGTTTATAGAATGTATGGATGCTTGTTACCGTAAGAACTCATATGAATGTGACAAAGCTCTCCAAGAAGAATTGCAATTGCGTTGGTAACATTTTTAAGGCGACAAATTAACTCGATGAAAGAAAATACGTTTAAAATTTAAATCGACACCTTCTCTCTCTCTCGGTTAAGTTTGTCCATAAAGTTGTTGTACGACAAGATGAGAACCCTTTAAGTGCGTCAATTTCTCACCTAGATGAATTCTCGTTTCATTTAAATGCGTACTTCACCACCACTTAGCATTTATTTTTCTAACAGCTGCTGTATATTTATTTTTTCTATTATGCACTTCTCGGATGACCACTACCTTATTTACATAAGTATTACTCGAAAGCAATCTGGATCGCTGGATGACATTAAAGTGGAAACGAATAACAACATTATTTAAGACAAGTCAACTTTCTGTTTAATTTTACAAACGTTTTACTTTAAATGAGAGCTCGTTAACTTTATTGTTACATACTTAGCTTACCTTAGTAATAACTATTTATTGACCGTGGGAGAAAAGACTGGAAATGCTTATTTTTTTATTAATGGGGTATCAAAAAAGTATAAGGACATGCTGTTTTCCAATTTGGTTTGTGGAACTTGACCGTTTCTCCGATAATGCTGAACACTGTTTTAAATTCAATTGTTTTTTGTTTCTTCAATCTTAGTGTAACAATTTGTCATTTAAAGTAGCGAAACACTAACCTGTCGGTTACAGCATCGTCGAATACCGGTGTGACGTTAGCCTCCCAACTTTCGAAATTTACAATTTTTTTACTTGCAATCGCCTGTTTGATGTAAACTGCTCCAAGAATTTTTTTAAATTGTTAACACGAGGTATGGAAGAAAATTAATGAGACTGGCTCCACTACGACCGATCTGTTCTTCTTCGCTAGCATTTTAGTGAATCGCTCCTCCAGATTTTCAATCTGAATTACAGATCCGTACGTTATTTTTGACACAGCTATCAGTGAAGTTGTGTTTTTGTTGTTTGTCACGCAAAATGGATCAACGGAATTTAGTGAAACGTTATATGCCATTCAGTTTTGTGTTAAACTTACGAAATCCGCTAGTGTGCCCCTTGAAAAGTTGAAACAGTCCTTATCAGGAGCCCACATTTTTCGCTGGCACAAATCATTTTTAAATGGTCAAGAACTCGTGTTAAACTTACGAAATCCGCTAGTGTACCCCTTGAAAAGTTGAAACATTCCTTATCAGGAGCCCAAATTTTTCGCTGGCACAAATCATTTTTAAATGGTCAAGAACTCGTGCAAAATGAGTCTCGCTCAGAGAAACCTTCCACTTCAAAACCATTGAAAACATCGAACGTGTGGGATCTCTTGTGACTTCAAACCGTCGTTTATCAATAAACATGATGAATGACCAATTAAATTTCTTTTAACTGAAGATTTGCACATGGTTTCGAAAAATCTTAAAATTTAGTAGGGCAATCGAAAAACGTATGCCTTAATCTCTTGACGGAATTGCCAATGATCACGATTCCTTCATTCGTGTGATCACACGTGACGAATCATGGATTTTTGACTACGACCCAGAGACAAAAGCGGCAAAGTCAGGAGTGACACACTGAAACATTTCCTCAAACGAAGAAAGCTCGAATGAAAATTCAAACATCAAATCAATAAGGATTTCTTTTACAGTAAGGGCGTCGTTCACAAAGAGTTTTTACCTCCAGGACAAGCTGTCATCCCAGTTTTTTGGACGGATGTCCTTAAAAGACTCAGAAGAAGTGTGAATCGTGTGAGACACTACACCACGCAATTTGACCTCATCTCTTTGGTTCTTCAGCCCCCTATTCGACGGATGTCAGTCTTAGTAACTTTTTCCTTTTCCCCAAACTAAAAAATGCCTTAAGAGGGCGTCATTTTGGGACCATACCAGTTCATCCTTCTAACGCTGTTTCTAGGAATGGGAACAACGACTCTATCGATCTGCAGCTGTCCAAGTGAACTACTTTGAAGGCGGGAATATTGTTGCTTAAAAAGATAAAAAGTTTGCTAAACAAATTTAAGTCTCATTAATTTTCTACCATACTTTGTATATGTATGTTACATTTAAACACAAATGTGCTCGGTTTTAGACAATTTTGTTATAAAATTCTTTACGAAAAACTAAAAAAAAGGATCTAAGATCATTTGTTAAACAACACATTAGAATTCTCATTCCGCACCATAGCAGAACTTCTTCTAGCTCGTTGAAGTTTTCGCGACTTCTAAAAGGCACTGTTTGAACATTTTCCGAGCATATTCAACAGAGTTTCCGTCCTTTACAAGAATCTGTTTTCAATATAGGTAATACAGGATTCTTCCCGTTAAACACGCAGTAGTTTGTTAAGTTAATCGGGAAGTATTTGTTGATTCATTGGAAGCGATCTTTTATGAATTTCCAAGTTCACATGTCGCAAGGATTATAAACTATGCACATGTCGTACTATGCTAACGAGCTTAATTATTTGGCTGTAAATTTGTGATGGATAATTATTTTCTTCTGCCTTTCGGTTTCGACTACCTACTACAGGCAACCTTCTTGGTGTGCTTCAGGTCGGGTCGTGGGAAATATCCATGGAGGTTCTCTCAGCATTATCAACATCTTTTACTATTTCTTTCCACAAAACAAAACTTTTTACACAATTTTAAAAATTTTCGAAACGAGTGTGTAGTAAAAGGAAAGTATTGATATTAAAATAGGATTCCTCTTTCTTCCTTTTTGATTTATTTGTTTGTGACGCTCGAATAACTAAAGATTGCCTTGTTTTATACTTACAACTGGGCTTATTAGAACATTAAGATTACACTATATCGTTTCTCATAAATACAGGTTAGCAAGCAGTGAGAATCTTAGTAAAGAGACCTATCTTTAAGAACCCTATATCTATGGATTTAACACAAAGGAAGTTGGTGCTAACAAGAGTGACACTTAATTTTGTAGTTTATGACTACGTAATAAAATTAACAGTTTATGAACTGAAACTCGTTAATATCTGTCCACTAGTAAATGGAGATTATATTACACTTTTCATAGCGAATGAAAAAATATGTAACAAAGTGGATGCATCCATCTCCAGTAGAGCATGGCGATTTCGATTTTATTTCTGCATCCTGATCGGATGCATGCCTAATGTAATGTATTGCATCTGCGAGAGTTGTACCCATAAAATAATAATGTAGGTAAAGCTTCTTATGTTAAGGGGAAACGCAAGCATTTGTCCTGAAAGAATCATCTTCACAAATCGTATTTTAAAGCATTGCGCGTATCAAGGAATCGCATACTGTATTTAAATCTTCTTGTCGTAAAATTGACATCGGTGAATTATTATTCTCGTCTTTATTTATGATTATGTTAAACACGCATGTCATACACATACATATATTGTCTCATTTTTACGTGCAATGTTACCGTTCTAACGTTCGTTACATTCATTAAGTATATCACTGAAATCGAGTAAAAAAGTGAACTATAACAGAAGCTGTTTTACCAGATTCTGTGGGAATTCTTTCAGATTTGTTACCATTAGCGTGTAAATACTAGATCACTGAAAAAAATATTTGTTTAATTTTAATTAGCAGTTGATAGTCATAAATTACACACTGAATAGGTTTTTTTTCCGACACACAGGTCGCCTTAAGCACTTTGTAACTTAAGAATTCTAGATTATTTATAAGTATGATTTCTACAGAAAAGGTGACGTTCGGTAGGTCAGCTGTCACTTTCGTAAGAATTATGAACCACTAATTCTTCACATTTCGCACGTAGGATCAAAGCCACTAGTTATGAAAACCGCACATATATCAAAAAGAATAATGGCGGATTCAAACTCCAATTTGTAACAAATCTTCTGGTTATCGAAAATAAAATTTGAATGTACCTACCTAATTGGCGTCACACAGTTACAAAAGTCGACATAAAAGAAGCGCCTTCCGTATTTTTGCTGTCCAGCATTGATTTACAGTTTCATAAATTTGTGTGTTTATACCTAACATTAATAAAATTAGTTTATATTACACCTCACTTTTTACTTCTTTTCGGGAAAACATGGTTTGAATTTGAATGTTAAATTGTGAAGGTAATTTTATTAATCTACCAAAAGCGAGTTCAAAGTAAATTGGTTACTTTGCGCATTAGAAAATGTTTTTGAATTATTGCAAGACAGAAGACGTGTAGTCGGTTTATTTGGTTTTTCGTTATATTTTTCAGGAGAAAAAATTTATGTTGTATAATTTGACAACTAGAAATTGATAAGATTATTAATTGGAAATAAGTTTACCTGTTTGAACTTTGCTATAAAATATTTGGAAAATCATCTACAAACTTGTCCACTGTTAATGTTTATATCTATTTTATAAAAGCGGAAGTCTTGTAATTTATTGATTTGTAGGTATATGTGCAGTTTTGACTTTCTCATAATCAACTAATATCTATTGCACAGAATAAAGCACGCTATCTATTGCGAAGAAGGTACTTTTTGGAGAGAAAATGTAATATCAACTAAAAAAAATTACCTGGTTTCGTTCTGATCACTGGTGAGATATTGCATCAAACGCCAGACAAGGAATCAGAACATATCTGATCAGTCTGTAAAATGTCCGGAAAATACGGAAGAGGACGGAAGTAATGATGATCCAAAATTCAAGAAAACCACAACTTAAAATAGCATCGTACAGGCGAATATCACTACTCCTAGTGATATACCATTCGACCATTACCTACCTAGCTGCAAAAGATCACCAACATCATTGAAATGGCAATAGAAGAGAATAAGGTCTGTTCCAACTGTTCCAGTATAAAGGTGATAAGAAATGTTGTTGCTACGTCAAAACATCTAGGAATTGAAGCTGTCAACAAAACCAGCTTTAAGTAGGTATGCCCGGAACTACGATAAATGTGAATTTCAAGGCCCTCCAGCTACTATATTTCACGAATCCAATAAGAAGGGTCAAGAGGACCAAGTGAAGTGAGTACACAATAAGCAGAGCAGAGTGCGGTTAGTGTACACAAATGAACAGTATATTATAAAAAGCTAAGGCTTACTGCAGATTAAGACTATAGATTGAGACCACATATAAAAAATTAGGTTAGAAACAAATTACACATTATTTAAACATATGAACCGATTGTAATGTTATTCCAAAAGTACCTAATTATTAAAAAAGAACTTCAATAGAATAAAAATATCTGAATCGAAAAGAATAATAAATTACTGTAGAACCTAAGAAAAAAAGGATTTTGCCATTTTTTTTGTTGACCCGATAACATCAGCGTATTTGCTTATGTATAACTTCCAGGTACATTTTGTTAGTAACAGCTTTTTTTCGAATTGATTTACATCGTTCCTGGATTGTATTATAAACAAATATCGTACTTCTTGGCAGTTTGACTAAACCTGAGCAATAAATTGTTTTCCAATGCAAATGTAGGGAGGTTGTGAGTTATTATTGTCTATAATTTGATTATAGTGCAAGATACATTTTTTTGCAAGGACTTCCTCAATGAATACCTTAGTGCTTATGTTCTACCAGGACAAAACGAATTTAATGGTTTATTCTAATATTATGTCAATTGGAGGAAATTCCATGTAGCACCGTTTATTGGCGTTAGCTTGATAGAATAGTGGCCCAATATAGAGCGATTGGGGCAATATTGTCGAACTGCAGTATATTGGGTCAATATATTTGTGTAATATACAAATATTGAAAATACAATACTTAGTTAATATATGAAAAATATTTAATAAATAATGCTATTTAATGTTAATTCACATATTATACACACAATAATGTACCAATATTGCGTGCATAATATTACTAAATATTGAAAATCGATATTTAAGTAATATAACTATATAACATACATATTTTCAATATTTAATCAATATTGCTATACAATGTAAAGTCAATATTTATTTATCAGTAACATAACAATACTGTGTTTTCAATATTACTGCATTTTTAATATGATAAGTAATATATTTGGGCCAGACGAAAAAAATATTCACAAACAATAAGGTTATCATACCTTCTCAAAATCCGCCGAATATTAATTTTCGCCGATTTATAGATATCAAAATAATCAAAATATAATATGCACGTCCTCCTCCCTAGGGGCCAACTTCACATTCCTAAATTATACAAATTTCCGTAGCTCGGTGGTGTCACGGCTGACTACTATACGGGCGATGGATCACTTGAACCAATGGTTTTTCCAGCATCAGCGATCTCCTCTGAGACTATACGAAGTGAATAGGGTCACTGGGGAAGGAGAAACCGGAGCACATAGCGCCTTAGAGGCGCTGCGCACTGGGAAAGAGTCCCTCGGAGCAGTTAGGGCTCTGGGAGTAGCCCACTTACAACTATTTTGGGACACAGTACAAAACAAGAATGCCTCAAAATTGTATAAATATTTTCCCCAATATTGAAATAATATCGATTAGTCATATTTAGCCAATATGAACAATTCTCACATTTCAATGTTGAGACAATATTGTACATTCATATTCTACCAATATATTTACAATGAAATGCCAATATTGAACCAATATTAAATGCTACATGGGATTGAATTGAATTGAAAATCATATGACACTAATTTAGAACCAATATGAAAATTAATTTTGGTATGGTTTCCGAGGCAACATATAAAATAAAAATATAAAATGTTTCAGAAATTAAAATTTTATTTTTGAAATCATTACATATTTATTTAAAATTAAACGCACAATTGTGCTGTAACTATAATCAGATGAAGTGGTAGCAGGCGAAGATACATTGATAACATCGCATAAGGATCCCTTGTTACACCTGATGCTTTGGATGATTTTCTTATTATGATTGCATCCATTTCCAAATATGGTCTATTGATCTAATCGAATGAACATTAGTGTGCCCTGTAATTTTAATGAGTTGCTTTTCTTGCCGAATCTATTTCGAGCATTAATTCATGTCCGGTAATTTTTTAGAGTGCATAGAACAACGTAATCGGCCCTTGCATACCGCTCGTGTCGATTAATACGTTGTTTCTGTGCACTCTTAAAAATTACCGGAAAGAATTAATGCTCTTATGAGATTATAAGTGAAAATCTTTCATTAATTAAGTTGTTGGTGTGTTTCATTCATACATACAAGAAATTAGTATTTAAGACTAAACTAAAAATGTAAATCAAGGGTAATTCTGGTGGTTAAATTGCAAATGTCAGTGTTAATATACGGAATAAACATGTAAGATACAAGTTGATGTCATTATACATATGTATTGTATGCTCTGGAAAATACTTTGTACGAATTTATCGCGATCATGTAATTAGCATAATGTTGAGCAGTTAAGGAAATTTCTTCGGGAGAAGCTATAAAACGATTTAACCGAAAATAAAGTTATACCCTTTACATTATTGAAGAAACCCCTCCACCCAAACTCGATGAGAATTAATTATATTTATTAAACGTCTGCATTTAAAGCATTGAATCTCCTAGTTGTGAAACGAGTTCTATTTCGTCCACAAGATATATAATCATAGGCAAACTAAACAAAAGGAAATCGGAAACTGCAGAATCCAAAAGCATCGAGAAGAGACGTGGTCTACTAGATTATTAATGTCATCTACAACCGGTTCAAACATAACGTTATAAAGGAAATTACAAGGAAAGGGTTAAAAAACACAATACTTGCGGCGAAAATTTATTCTTATGACTTATCTACCCCGTATATTCGCCCTTAAAAGGTAATTCCTAGTCTTCAAACGAGTTCTATGCACCCTTTTCCCACGACGGTGCACCAACGGACGCATCTATCCCACTAAAAGATTCCTTCTTCATCCTACCTGTTGTTATTAAAAAAGGACGACGTTAATTGTTAGTGACGACATAATCCACGCGTTAAATAATAGATGAACAACGTTTTACCGCTGAATCAACGAATTTAGGGTTAATTATACCAATTCTACTCATTTAAAGGTGAATAGCAAGGTATACACGATGAGGTACAGGTTTATCCCACTCGCTTACGATAAATACATTATCATATTTTCCATACTCGAAATATCATTGTATTTTTAACAGAATGAGAGACGACATAAATAATTAAGTTTTATCTGTAAATGATGAGTATACGTGTAAGTAGACATTTAAATTTAATTATGTTGAAAGCATTCATTCATAAAGCACTTTTTTCCTTTAAACCAGTTTTAACAACCTGCAAAGAAAATTTACGTACAATGAACACACGACTTTTAATGATTAACCTTTTGGGGTCCCGTACGAGGATAAATATAGAAAAGGGTTGATAAATCATTGTTGACCCTCCCGTGGGTTTTTGTGTATGTTTGTAGTAAGTGGCACGTGTCCCGTTGTGGAATTTATACAGTAAATTGATCTTCTACGTGACAATTAAATCTATTTATTATAATGGGTACCATTTAATTCGTTTTAATAATGCAGATAAATGAACGAAAATTCTACGACCGATTTATTCCCCGTCGAAATGGTGTTGATGTTGAAGTTCTCAATTACCTACTTCTGAAAGACAGTACCGTGACAAGTACGGAATCTGACTCTTCAAATGAAGAAGCTAAGCGATTTACAAATAAGGCGTATGTCAGGTGGCAAAGGAAAATGTTTCAAGAGCGGTTATGGTTACATACACCGATTCCGAAAAAGATCCTGAACTTCTCCCAAACGCGGCAACGATGTAGAACCTCCAACATAAGTTGTGCATTGTGGCCTGTTCGAGCACGAAGCAAACCACTAATAGGTTCACCAACAACTGTGTTAGACATGCCATGTTTGGAAGGGGATATATGTAATTGTAATTTGTTACACGTATAGCTTCACGAATTAAATTGTAGGTCAACAAATTACTGACTGGGGCAGTACTGGTTACTTGGCATCAGTATTCGCAGGTGAAGTGTTTTTGTGGTATCCACAAACAAACGATCCTAAGATGGTAACAAGCACTGGCGGTGGTGTTGGAAAGTGCATACGGTGGAACAAGAAAGGTACAGCATTTGCCATGTCTTTTGACGTAAAAGGAATTGCCATATTTAGCTTTGCAGAAAATAAGTTATGTGTGCTATCTTTAAATGCGCTAAAGATCTTCATTTACCTTTCAATTACAGATTGTACAAGAAACTATATGCAAATGCTCTTTGACATGCACGATTACAGCAATGGAGTGGACCACCTCGAATTTATTGATAACTGGATGTAGTCTGGGGCGCATGGCAGTTTGGGATGAACAACTCAAGTACTTATATAGCCGCCATTATGCGCATGATGGAATGATAATTGAAATTCGCCTTTCATGGGGTGAAAGATACGTTGCAACAAGCGGTGAGGACAATAACGTCCGACTATGGTATTGGCCAAATTTGAAGGAACATTTTCAAGTCAGTTATGTGACGCCAGTGAGGGTAAATATAATATTACCTGTATTCATTCATTGCTAAATAATAGTGATGACATAAAGTATCTAATAGTTGATATAAAACAATCTCTTACTGCTTGATTTATTTGTTCTATTTGTGCCTATCCGCTGAAATGAAAATGGAAAGAGATGCCTTACCAAACATTTCTTCCAATTGGTCGCTTTCTAACTAAATATCCAACTGAAAATTTTGTGTTGTACGTTTGTTATTTGTTTCTATAGGATCGTTCAGTTTTGAGTTATTTACTAATTCCTCGTTGTTTTTCTGACGCCATTGCAAAAATTGTATTTTAACATACGAACACTCGTTTAAATTCCTTTGGACCTTGACGATGGTATCTACATCTTCCCGCTATTATCACCTTCGAGCCATAAAAATAAAAGCAATGATCTGCCATCACCCCTGCATAATTGTAATACATATAATCTTGTGTCATAAGTCATATTCATATAAATTAAGACTGGTCAAAATTGACACTTCAGTCATGTTTGTTACGGCACTATCTTTGAAAATCAGGTTATGGCGTTGCAATGTGCTGCAATTAACTGTATATAGGTAAGTACTAAAGTTAGCTCCTCGTAGTAGGTATAATCGAAATTATAGAACGTAGAGCTTAAAATGATCGAAGATGTAAAGTATCCATACTGCTCAAACATTTTGGCAGCTAAGCAATCTCTCACAAAATGTCGTCATATTCTTCCATCCATGGATTTTTTCCATTACTGTACGTCTATTCTTCAAACTTTTTCCAAACAAATCGCTAGGTGCAAGATCTGGTCTAATTACTGGTCAGTTAATTATACCCCTTCTGCCCATGCAGTGTCAAAAAGGTGTATTTTAAAAACTCCTCCACTGGCATGCTATTGTATGATGAACCACTGACATTATTTTTACCTAGAGTATATATTACAGAGTAAAGCAAACTCTCCCATTTTGACTCTTGGATGAGTGCGGCAAATTTGGACGTTGTCGCCCTGTGAGAATTAAATTTTTAGAATACAATACTACCTGTTGAATTTGGCCAGTTTTAAAGCAAAGATGTTTTATTTCGAAAGATTCAAATAGACGATTATCCTAGAGTTTGTTTAGCTGCTGCAACTGGCAATAGTACACAATTACGTTGCATTTATGGATGTAGCGATACTTAAAATTGTACAACACCACTGAAGTATTTTTTAACTGGAACAGTAACGCTTAGGTACCTCTAATATGGTTTGAAATCGGTCCTAATAAACTTTAAAAAAGAACGCGAGGAATTAGAGGATGTCACATAGCATTTGATAACCATTTTAGTTGAAATAGGCTTTAGTGGCGTAACTCTAGAATTGTAAATGATTAAGGTTTCAACAACTTTCAGTTTCACTCCTATTCAACGGCGCGCCGATACCTTGCAATAGTATGTAATAGTCCAGAAGCTTCTATCTCTTCTCGAGCGATTCATACCATTTTCTTGGAATAAGTTAGTCGATCCATATTGAGAGAACCTTCCCTAAAGTAAGAACCCATTAAGCGATTCCAGCTCAAACAATATCTAAAATCTGAAAAAATCGATGGCATCGATGAGCACCGAACGTTTGCTAAAAAATTTCGGTAGCCCTATCATCGCTCCACAAATTTTCATACTACTCAATTTATTGACTTCACATGCCCTTTACTGTTTGAAATGCTTGAATAAGTGATATTTTGTACTTAGCTGATATGGTGCAAATCTGAGGATTTACAAACGAATTTTGTCTCTTGTATTGCAACATCCTAAAAATCTAAAATCATAACTTCACTAATATGCTGGCAAATCTAGTACTGCAGATACAGCTGCCATGTCCTAGGCTATAACCATAGTGAATCATGCATTTATCATCCCTTTGGTTTCGTCAAAATAGTTGGTCTTTTTCTACAATGCCTTATAAACGCCCAAGTTCTCAGAAATCAATTTTTTATAGCTAGAATTTGTGAGGATGGCAAAAACCAAGCGATCTTTGGACAACATTTCCGAATTACAAACTGCGCACCATTGTTAAGTTAACTCAGACCCCACTCCGTCATACCTTTGAACTCTAAAAGGTTTTACATCTAGACCGCATTTTTTTAGTTTTAGTTTCACTCAAAATGTTACCTATTAAAACTAAATTGTATTATTGTAAAAAGTTCTCAACATTACGATTGGCAAGGTCATATAGCTCCTTACGTCTCGAATACAAAGTATGAATTGCTATGGTTGACATTTTGTAGTCTCGTTTGCAAAAAAAAGGTTTTTTCATCCTAATAATTATTTCATTTTGAAGAGAGGTACTCATTATTTGGTTCTTTCCGTACGTTTCAAATTAGTTATTCTTCATGTTTTCATCTTTGGCGAGGCATCTTAAGGATTAAGTGCCATATGATTTTCAAAGGTAGGTACGTCAACAAAAAATAATCGGTTTTAATACTTTTTGGTTTATGCAGCTTGCATTTTTCCAGAACTATCGGTTTCCTTAATTTTCTTCGCGTAATATTACGAGGTGAGCTACTGTGGATACGGCAGAAATCTATTCGATAAAAGACATCTTGGACTGGGATCTCTGTTGGCTCAAGCAGGTTCCCAAGGTTTCGTGTAAACGGCCAATGGGATGAATCTTGTGGTAGTTGCTCCTAATGACATACAGCATCCATAGATAGTTACTTTTTGTTGATAATACCCTGGATCATAGAACAAAGACAGATTTTGCACTTTGTTACCTCATCCAACTTGCTTTTTCCTGTGGATACGACAGAAATCTAGTCGATAAAAGACATCTTGGACTGGGATCTCTGTTGGCTCAAGCAGGTTCCCACGGTTTCGTGTAAACGGCCAATAGGATGAATCTTGTGGTAGTTGCTCCTAATGACATACAGCATCCATAGATAGTTACTTTTTGTTGATAATACCCTGGATCATAGAACAAAGACAGATTTTGCACTTTGTTACCTCATCCAACTTGCTTTTTCCGCATTAGTCAATCGTGTAATTATCGAAAGACCTTAATGCGAATCCTGGTCAGAGTTCTTTGAAATGTTTGATTGTAGTAAATATAAGTTTTACTGCCATGTAGCGGTGGTCTGTAGAAAGTATTGGCCTATTCGAAGGTTGTGATCGAGCTTTAGTCCCTTTTCCACACGTTGCACAAGGGATAGCGATATCCCAGAGTGCATTTTCTTCGCTAACTGTTCGTGGTAGTTTTGCTTAGCTCTCATGTTGTAAATAGCAATAGTAATATATTTTAAACCAAAGAACAGAATCAGAAAGGTCGGTTATGATATTGGTTACAATGTAAAAGAAGGATCAAACACGGTTTTCCATTCATGTCTGAAAATGTTCCCTGTAGTACATTTACAATTACGCCACTATTTATCGAAAATCTTTGTGTTAGGCAGAAATTATCCAGAAGGAATCTAATTCATCATTTAAAGTGCCACAGTGTAAGGGACAACACCTGTTCATCTTAAGTAGGTCTTAGAGTATAGTCTGTGGACTCAAATATAAATGTCATTGAAAATTCTTCAAGTTTAGTGCTACCTTGTAGTGAATTTCTCTTACTTAACAGGGAATTGCATGGCATCCTTGGAATGGATCGCTGCTAGCAATAGGTGGTGGTGTTGGCCAAGCTTGCCTATCTATTTGGAACGTTGCCAGTCTACAACAAAAAGGCAATAAATCGCCCAAAGAAAATAACGCCCTTGCAATTGACAATTTAACATGGAACCCTTTGACAGGGGAGCTAGTGGTAATGTACCTTATTTACTAAATTATAGTCTGTATGTATTATATTAGGTAAGTTATTGGCATTTAGGTCGTTCTACAGTTAACGGTAACGAACACAAAAGCTCAATAGTTGTGTTAGCAAATTTAACTACTGAAGTTGATGCAATTGAATGGCACACTGGGCGTGTGCTATATCTCCTATGGGGGAACGAAGGGACTACATTAGGTAATCCTTAACTAGCAATAGGGGGATGCAATAACTTAATTAATTTCAGCTACAGCTGGGACTGATGAAAATTTATGTATATGGGATTTTTTGGGTAACGCCCCAGATACATTGAAGAAATATAAAAAGAGACAAAAACCAAGCACCAGTGGCAACTACATGTTCGAAACCGCAAGGATGTTTGGTCAATGTATTCGTTGATTTTAAATTTATTGTTATTAATTTTTAAGTCATGTACAGTTTCTAATAAAAATTATGTGATATTTTTTAACTGTCAAATAAGAGCAATGTTACAAGACATGTATCCTTATTCATTTGAATGTTATAATTGGGATGTTCTACTTTTAGGCAATATGTGAATTGTGATTAATGATAATTACAAAACAGTAAACACAACAAGATGCGATTGTAACGCAGAAACTTAAATAAGTAGTTGGTGTTATTGAATTCGCTGGGAGGAAATTCTTCATCTCTAGGTCCCATAAAATATAATAAAAGTCAACAGTGTCTTATTAGTAAGCTCTTCGCGGTCTACCAGTCTTTTTCGGCAGCAAGAGCAATCGTCAAAGACATTCTTCGACAACACCTGCAATATCGGAAGACTGTTATGAATGTTGCTCCAAATAAATAACAAACAGTGTGGGTAGACGTTATTGGTATCTCTAACATTCACACCCAATGTTAGTTAAATCGCGTAGTAGAAGTATTCTATAGGTTATGGTGATTCCTGTTCAAAAAGATTTTTTTTATTAAAGCAATTTGTCTTAAGATTGATTTTGGTCAGAAGTAGGCAGAGGAGATGCACAGCTGGATGTTCTCTTAAATTCAGACATCGTACCAATATTGCTACCTACACACGTGTTCGGTAGAAAGCGAAATATTAATGGCTTTATCTGGCATACATTATTCTATAAACTTTAACTACAAGCACAAAAGCCCATTACATCTTTCACGTTAATTAATTAAACTATTTTAACAGCTACGTTCTTGTTTCGCAATGAAAAAATTTTGGTTATCGGTTTAGTGTTTAATTAAATTAGTGCATCTCGTCTCGTAAATACTATATAATCGTCAAACACTTTATAAGCGGTTGATTCATGCTTTCTCCACTCAAATTGATCATTCTACACATAAACGATAGTTCTTTTTCTAGAAAATTTTTCACTAGAGGGAATGGTTACGAAGCTTTTCTTTATCAGTTATGGATGACAAACAAAAATTCTTTATTTAAATTAGGCGTTATTAAAAGCAAATTGGGTTTAGATAATCATCTCCAGTATTCGCTGTACCTGTTTAAAGCATTTCTACATTTTAAATTTATTACACTTGACAGCAATGATAAATTAATAATAATGTTAATTTAACAAATTTCCTATAGATTGTAAATAAATTCTTAACAGAATTGAACCGTATTTATGGTCATTTCTTCAAATCACATGGAAGAGCCACGGACAATCAAATGGAATGCCTCAACGAAAATGGTAATCACATGGAGTATTGTCGACATATTTAGAGGTGCCAAAACAAATGAGTTTACAGATTAAAATTAAACCCAGACGGGGGAGTTTTAGAATACCAGATTGTATGCAATAGGCTACAATCAGCGAAAAGGCATCGATTATAGTAAGAGTTTATTCCAGTCGCAAAGTTGCAAACTGTTCGTTTAATACTTGGTATTGCTGCTGCAGAGAAAACGCACAGCTCAATTTGCGTATCAACTACGTTTCCGTACGAACAGCAACATAAAACAGCAAGATGGGTACGATGACGGTACTGGTAGAGCTTTTAGGCTCAAACGGAGTTTATACGAGGCGAAACAGTCAGAAAAATGGTGCCGTTTAAAGAAGAGCCATGAATGTTTTTTTATGAGAAAAACGGTACCAAGGCCGTTTTGGCTTTATATGTCGACGATTGAAGACGTAAAAAAATTGATCGAGCAGCTTAGAGCCGAGTTCAAAATAGTTTCGAATGAGGTAACATATTTTTTGGGTCTTGAAATTGAAAAATTAAGTAAGTAATGGTGTCATTAAGATCAGTCAAGAATAGTACTCATAGAAAATACAACAGCGTCTCAAGTTTGTTACATGCAAGTCAGCGTTTGCTAGGTTCGAAAGCACATTTAGCCTACGAGAGTGCGGGTTTCTTATCTAGATGGCTATAGAACCTTACCATTGAAAATGCTATTTACGTCAATTTGTTATGTTTAAGACTTAAGTTAAGCCCGCGAACGAGGACAAGTTGACACGGTATTATAATAAAAGTTGTACAACAAGCAAGTCAATTTTATATAATAAATTAACAGGTGCTGCTAGAGCTAAGAAAGTACTTCAATACATTGCTAAAACTCTCGATCTTGATATATAGTCTATCGCGGTGAAGGCTACAATGATGTCGATTTCAGAGGCTGCAGGGTCGTTCAACGTCACGTGTGTTGTCTAGGTATGCCAAAGAAGCCGTCTTGGGTTAGTGAATGACAAGATTCTGTCACCGAATTTACTACAGAAGCAGAAATTATAGTTGTCAAAGAAACGCAAGAGATCATATTTGGTTCAAACGACTTCTTCAGAAAGGAAATTCCAGTTATTTAGATTGATAATGCAGCATCCGAAAATTCCGACAATCATAAAACCAAGCACATTCAAAGAAAGCAGTGCTTTCTTCGTGAACACGTCACCATGGGCAATTGACCGTTGAACATGTTTCATCTGAGCATCAGGTTGCTTGACCTTATGACTGTGGCCGTGACCACGTTTAGAAATCAAGTCTTCGCGGTATCATTGGCGACGGACAACTAGTTTTTTTTTTATACTATATGGACACATTACGCTGCATCATATAAAAACATCACCAGATTCGCCAGTCGCACAGCAGTCAAACTAGTAACATAGCGTTATGTTTGGACCTTAATCAAGAAGGACTGAAGGAAGTGGACACAAAGTTGTCAAGCTTGTCACCGCTGTAAATTACGCACGCTATACAAAATCGTCACTCGGAACTTTCGCAGCACCCTCAAGACGCTTCGAATTTTGATACCGTCATTATGCCATGTTCAGAAGGTTTTAGGTATGGTTTAACTTGTGAGAACAGATTTTCCCGCTGACCCGAAGCTATACTTATCGAAGATCAGGAAATCACAACCGTATCGAGAAGGTTTTGCTTCAAGGAACTAAATGATGCTGCCCATTTTCGAACAACAACATACCAGCATCCACAGGCCAATAAATTATACTGTTGAACATCTCCAGCGAAATTCTTTCTGTCGTAATGCTGGGAATTCTTACAGAATGGAAAGATAACCTGAAGTCTTCAGCAGCGGAAATGGTCTATGGAGAACCACCACGAATGCCTGGAGAATTCATAGACCCAACCAAACCCCATACGTAACGACGAACAAGCCAACTACGTAGAGACATTACGTCTATACATATATCAAAAAACGACGTTCCACTGACGGGTCTAATCACGGTAGGAAATCAATATTTATTTTCAAAGAGCTTTCCAACGCAGAAAGCGTATTTCTTCGTCGTGGTGGACCTAAAGGAATGCTGCAACAGCCATACGAAGGTCCCTTCAAAGTGACTAAGAGGTTCGACAAAACTTTTGCGATCGATATTCGAGGACACCATGTAGTTGTTATCATAGACCGAGTCAAGCCCGCTTATGTTCTCGCAGATTGTGATGATTACGACAAAAACATCCCCAAACAGGACACGATACCAAGTCAGCAACCCACATATCAATCGGAAACGCAGAGGTGCACACGTTCATTTACCAGTATTAGTTTTGTGTTTTAATTGTTCATACATCATACATTTATTTTTATCAAACAGGAGAAAGTGTTAAAAAGCCTCAGAAGCTTTTTGTTTTGTTGTAAGTGTTAATAAAAGTAAAATTATAGGGTGTTATTATGAAGAAAGCTAACAAATAAAGAAAAAGTGGAATTAAAACCAAAAACAATGTATTAAACGCGCCATGAAGAAATCACAATTAACGCATTTAACGAAACAATCATAGATACGTTTAAATTCTGTAGGAATTTATTCAGAATTCTAGAATCTATTTGAATTTAAAATGTACTGATTTGTTATGCTGATTTATCCATTCAAGTGTAAAAAAATGTTAACTGTAGGAAGGCTTTATAAATACCTACAACTTCCTTTGATTATAGGTGAGAATACTAAAGTAATCACCGTAGCCCAATCTGATTTTAATAAAACCCGCATTAAATAAGAAATTGTTGCTTGTCACAAATAAACGATAAGGAAAAGCTTGAAAACCGTTTCCATCCAATCATTACTGAAAAATGGTTTAAAAACGAACTTTTTCTAGAAAAAGAACTGGTTTATGTATAGTTATCGCGGTAAGATCAATTTGACTGGAGAAAGCATAAATCAGCGTCTTATAAATTTTTTGATACTTACCGGTATTTTGATAAACTCTCAATATAGACTTGACGTATTAAGTCCGCATATAGGTGGTTCGTTATTTATATGAGAACTGCTTTACTTGTGTCATAAAGCTATAACTATAATTGTACAAGTCCATAGAGAAACATTATTTGCAGTTTATAACAGTTTCTCTATAGTCTATCTGAAATTGCATAAATTATTCCCACTTTTTTGTCTTATTCTTCATCGAACTTTCTATTCGATACACAAAGGTATAGATTTCTAATACCCATACATCCTATTAATAATCGACTAAAAGTGTAATAGAACCGTAAGCAATTATGCAAAACTAACTGTAAAATAGTGATTAGAAGCAAGAAATCACTATTGCAAACTTCTAATTTAAGCAACTGCAATAATTTACACAATCGGTTAAATATAGGTAGTCAGGTTCCTGGGCATGATGCATTGGACAAAATAATGGGTAGCATTTACGTGAAGGAACCCATTTCTCATTTCAAAATGAAGTTGCACTATTTGATCCGCTTAAAGATAATTGGTTGAACCGTTTGCGAAAAACGTACATGTGAAAATGAAAACTGTAATAATAAGAAAGAAGGTGTTATTTCGACAGATTTAGTTTTAACGCTTTTAAAGAACTCGAGCTAACCGTAAATCGACTGAACGCAGATTAATCATTATAAATTAAGTCGTTTATATTGAACTTGTAATAATAGCTCTATAATTTACTTTCGGAAAATGTTCACCGTTAATGTGGGTAACAAAAATAATTTATCTCCTACAGTGTATCAATATTTTATAAGTCTTTCATGTTCATACCCTCAGAAAAACTGAGCAGTATTACCACTTATTAATTAAGGAGAGAATTCCTTCTTTTTACTTACATTATTTCTAAAAACGAGTAATAATTAATCGTTAACTTCTGGTTTGTCCATTAATTAGTATGGTATGTTGTTTAAACGTTTCCCCTTTAATTTCATAAACGCTAACAATTATCTTGTATTCGCAGGTTAACACGCGAATAGCACTTGTTGATGTTACTTGACGTGGAATCCTACTTTGTCAGAGAAAATTCTCTATTCTCTATTAGTTAAAAAATTATGCTTTTTTAAACTTACGAATTTCAATTTTACAGTACAAATGTAATTGAGTAGATTATTACTAGTCAATACCCATGTAGCACCGTTTATTGGCGTCACTTTGGCGGAATATTGGCCTAATATAGAGAGATTGGGGCAATATTGTCGAACTGCAGCCAATATTGGGTGAATATATTTTTGTAATATTGTACAAATATTGGAAATGCAATATTTAGTGAATATACGAACAATATTTGCAATATTTAGTAAACATTGCTATTTAATATAAATTCAAATATTATACACACAATAATGTATCAATATTGCGTGTATAATATTACTAAATATATAACGTGATCTCCATTTTTTAATCAAGCTCTCCTCGATAAAGGTTGTCGAGGCAACGAAAATAATAAATAGTAAAAAAAAATATTAATCTTGTAAACGTCGAATTTATTATTTAATAAACTGTTTTATATTTGGCGCTCGTTTACGATAATAAGTTAATGTCAAGTGATTGTGCTATTCCTGCATCTAAATTTTAGGTCGGAATATAGTGAATTACGGCGAACCATAATTATTGCCTTCATAGTAACACATTACCAATGGTTCCTCCAATTACGATGACGAATGAACAATTTCAAGAATTGCTTCAGAATATTAGATTACCTCCTGGGCTCCTGCTGATAATAATGCAGTAGTACTTTCTAGACGTAGTGGAAATTTTGCAAAATGCTTGTCAAGATTTGATGGATCTAAATATTCAGATGTGAAAACGTTCATAGACGCAATCGAAATCTATAAAGACTGTTCGGATGTATCTGACGCAAATGCGCTAAAGGGGTTACTCATGTTGTTGGATGGGTTTGCTGCCACATGGTGGCAAGGCGTTAAAACAACAATTGACACATGGGAAGCCGCCATTAACTTGCTGAGACACACTTATGGACCCACAAAGCCTCCCCATAAAGTGTATAGGGAACTTTTTAAAAGTGAACAGGATGCTAGAACACCCACAGATGTTTTTATCTGTAATAGTCGATCGATTCTTGCACAGTTATCTGCAAATATGTTAACAGAGCAGATACAGCTTGACATGGTCTATGGGTTGCTACATACGAGAATTAGAGAAAAAGTCCCTAGAAACAAAATTGTAAATTTCAGTGAGTTATTAGAACAAGCCCGTCTTGTTGAAGACAAATTTTGAAGATTTAGTTAAAGTATCTAGAATCACTAAAATGGAAGAGCAACCTAAAGAGTCCAACAAGCCCAAGTGTGGTTTTTGTAAAAATATCGGTTAACTAGAAGAAGATTGTCGCAAATTTGCTACAAAACAAAACAGAATTAATGAAAGTGTTGATAAACACTCAGCATCTACATCCGCTAGTTCATCGGCTGTCACTACCCAGTTTGGAAAACCTTTAACGTGTTACGGTTGCGGTAACCCAGGATATATTCGATCGAATTGTACAACGTGCAAATCAACCGTTGTAAATTCTTCCCTGGACTTATGTGAAGTAAGTGTGTCTAATCATTATCGGGTAACGCTACGGTCGCGACCTATCATATGTACGTTGACATTTTAGGCTCCAGAGGTAGCGGAATAGTCGACACGGCTGCTAAACAAAGTGTAACGGGAAGTTCATTGTATAAAGTACTCTGTCGAAAAGGCCAAACTTTTAACGAAGAAACATTGTCCGTGAGGTTAGCGGATGGTAGCCTAAAAACAGAACGATTATTAGTGACGCGAGTGAACGTTCGTCTTGAAGGCCGTACCATACCCACAACTTTCGTTGTATTGCCCAATGCTGTGAATACTCTATTAGGCATCGATTTTGTTGAAGATGTTAGACTGTTATTGAACGTTACAGAACGTACTTGTAGTTTCGCGGATGCACCTGAGGTAAAACATTCATTGGTTTTCGAATATTGTGAACTAGAAAATGATATTGGTACTTTATCGATTATAACTCTGCGCTTGGACGAAAGCAATGTAACATAATTACATATTTGTAATATTTAGTAAATATTGCTATTTAATGTAAATTCAAATATTGTACACACAATAATGTACCAATATCGCGTGTACAATATTGCTAAATATTGAACATCGATATTTAAGCAATATAACATAAATATTTACAGCATTTAGTAAATATTACTATACAATATAAAGTCAATATTTATTTATCAATAACATAACAATACTGTGTTTTCAATATTACTGGATATTTAAAATGATATATGTATTTAGGCAATATAAAAAAAATATTCACAAATAATAACGTTATGATATTTTCTCCAAATCCGCCGAATGTTAGTTTTCGGCGATTTAGAGATATCAAAATAATCAAAACATAATAAGCACGCCCTCCTCCATTTATTATAGTGTTCAACTCTCTGTAGTGGCCCGGGTCACACCCCCTTTCATACTATTTTGGGACACATTACAAAACAATAATGGGCCAATATTGTATACTTAAATAGTTTCCCCAATATTGAAAGAATATCGGTAATATTTAGCCAATATGTAAAATTCTTCATGGCGCATGGCGCATGGTCAACAGGAAAACCCTC
This sequence comes from Pyrocoelia pectoralis, assembly GCA_036250285.1. NCBI lineage: Eukaryota > Metazoa > Arthropoda > Insecta > Coleoptera > Lampyridae > Pyrocoelia > Pyrocoelia pectoralis. The sequence continues at coordinate 21,828,633 of CM070080.1, read as the reverse complement.
AACGCTCACAGATAAATCATATGACGGTTAAGAAAATGAATAATGTAGTCAATTGAGAGCTTACAGAGGTCAAGCATAAACTAATAAGAATAACTATAGAACAGAAAGGTGAAAGACACAATATCCCAGAAGGATTACACCTAGATTGTCCGTTTGCAATGTGTAACCATGTCAAGCAAAAGGTGTGAAAGGAAGTTAATGCAAGGAACTCGATGATGAAACACTCAAGAAAAAGGATAAAGTGACACAGTTATTAATCCGACCACAAGCCGGGAATTAGGCAACGAAGGTCAATTTTAAAGACGGAGAGCCGAAAATTATTACATTAAGGAAATAGGGACTGTTACAGACAGTCCTGTAATAGAGCAGCTGTGAAAATAAGCATGAAGAAATAGATATAGACGATGATGGTTAAATACCGTCTTCACCTTGGAAACACCGGAATTCGTACAGCAGAGTTATTTCAGCATCTGGAACGATTAGCGGCGGAGGAGCTTTTCAAAATCCCTCCACCTTTACCCAAATTGCTTAGGGATAGAGTAACCTAACTCACAGTTTTATGGGTAAACACCGTAGTGTACAACAAAGCCCTCGATACTCCGGCTTCACTCACAAGTCGTTGCGGTCCCCATCCAGCTACCACATTCTCCAAACCAACACTCTAGTTTTCTCCTAACAGAACCTAACTCTTCCGCAACATCTATCCTCAAAGGTTTCTTAAGAAAGACCCGTATCCTCACCAAGATCAAATGTTAGGTTTCTTCCGATCATACTAAACGGTACTAAACATTCACATGAAAAACCCAAACAACTGACGAAGCTTTACATTACATTCATACACATCGATATCAACCAAAGCGTCCCCGGTACACAACACCATTACCAGCAGTGTTACATACCCCAACCCTTTGATTCGTAAATTTACCAAATACGATAGAGTATAGTGGGTCTCTCACGTCAGGTTCGCCTTAGTTACCCGAATCTTTAATTTTTTAATTCCTTTCCAATAACTGCTTTGTCTCTGGATAATTTATTACTAAAAGACACTATTAGCAGAAAAATGATAGCATAACTAAATAAACCAGAAGAAAAGCTCATAGCAGCCTAAATATGTCACATCTTCTGGCTTTAAAGTTCGTTCGCAAGAATGTGTGTTATCTAACAATCCTTCAACTCACACTATGACAAGGTGAGACTTCGACCATTCGCCATTTGTTTAATAATTAAGAATACTGTAAACAACTTAACAGATAGTATTTTAGATAGAACTCTTGCAATAGTGTAAGTACTAATCAGGATTCATCCGATCGTTGTTTTGCTGAAAAATGTACAAAATTATACTTCTTCGAGAAAGCTCATTATGAAACACTATAAAACGAACACTTCAACACTTACCATCATAATTTGATTTCCATTTAGATTGTAAATCATATAATCTCGTCAGACTTTATCTATGTAATAATCTGACGATTAATATCTAGTTAAGTAATTGTCATCATATAACGATATTTTAATGCTCACTTAGGTTGCAATGAATTATATTTTCTTAAATTGGAACGAAATATGTTGATGACATAATACTTACACTTATAAAGAAATACCACTTTGGATAGTTTCATTTTCAGTCTTACTTTAATTTTAATTAACCATAACCATAAATAGTGCGAAAAAAAATGGAATAGATAATTCTGTTAAATTACACTAATTTGCTCATTTTATGCTCTACTTAATTGTCTGTTAGTAAGTGAATAAAATGGATATAAAATGTTGGTTCTTGTTTTAATAGTTTTTCTTAATTACGTTGAACATTTGCAGAAATTTTCATTTCGATCTCGTTTTATTGCCTCGTAAAATTGAGGTATTTGAATTTTTAAGTTTTTTCACTGATTTCGTGCAGGTGTGGGATATAATTTGTGCAATTAAATACGTATTTTATAACCATCGTAGAATAGTAATTAGACTACCTGACTTTGATGTTCAGTGTAATGCGATTATCGAAGGGGATGGATTAAAACTAGGCAGCCACCTTTACGATGCGAAATGAAAATTGCCTAATTTGTACGAATAAAAAAATAAAAATACTGTTCCAGTAAATAATGGTGCGAAATATGGTGAAAGGTTAAACCCCACTGATAAGGATGCTTACTTCAATTGTACCATTTAATAATCCATTAAAAGTAATGAATGCTTATTAAAGGTGAATACATTAGACTTAAATTGCATCACGTAGAAGTAAAACGCTGTATCTTCATCGCTTTAGAGGTGGGTGGCCAACCAAGTGCGTCACTTCTCGATCATTTTTATAACACCAACTGTGCCATTAAACACAATTTTGATCAAAGCTAAAGATAATGTTGTTACTTTAGTCTAATACAATACTATAATGACATTTTAGTATTAACGATAAAAGTCGACGCGTAAATATCTTTCCACCAGTAAACGCGTATACTTTACCTTAAAAAGAATAGCCAATTATGTCACATTACGAACTGTTACATAGTTACTTTCAATATTGTAAATCTCCGATGGATTATGGTTATACGTGATAGTTTATCAATATATCTTCAACTAGTCAATGGCTTCCCACAATGGTTACTAATTGAGTAATATAGATTCTTATTTTTATACAATGCCGATCAAAAACTGGCATGATGGCTACTTATGGACACGAATTTATTATATATCCGATACCTACCACACAATTCTCATTGTAAATGATAATATTGTCAAATCATGTGGCGTTTTTTTGCAGTAGTAGATATAATCGTAAAAATACCGTTGCAATTTTTCACATAAGTTTAAACTTCTGCCACTGAAGTTGTTTTTAAATCAGCCGGTCGGAGATTTTGGTACAGTTTAATTTGTAAATTTGGGCGCAAATACTATTTTTTTAAAATAAAATCGTAAATGCTCCACCTACCGTTGTGCTTATTGTGGTTGAAGATTTGAATGTGGAGTGCTTCTATGTGATCTTTGATTGAACTTCAGATTCTGGTCACTCAAAACAGTTATCTTTGGCAATCAAGTACATAAAATGAGAACTACAGAAAATTTGCTAGATGGAATGATTGTTGAAGACCACTTTCCCAACAAACACGTTTCGAAACACGATAAAACAGTTTCGAAACGTTTGGTGTCTTATAATAATAAATATCTTGCGTAAAGAAAGCATAAGTTTCTTCACCAAAGGTTTGTTTTATAATGCCTTCTATGCCCATCATTGGTATCTTAGTCGATTAAATGACACAATATGGCGGACTTCATCTCATCTGCTCAGATCTTATCAGAAAAAAGATAAGTACCTTTAACCTATTATCGCTGAAATGGAAAAGTGCTAGCAATTAACTATATTAAATTACAATATGAGTTTAAAAAAAAAATACTCCTAGGTTTTTTTCTATCTTGAACGCGTTTGTTGTCCCACTTTTTCTTCTGTGTGCCTCTTCTGTAATTTCTGTTGGCTCCCTCGCATATACAATTATACATATTTGTTCAGTTGTTTTTATTTACTTTGTACATATCTGTAATGTATCTACAACCAGGGGTGGGCTGGAACCGGCTCGGTTCAGCTCGCGCGAGCCGGTTGTTAAAATTTTTGAATCTCGGCGAGCCTAAATTACTCCTAAAACCAAAAAATAAGCCATTTTAATAGTATGTTTATGCAAAATATGCACATCGCGCCGACCGACGTGCCACACACTCGGAAACATATCATGTGCGTACGTAAAATACGAAATGCTTGGCTCTTCCTTGTGAGTGAGTGAGTGAGTGAGTGAGGCAATAAATTTATTGGGGTAACCAATAGGAAATTTCGATGGCATTCCTTTTGTTACATCTTGGATGAACCAGAATCACAGGTTAGCAACAGAAACAAAGGTAAGAAAAGAGGACAATAATGATGTTTCTGCAAATGAACAAGGCATATGGACTCTACATCAATTAATTAATTAATTAATTATGCATTATAGCATAGCATGTTAAATTTGGAATTGATCAGTTTTTTGTGCATTAATGTTTTGTTTAGTTATTTTGTGCAATAAATGTTTTGTTTTGTTATATACATATATTATACAGGGTGTCTCTAAAAGGTCTGTACAAAATCCTACCACATATTCCTGAGGTCGAAATAAGCCGATTTAAGCAAACTTACCTTATTCCAAAATTGCTTTGTTTCCTAGATACAGGGTGGTAAAATTTAAAAATAAAAATCGTTTATTTTTAAATGTATGAACATTTTTCAACGAATTACTTCAAAAATTTATGTCCGGAGGTTTTTTGGGATGCGAAATCTGAATTTGAATACCATGTCACTGTGGCCTGTAGAGGGCGCTCTACAATGCATTTCTTATGATTTGAAATGGCTATAATTCTTTTCTCAGTATAGTTTTTAATTTTTTTTTGAAATAATAATAATTTTATGAACATTTTTAAGCAAAAAGGTTCTCTTGTGAAAATCTGCTAAAGTAAGCCGTTTTCAAGATATTCAGTTTTTAATGTTGGATGCCGTGCCGGAATTTGTGTGAAGTGTTTGAGAGTTGCTAGGCATTAATAACTTTAAATTGTTTGAATTTATTTGAGTTGTCTGTCAAAATGGCTGAAATGTTTACCTCTGCAGAAATGACGGATATGCTGTTAGTTTTTGGGTATTGTTCAGGAAATGGCCGCGAAAGTGTTAGGGTATACAGAGAGAAATTTCCAAATCGGCGCATACCAAACCATCAAACATTTGCTGCGATTGAGAGACGCCTTCGCGAAACCGGTAGTTTTATCCCTGTAACTGCTAATTATGGACGGCAACGTACGATTAGGACTCCTGAAGTTGAAGAAGAAATTTTGGAAAGAATTGCTGAGAATCCAAAATTAAGGAAAGAGGTAGGAGTATCCAAGGATGTAGTTCATAGGACACTGAAAGAACAACTGCTTCATCCATACCATATCCAAAAGGTACAAGACCTTTTACCTGCGGATCTCGATCAACGATTGGCTTTTTGTCGCTTCATTACCGAACACCGACATCAGAATGTGAATTTTACTAAAAAAATTTTATTTACAGACGAAGCATGTTTTACAAGAAGTGGTGTAACCAATTTACATAATGAACATTTTTATGCTGAAGAAAATCCACATGCCATAAAAGTAACTCATCATCAACATGAGTTTCGAATTAATGTGTGGGCAGGAATCATTGACAATTTTATTATCGGCCCTGTTATTTTACCGCCACGACTAAATGGTGTGGATTACCTAGAACATTTACAAAATACGCTGCCAGATTTATTAGACGATTTACCACTACAACTTCGACAAGTTATGTGGTTTATGCACGACGGTGCTCCACCACATTTTACATTAAATGTTCGCAATTATTTGTATCAAGCATATCCAAATAGATGGATTGGTAGAGGAAATGACGCTCCTGTAAAATGGCCACCACGTTCACCGGATATGACTCCAATGGATTATTTTTTATGGGGATCTGTAAAAACCATGGTTTATTCAAGGCCTATTAATATTGAAGAGGAACTGTGGAGAAGAATTCAGGATGCAGTCGACGTATTAAAGAATGACGCGGAAATGCTAAGAAGAGTAAATTTGAACTTTTTACGTCAAATTAATCTCTGTACTTATGTTGACGGAGGTCATTTTGAACAGTTACTAAAAGTTTATGATAATTAAATTTATGTAGTATTTTTATTAGATAAATTGTTCACCATTGAATTTTCAAAAATCTTTTCTTAAAATCTTACCTAGTACATTTTTGTAAATAAAATTGTTCTGTCCGCAAATAAAGTTCCAAAGCTGTTCACAAAAGAGGTAATAAATTATTTTTTTTGTAACACTTACCCATACTCCAAAAACTCCAAAAACTACTAATTCACTAACCAAATTTCATTCTCAAAGATGCCTTTTTTTTATTCAGAATAATTTGAATATTCCGGCACGGCATCCAACATTAAAAACTGAATATCTTGAAAACGGCTTACTTTAGCAGATTTTCACAAGAGAACCTTTTTGCTTAAAAATGTTCATAAAATTATTATTATTTCAAAAAAAAATTAAAAACTATACTGAGAAAAGAATTATAGCCATTTCAAACCATAAGAAATGCATTGTAGAGCGCCCTCTACAGGCCACAGTGACATGGTATTCAAATTCAGATTTCGCATCCCAAAAAACCTTCGGACATAAATTTTTGAAGTAATTCGTTGAAAAATGTTCATACATTTAAAAATAAACGATTTTTATTTTTAAACTTTACCACCCTGTATCTAGGAAACAAAGCAATTTTGGAATAAGGTAAGTTTGCTTAAATCGGCTTATTTCGACCTCAGGAATATGTGGTAGGATTTTGTACAGACCTTTTAGAGACACCCTGTATATTTTATACTGTACAAAAATAAATGAAGACAATGTACTCATTTACCGTTTTTTTTCTTCGAAATAATAGCGAGCCGGTTGTTCAAAATTTGGCAGCTCACCCCTGTCTACAACTGCTGCTATATGGGAACACGGAGTACTGGTTTTGCATTTAAAACAGAAATAAACTTATTTTTTCTGCTCTTGTTCTTGTTTTTGTTATTGATATTGTTGTTATTGGTACTGCTACCGTTATTGTCATTTATTTTGGAAACATGAATAGAAATTTGCTTCGCACATATTTCTTCTATTTTTGACTTAAACAAAAAAGATAAATACCTTAAACCGAATATCGTTGAAATGGTATAAAACTAGCAATTAGCCATATTAAAATCAAATATGGGTTCCATTAAAAAAATTCAAAAACTCTCTTGCGTTTCTTTATTTTTTTCGTTTGATTATATACCCTTCATTTTTTTGCTTTTGAACTGGTTTTATTTGTACAACGGGCAATTTCTTACTTCTGTAGGCTTCTTATTTTATTACTGTTGGCCTCCTCGCATATAGGTACATATCCAATAAGTTGTTCTTCTTTACTTTATATATGCTTGTAATCTGCCTACTGCTACTATATGGGCACACGAAGTACTAGTTTGTACCTAAATGAGAAATAAATTTATTATTAAGTTGTTTGTTCTTGTTTTTGTTATTGAAATTGTTGTTACTGTTATTGTCATTTATTTTGAAAACACGAATTGAAATCTACTTCGAACATGTTTCTTCTATTTTACTAAAAAGATAAATACCTTAAAACTGATACAGAGTGGCCCATCGAAAACCGTCCAGCATGGTTTACGGCTTCGTATGTGAAAATTTAAAAAAATCCTCGGGCCCGTATGCTTTTATTTTCAGGGGGACATATTTACACATTAATTCCATCACTGTAACTTCAATTCCTTAGTGGGGGCGACATCTACCTTTATTTTTTCAAACGGAAGCGATGTGTGAAGGCATATCTTTTGAAAGGGCATTACATTTTCTTTAAAATGGTGCTTCATTGTTTAAATTTGTGTTGCGTGTTCCCGAGAAATTTAATTTAATTGTACTGATTAGTGCTTACGTGTTGTATTCACTATTCAGTGTTGAAAATGTCCACCGTTCACCTCCATACAACAATAATACAGCAACTCTTGAAAGTGTTTCCGGACATTGTGATGATTGATGAATATCGGGTGTTATTTGTTGGTATTTATGAGTGACGCGGTTCCGTAAATCTTCTAAAGATTCACGCTGGGTGGCATAAATTTTCGATTTCAGATGTCCCCACAAAAAGAAATCGAGGGGAGATAAATCGAGTGATCTTGCAGGCCATTTGACATCAACTGCTGTACTGAAGATAAAATCGATTTGTCGAAAAAATTTTTTGCTCACAAAAGCTATTTGTAGAGATGGTGAGGTCCAGTAAAATGTTTAAAATTCCATTGCTCGGCGACTAGAAGATTTAATTTTAAAAACGAAACGCCATCCATTTTGAACAGTATTTAATGCCCTTCCAAAAGATGTACCACAACATCACCGTTTTCATTTCAAAAAATAAGGGCAGATGCCGCCCCCGCTAAGGGGTTGAAGTTACAGAACTAGAGAATCAGACGAACAGCTCATAATCGAGCAGAATCATTCCTATAAATCACAAGATGGTGACAATGGGAAATTCAGGTGTAAAGGAGCCAGAAATACTTTCTATTACTATATGTGTCGCGCAGGGAAGCATTATTGGCCCATTACTCTTCGCTATTTCAATAATCTATATTAATACAACATTAAACTTAGGCAGGAATGACTTCATTACGAATTACGCTGATAATTCCAAGTGTCCTTATTCAAGTCAAACTCGGGTAAAGTGTTTAGTGACATAAAATCGTACTTTAGTGGTAACAGTTTGCTTCTAAATGAAAAAAAAACTCACTGCGTTTCTTTTAATACCCAACTAAACGAACAATTGGCAAATGCTCTACTAATCGATTAGGAGGCTATTGTTAATGAATCGTTAGTCGACTAGGTCACTGGTTAATCGAGTATCGACTAGTACATTAATTATTAATTGCATATCGGTCAGTTGTCATTGAATTGTTGCACTATTAGCCTTATTTGATTGATGAATTTAAGTGACTAACAAATCTAAATGTTTGTGTAATAGATGCTGTCTTTGCGACGCCACTAGGTTGAATAATCGCACTGAAGAAAACTGTCTCATAATGGGGATTTTATCTAAAATGGAAGGCTTGTTCCGAAAGAGATGTATGTAACCTATTCGAGTACAAGACAAAAATATCAACACAAACAAGATACTTATTTGGTATTGTCCGTATACATAGGTTTCATAGATATTTCAAGATTTCTTCTCCGGACTCAAAAAAAAGAAGCGTGGCAAAATTTATTTATTAATTGGAAAACATCTCCAATGTTTACAATAAATAAAACATTTCACTACAACTAAATATCTTATAATCTTATGTTTATCCAGACAGAATGGTTGTTAACCGTCATGTTTACTTTAAGTGATTAATTTAAAAATAGCAAAGAAAGTTAAGCAACATTATATTTTATATAAAGGTTATTTTTTATGTAACCATTAAAAACGAGACAAGGATCTACCATCTGATGAAGTATTTGTAGTTTTGCACATAATTTTAACCATTTGTAGATAATAAGATCCCAAATAAGGTTTGATAGACCATATTTTATTTAGAAAAACGCGTACAGGATTAAATTTGTAGTGTTGCAAACAAGCGATCTTGAAGTTGCCTTCAATAGTAAACTGGACTCTTGGGTAACATTATTTTAACGAGTTCTACTATATTTTAAATAATTGTATCTCTTATACATCATCAAGTTGGTCTCAAAAGACTTCTAAACATTCCCTTACTAATCGTACGTAGAACTAACAGATACATCATTTACCATTAAATTTCATCAGTTATTGTAAAAATATTCGGTGATCATTATCCCTAAACGAGGTTTTCTCGCAACTAATTGGTAACGTTGATTATAGTGTCGCAACTAATTAAAGAATGGTAATTTAAATTAAAATACCGTTTAGAGCTACCATGTCGAATATTTCAATGAAAACTGAATGTATTTTTTTTTGGTTACCCGTAAATGAAATATCCTATTAAAGGCTGATTAAAATTACGAAACTTTGCCTGATCAATAAAAGTTGTTTATGTTAGCAAGATTTAAATCAGCAATTAACGATATCAATCTTCTTTAATGAGCGAAATGTTTAGCAATGCAATTTCTCGTAATTATTCATTTTGATCATTCGGCAATGCCAATAAACAGTTAGATTGATTTGCATAGATCATTTGTTTGTTATTAAATAATGCAACGGGATTATTCGGACAGAAAAAGGCGTTAAAATGTTACCGGTTATATTTCTGCGGGTGATGCAAATCATGTACTTAAGGAAAAACAAATTATTACAAGAAATTGTTCGTAAAAGCATTATCGTGTATAATTTAAATAAAAGATGTAATAAAGATGATTACTATCTAATGTTAACCATTTAGTTTTATGATTGTTAATGATCCGAAGAGAATTAAAACCTATGAATCAGCGAAAGGTTTCGATAGATGTAATTCAATTTACCTTTAGATTATTCAACATTGTATCAAAACCATATAAACATATAAGTACATACACATTATGAGCAAATATGATAGTATGGTCGCTGAAGAAAGTGAATCTGCAACATTTTCCAAAGAGATTGGACAGTTAACTTTACTAGTTATGCCGGCATCGAACAGAAGCAAAAGGGAAGAACGGTTAAGTTACTGAATACCTCAAGGTTCTGTGTGTGAACCAATTTTATAGATCATAAATTGCAAGAATGTGGCATAACCAAAGACTTATTATTACAGTATTAGTAGATAAATTTGATGAAGAGCTGCATTAGAGATTGAGCACTGATTTTTATGTTCTATTCTAATCCTAAGAAATCTTGTGTTACACGTGATCATATTAACAGAAGGAGTGTAGTTAGATAGCGAATGTTAATGGTCGAGGAAAATGAATGTAATGATGGCATTTTGGATGGTCGCAAAATATGAAAATGTACCAATTATGTAACAAGGTTGCTGGAAAGCATCCCATGGGAGTTGCCATAGTGAGGACCAGTTGCATACCAGTAGCGGTGGTAAGGAGGGAACAAAAAGCTATACGCTATCGAAGGAACGGATATCACACACAAACTGTGCCGCGTCCAGGAATTATTCTTGTCACCAACACTGTCAAAGTACGTGTGAGAATTACCTTGTTTTAGACTGCGTATCTGCAAAAATTGGTACAGTAGATCAGCATGATACTTTCACATCAATGCAGGTGGTCCAGTTGCTCCCAATCACAAGCAGATGGTGGTACAAAACACACACACAATTTCTTTCCAAATATTGCAGATTTACCACTTACCCTTTAAAATAATTATAACATTTGTCCTTGACAACTGACGACGAGTCGTATGCAGTAAGTGTCTTGGTAAGATGAAGTGGAGGGTGTTTGGAAGTTACGTACAGACCATCCATCGGTGATTATTTTATATCGAAATTGGGTGACCAATTATGACGAAACTATTAATAAATTCATACAAATTACCCCATACCTACTTCTTTATTAACGAATTAAGTGCAGTGCGACTAGTTTTGCTTTAAAAGGTGATGTTCAAGCAAAGGTTCTAATGAATCTAATGAATTTTGTGATAAAGGCACCGATGTACTGGTAACCCTATACCCACGGAACTAAGACACCCTGTATGGCTCTTGCATCAGTATGAGGAGGAACCAATAATCTCTCGAGTCGAAACACAAGAATTTCTAAAATCCACGAATCTAAGAGTCAAGGGTGAGCCATAATTCGTGTTAACAATCTTGGACTCAATTCGTATCGCGACCAGGGACAACTGGAGGCGGAGGCGGATGAGAAGTCTTGAAGGTCGTTGCTACATTTGGTAGAGTTATGAATGAAACGTCAGCACTTATAGCATCGAAGAATTCGTATATGGTCTTGCATACTATAGACGTTCCACCCTACCCGAGATATACGCTTCATCTAGTAACTATTATAATAGATATGACAGGATCGCACCCAAATATCCAATAAACGGAGTTTTGATCATTCGGTTCAAATCGTAATATTACCTTCATGGAAATCCAAAAGGACGTTATCAAGCCAAACCCAAATTCTGCGAAAGAATGGTCTCCTAAACATGTTCCGAGGAGAAGTGGCAAACCTATCCATAGTATCCATACATTCTAGGTAGGCTCTAATTCTTGGATTTTTGCCGTTAAGTGTGACTTGTCCGTTCCTATCGTTCTCCGGTCGGAGTGTTGGGAGAGGGTTCAACTCGACGCGTTTGATTGTTCTATTTCTAGCTAGGATGTTGAGCGACACACGGGTGAATTATGCAAATATTAAACACAACCAAATTTTCTCGGAAGAATATACCTCAGAAAGTGTTCGTCCTGAATCAGTATTTTTCTTTCTTATTTTTCTAATTTTTTAATAATTCTTTTTCACCCTGTATCTTTGTTATTTTAAGTTATTGTAACTAAGATCAAAGTTTTTTGTATATTATGTTGGTGTTTTCATGTGTGAATAATAGTATATTATTCAACGAGCGTATAATGATGGCTATTATTCACGAGGTAAGTTTATGACCACGAGCCGCAGGCGAGTGGCATAAATTACCGAGAGAATAAACATCGTCCGGGAATGTTACGCTTTTCCTACTCGATACACAATGTACTATTTTCCGCCGATCGTTCAAAAATTGTGACATTTCTGACAGAATTTTGAAAGGAAAAGGACAAGATTCCGGTGCATATAGTCGTTGCTAGGCAGCCAACGATTACTGTAAGGAAATATTCATTTCTGTACTCTGTACTGTAATAGCAGTTTACGTAACAAGTCCCGAAAGTGACCTTTTACTGGACAAGTAGGCAAATTACAGGACGAGCCGCAGGCGAATCCTGCAAGCCTACGAGTCCAGTAAAAGCACTTTTGGGACGTATTACGTACAATTTTTTTTTCAAAAATCGGCCAGAAACGGGAAGAACAATTGACCATTCTAGGCTGGAAAGTAAAAAATGAGTCCGGTAAAGTAAAAATGAGTCCGGTAAAACTTTTACCGGACTATCACAACTTTCCGGCTCAGTCCGTCAAAATGACATTTTCTGGCCTAAAAATAATCCGGAAAGTACTACTTTCTGGCCGATTTAAAAAAAAGAAATGTACTTCTCCATGGATACCTACGTTCGTTATATTTTCAAGGCATCGCTTATTCTTTTCTTGATAAAATAATTTTTAGAATTTCCATGTTTTCAGTCTGTTTTTTAACGATCGGCGGAAAAATAGTATGTGTACCTCGTAGGAAAAGCAACATTCCCCGACTCTGTGTTGCTGGGCTCGGCTGACGCCTCGCCCAACAATATTCACATCGCCCGGGAATGTTACGCTTTTCCTACTCGATACAGCGATACACAATGTACTATTGTTTAATCTTTCTAAATCGTGTAATTCTGTATTTTGTTTAGTTTGTCGCGCATTTGACGCGGCTTTGATATTTTTTATGAACAGTATGTATTTATCAACGGGGTACATAAACATAAACATAAAAGTAAATACAGGAACATAAATGACAGATTATTAATGGGAATGAACAATTATAAACAAGAACTTGAACGTGATGTTATGGCTCGGATGTACAGGTTGTACAACTAAGAAAGGAGGCCAGCCATAACTCAGAAACTATTTGGGATAGAACAGTGAAATAAAAAATCTTATGATAAATGTGGCCAAGAGAAAATGCTGGAAATTATTTTCAATTTCCTACCATTGCCGCCAGAGGGCGTTTCACTGATTTCAATTTGAAATTCCCATTTTTTGGGCAATTTGACATCAAGTTTTCATTTTAAGCGTTTTCATTTGTTTATACCTCAAATTGTCTCTTATATTACCACATTTTTGATTATAACTTTGGTACTATGAGAGCTATTGACATAATTTTTTTTTAATTATTCCCTTATTCCAATAGCAGTGAAAAAAATATTTGGTATCATTTGAATTTTTTTAGAAAAGTCGACCGTTTTGTTCCTTCAACAATTTGCGCCCTCTATTGGTAGACGGAGATAAGAAATTGTTGTGGTTTTGGATTTTTTTGGTAATATCAAGCATTTACATCGAGACCAATCTTGACAAATTCAAGGAACCCGTTTCCAAGTTACACGATTTTTTCTAGTAATACGTAATTTAGTTCCCCCTCCCTTTATTTTGACAGCAATCGTAAAAATTCATTAAACAAAGTTTTACATATTGATCACTAGTTTACAACGAATGTATTTTTTAAAGTACTTTACTGAGGAAAATTGCCCAAAAAATGGGAATTTCAAATTGAAATCAGTGAAACGCCTTCTGGCGGCAATGGTAGGCAATTGAAAATAATTTCCAGCATTTTCTCTTGGCCACATTTATCATAAGATTTTTTATTTCGCTGTTCTATCTCAAATAGTTTATGAGTTATGGCCGGCCTCCTTTCTTAGTTGTACATCCTGTACATAACACATTGCCTTCTGCGATCAAGCCGATGTAGTGGTTGACCTGAAGGATCTTCGTAGCAGGGCCTGCTGTCAAGTTCTATCGGTACTAATCTCCATGGCGGCCTCTTGGTCGGTGTTGGCGGCAGCGGTAAGACGATGGAGGGGACCGGCGATCGATGCGGTGTACTGTATCGTGACTGCTTAACTGGGGATGGAAGCAGTGGCGAGGCGATAGGAGGAACCGGCAGACGACGTAAAAAGCTTCTCAGTACGTTCTTCTCGTGTCGGCTACAATGAAGGTCTCCAAGACGCACCATGAGCGATTTCGGAGAGAGTTTAACCGTCACCAGTTGTTTATCCTAGCCGTGCTTTTACCAACGTCGGCGTAGGATAGCTGACCCTTTGCCCGTGCTTTTCGGACTGGGGTACTTGATTTTTTCGTGCTCTTAACAACGTCGAAAGAAAAAGTAATTTCCTGAACGGCGCGCGCACGCTTTTATACCCATTTGAGCGGGTGTGTCTACCGCGCTTGTGTTTGGTGTAATCTCATTGGCGCTTGTATTTGGCGTGGGAAAACAATGTCAGCCAACCGCCCTTCGGGTGACCGATGCGACTTCGTGCGCGCTCGTGTATGCATGTTATCCCTAGAAGTTTGTACAAAGTTGTAGATAGGTTCTGATGTGTAAAGTGAGAGGTGTAAGTTCTTAGAGAGGAACATGTGCAGTTAACCTTAAGCATTGTTACAAATAAATATATGTAACATCTAACAGACGGCTACCACAGAAGCGAATTCCAATTCAAAAATTCAAAAAATGTACTTACCCATTACTCTGTAATCGTACGCTGTGAAGACACTACTCAAAATTATGCTATTTGTTATATTATCTACGTGTAACTTTTGATGTAAGGGCACTTTTATACATCTTCGTTCACCCTTAATGTGGTGTTTGTAGTGTACACTACACTACATTGCTGATGGAGATTACCCAGATAGAGCTAGGTATATCTAGACTTCTACCTGTAGTACTTCTCCAATGATTAGGTAATTCAGTAGGTTATAAGCTCACCACCTTAAAAGACAGTGTGGATGACATTGCACATTCGAGCAAGGAACATATAAAAAAATTAGATAATTTGGTAAGTGCACCAATAAAAATAAAAGCGTAATTTCAAGTACGTTCGAAATGTGCACTAAAAACTATAATTGAAAAGGAGAAAAAAAGATAATGATAGCTGTTAGTCCATTTGCAATAAGTAATTTTCGTGATAATGAAAATGTGTTAGTTTAATGTAAAGATTATTGACGCCCTATTAAAAATTATAATTTGATTTCATAGTAGATACACAATATCTTAATTAATAATATAATTTTGAGAAAATAAAGACACTGGAATTAAAATTATAATTAATTCGTCATGTATGCTTAAGTTACATACTCCTGCTGAGATAACTTACACATGGAGAGATGACTCTTATTAGCTTCCGTGACAATGCACATTCTCATACTTCTAACAATTTGCTGCTACGATTAAAACTAATTTTCATTTTGTATGTATCTTTATACCGATAATTACATGTTTTGAATAATAAATGATGGATATAATGTTAACTGATTGATATGTTATCACTAAATGGCATGATATAGATGAAGTTGTTTATATCGGACTATGGTTATATCAAAATGATTTATAAGTTGATCAACTTCGTTATTGCAGCTTAAAGCTTCTATAACTTTCAGTAAAAAAGATCTTGAATCCCTATTGTATTATAAGCCTGTGGCTCTAAAAGAACTGCATTATTGAAGCGTGCATAGGTATCTAAAATTATCTTTAAACTCATAGATCCTTTGTTTTTTCCCCTTGGACACTCAAAAAGAAGTACCATGGATTTTGAAATATTAAAATTTGAAAAATTAGAATTTTTGAATGCTTTTATTCCCCAATTTAAAGCACAAATCCAAAATCATTAAAAAGAGTGTTTTCTATGTTTTTGTTAATGTGAAAATAAAAGGAAAAGTGCGGATGAGACTGGTTCTTTTTTCAAATTCTCAAGTTTGGGAATAGCTGAAACGCAAAGATTGACAAATCTGGCAAATACAATAAATGCTGCAACAAATCGTACTTCAAATTCCTTAGATTTCATAAAGCTGAAGTAGTCGTTTTCATTTGCAACCTAGTATTCTTCTCGCGAATTTCTTCGTCCAATCAATTAAAAAGTCTTAAAAATTACTGAGCATTACTTTATCTCTTCAACGGTAGTCAATATACTGTCTTGGTACCCCAACAAACTCGCGACCTTATCGGTATTCGCGAAACAGTGGATCCATGCTTCGTTCATTGTAACAGGTAGGAATATAAAAATGGTGGACTCTTTTTTTTACGCAAATTTTGTTTTTCATCTTACACAAAGCTTCCTCCTGTTTAATTTTTGTTGTAAAAATGTGACGTACTCATCGCATGGAAAACCTGCAATAGAAGTACCACTACGTTTAAATTCAGCCTTCCATTTCTGCACTGCAAATGAAGGAAAAGGATTCTGGATTGCGATATGAGGGAGGAGATAGTACACTATACTGTGGATCTCAATGTTTTGATGTCTGTGAATACTCCCCAGCGGGGTACTGTTTATAGTCTAGCGATCTCTCAATTCATCCTACAACAAAGTGCAGTAACAAGAATAAAACTTGCAGGAACCCATTCCGGTGTTTGAAGATCGTCTTCGTACAACGGTACCAAAGTGTTTAAATTTCAATTCTTGTGTTTACTTCTTGTTTTTAGTTTCCATACCGAATAAACCGCTCTCAGTTTGATGAATGCATCTCGATCAGAACCAAATTTGAAGTTTTAATAAACAAATTTTGAATTACGTATTAATGGCGTGCAAGTTATATTGTGAACTGTGCAGATAAATTAATTGTTACAATTTTAATAGTTCTTCTGTAGTAAGCGTTATATTGCCTTTCCTTATTTAGAATATGTAATTAAAACGTAGTTTATGATCGGTTATGAACAAGAAATAATTTACTTCATTAAAAATACCAATCTTTGCTTCTCTTCTGACCAAAAATAATACCTTTTAGAATCGTTTTTCCTTTGCAAATACCAGAAATATCTCGAAAAGGAACAATAAACACGAACAATAGTTACAAACATAAAAATATAAGCTTCAAAATTGTGATTACTTGCACGAGAGCGTTGTTACCTATCCTTCACCTTTCCTTAATTTCACACATCCTTTTGCGAAGCGGATCCCTACGAATTTCGAGGCCTACAGTACATGGCAAAAAGTTCACACATCCCGATTAAACGATTACGGAATGGAATCTATACCAATGATGAAATAACAGAAGTTTCTGCGAAAAAAACATCTTCTATCACCTTTCTATAGCACTATTACAATAATGTAAGATATTAATTATGTACAAATAGGGATGAATATTGCTAATTGTGGGAGAGTTGATAATTTCGAAGCTGATGATGACAGGTCAACAATTGTTACACGCAGTGGTTTCCTGGATCCTGGTGAAGCTGATACCAGCAAGTTGGTAGTTTGTTTACAGCATCAGATGGGACGAATTGTAAAAACTTTTTATTCCCATTTATGGTTGGGGTTTTGAACCTTCGTCTCCTTTTCGTGAAAAATGTACGAAGAAATTTCATCCACTGTAAAAAGGAGTAAGTAAACCTGTTAAGAAGTGCAGTTTGCTCTCCTTTTCTGCCTTTACCAGTACACCGCCCACCTAGAACGGGGGAACCAATTTGGCAGGAGGAAGTCTTTATAAAAGGTCGACAGACTGACCGGAGTATCCTTTGCAGCTTTTGCCGCTCTTAAATCTTTGAACCGTTCCAATCCTTACCGTCGGGACCTTTGAATAGTTATCCTGTGCCGCCCTAAACCCTGTAATTGTCTAGCTTACCTCACCTGTCCGAAAGTGTAGTATATATTATGAATTGCAAAGAATTTGTGGTAAGTTTCCTTTATTCTCGTTCACGGCATAAAGTGGTTTATGCCATAAACGAGTGCAATTTGCGTCTCCTAATTACAGTTAAGTATACAGTCATTCAACTTGCACTAAAATTACCTAACTATAAACCTTTATCGAAGGGAAAACAGTTCCCAGATCACAGATAATCAAAGGCTCGTTATAGTTATAATTGTTCAAGTATAATAATTATGGTGCTGGCTTGCTTGACCCATTATATGATTAGTTAATTAGCACAAGCGGGCTCCTTGGCCAATTACGTTCTTTCATCTGAAGTTGTACCTATTGATAGAATAAAGGAGTTCTTTCTTTTGGAAGGTCGACCAAAAGGATAAGAACTTTGTTTTATTATTAAGCACCTGTAAAATGAATGAAAAGATTAAAGGAAACTTGCCTGAAAGAACACCGATTTGCACTTACACTTCACAATTCACCATTTCTACCAAGCATACTGTTGTCACTTGCTCAGTGTCTTGCGCACGCTCCTAATGGGCTCATTTAATGAACCGTGGATATGGTTCAAAATTGTATAACATATAAAATCCTTAAAAACTAAATAATCCTGAAAATTTCAAATCAATACAACAAGCCGTTGACAAGTTATTACATTTTAAATACGAGCGCTTCTCGGTACGGACTTTTGTGCCATTTCGAAGCGGTTTTGTATTTTATAATAAATTCTTTGTTTTAAGAAACATGTGTGAAGCAAATTTTATTAAAGGTGACTTTTCAAATCTACAGGAAGTAGACTTATTTATAGTCATGGAATATTTTAATAAAAGTCACGATTTTAGAAGTAATCTGGCTTAATCCACTTTACTAATGCTACTTATTAATTTGGGGAGCACCCTTAGGGGTTGCTTTCCCCAATTTTTCAATTTTCACTGTGTTTTTCCCCTCAGCACAAAATTATGTAATTTCATGTCTCATAGTAACTATTTTGTATCTTCATTCATTTCGTTAAACGGGCCCTTCACGCTACGATTTTTGTGAGTTTTGAACTGTACAGTTCATCGATTCAGTCCAAAACTAAACGTGAAGTGGTCAATCCGACCCACATCTCGCCTTTCCGGCGAGATCTGCGATCTTTCAACATGTTGAATATTTTTAACTGCGCAGGCCACAGTTAAGCCGGAACTGTATCGTGAAGTGCGAGAGAAATCCGTGAGGTTCATCGACGACAAAGATACTGTGTGATAACAAATGAAGCGTTGAACAGAGACAACCAATGGTACCTGTCGATTTGGTTTCGATCAGGATCATTTCAACAGTGGTGTTGACATAAGAAACCACTCCAACACCTCTTCCTTTTCTTTGCATTTTGGGATTCTCTTCATGTTCTATACTTACTTTTTTTCATTGAAGACGCCATATAGTAGGTACTTTTGTACATACATACATAATCCATCCTCTTCTACTTTACGGTGTCTAAGACTACTTTTGTTAAAATATTTAATAATAAGGGCTAGCTACACTGCGCCTATGAACTTTTCTCTTTCGATATCGTCAAGAAACCTCTTGTTAAAATATGAACGTGAAGGGTGAAAAGAGCGCGATCAATTTCGCTTTAAGGTCGGAACTGTGCGTCTTGGCCTGCGAGCCATATCGGAACGTGAAGGGCTACCTTTAGTGTCACATGTCCGTGTGATTTTGTAACCGTTAATTCGGCTTGATAATGATCCCCGTAGGGCTTCGAAATATGTTGCCATCTACCCCTCTTTAGTTTTAATCATTCAACTGCTTGACCTTCTGTCACAGTTTGTTATTGTTGTTAATTTTTTCGATTGACCTCTGGCTGCAGTAGGCTATCAGTGGATAAGCTGCAGACTAAGTCTCCTCAACATTTTACTCTGACGTTCCTGCATTGACGCCAGTTTCAGTACTATGTACTTATTACATAAAAAAATAACTTCATCATGACCTTCATCTCATCGTCAATAAAACTGTTCGGGGGGGGGGGGGGGGGGGGTGTCTGAGTTTCTCTGAATATTATGAAGGTGAGTAGTGTGTAGGTCACGAAGGCAATTGAGATCGCCTCAGGCTGTTGACAACATTTGCCATCATAAAGGATTTTCACAGCCGGGCCTAGCCTACGGCGATCTCAATTGCCTTCATACTCTGCTTATCAGAGAAATCCAAGACTGCGCTATTAAACATCAAAAAAGTTTGCTGAGTCACGTGAACGTTGAAGATATCCGAGTACTGGACCACAATGGGGATTTGCGAAGGTTAAAGCAGACTAAACTCTATATGAACTGCTAGTATAGTCAAGCATTAATGCCTACAGAATCACCAGTACCTAGTAATAAATTAATGTATTCGTTAAGATTGTACCAACCAAAGATATTTTTATCAAAATATTCAAAAGTGGTCCAAAACATTTCTCAAAATTGTAGAATAGGTTAACCGGATTTGTTATTTATATTTGACATCAGACATGGTTAAACACAAAATTTGTGCCCCAATTCACTTTGTCGGAAAGTGAAAAGTAGGCATAATAGAAGATTATATAACATAAATTTCGAAACCAAATGAAAATAACATCTCGTACGCATATGGTAAACATAAATTCCACGATCTACAACCAGCTTGAGCCTATCCTTATTTATTGGCCAAGGCGAGGTTGGTCTAGTAATTACAAATTATGAGGAATATCTACTCTGTACAATTTATAATTGCAGAAGTAACGACTACCTCTCGAGTCGTAATCAAAAAAAGAGTTAGGCGTAAAGCACTACGGCGAAAATTAAACTTCATCAAGAATGAGGTTAACGGCAGAATGTTTTTCTTTCCAACTGATCATTGACGGTATCTATAGACTTCGAAAAGAATTACAATCATGCAAACAAATTGTAGTTGTGTGATATGTTAATTTTGTACCATTCATCATAGTCTGATCCGCACCCGCGCTTGATTAATATACGTGATGAACACGATTTCAGATTATCATGCTTTGCTTTGGTTAGTGAAGAACTATTAATAACGGCAATTATAAGAAGGCGCGGTTTACATTTTAAAACCGGCCAAGAATTGGATAGCGATTAAACAAATTGTTATAGATTATGATCGTTTATATGGAAAATTCTTCGATTAGTTTAAGGTTTTTGTGTATTATGTAGAAGGTTTAACATTTAAAACTGCTTTAGGTTGTTTAACAGTACTGCATTCAATCAATCTTAGATCTTGGGCGTATACCAGCCGTTCGCAATTATTTAAAGTTAATTTATGTATATAACTATTAGATGATTTTTTTCTCTTGAGGAAATAATTGAAAAATTCCACTTGGAAAATCAAGGCTTTACAGTTAACCTGCTTTCGCCTTTATTTAATGGAATTTTGAAGAGCGAAATTGTAGAAAATGTTAATGAAATTGTCAAATAATATATTTCGCATCTAAATGTTTAAGTGCCTTTCTGTTTTCTCTTTATTAGCTTTGAAGGTTTACAGTTTTTGGAATGCCTGGTAACGTATACGCTTGCATAAGTAATAACCCTTGTTTAAGTTTAATAACATAGTCAATTACCATTAGTAATGATCCACAGTGTCAAAACGCGTTAGGTTAAATAAAAAAATATTTGTTCTTATTATTACAATTATAATAAAGCACAATAAAGTAATTTAAGTATTGGTAGACACTATACCTAACCATAATTTGGGAGCAAATCTATATAAAAAATTTGTACATATGAGATTATTAGAAATATGATGTAATCGTTAATTGGACACTGAAAGGAATGTTATAAAAATCCAATTAACATCTACATTGTTTAATCTTAACCTAAGGTATATAAACCAATAAAACAAATTTACAGACTGACGGACACACCACAAACAATAGTAGCCCATTTGGAATATCTGATCAGGAGTAATACAGGTCTTCTTGTTCCTCCTACGCTAAGTGAGAGGGGCATCTATCCCCCCCTCAAAATGTGTTGACCATTCTTTCAAAAAACCGTCTATAGCTCCACGCGTTACATGTTTCTCTATAAAACTGGCAAGCAAAGAAAATGGTTACGTTGCCATTTTTACATTGGGAAGTGTCGATACTCAAGAGACGGTGCACGAACCATCACAACTTATAGTTTGTCTCAGACTAGATACGACAAAACTTTAAATATTTTCCGTTTTACTACAGATTAAAGCATCGACTTTCCAATTTTTTTACCTTTCGAAATCAGCGCAGTAATGGGAGTGAGATCGTAATTTACCAATAATTATAATCTAAGTAACTATTTTAAATTGTGTCGGTACAAACTACAAAAATAAGTAATAAATGAAATTAAATCTATAATAGTGCGGCTATAAATTACTATTTCTCTTATAACGCGTCCAACAATAAATAATTATTAGTCATTAAATCTTTTATGTACAGTAACTTCATAAATTATCGGACCTTAATAACATCATACATATTTACAACATTAATTAGTAATTTTTATAGTGTTAGTACTTGCGTGGTAGTCACGATTAGGGCCGTAATAATAATCAAAACGTCGTCACTTAATCCCGCACCGGTAGCTGTCAACATTAGTTACTTTAGTGTTATAATTACTGTTGCTATTTTTCGTCCCCCTTCTGTAATTAGTGACATATTCATTTAAATATCTACTGCATTTTCCTAAACGGACGAGTTCATATTGCCCTGAGTAAAAGAGGCTTGGACATTCAGTGCGAATGACTTTTCTATATTATAAAGAATGAAATTTGCCAACCCGAATTTTACATTTTTGTTTATTAAAGGTTGAATGTAAAATTAAATTTTGCATCAGTATATTGACTCAAAGACAACGGTCATCTTTTTGGCTAAATGGTATTGTGTAGACTTCTTCTGTATCATTTGAAAGCTACTTACTCTACTTTTTTTTCAATTAGATGAAACATTAATATTCGAGTAATTTCCTGTTTGTAATTTTAAGCTATTTTATTTGATGTCGTTGAATCAAAAGAGTTGAATAATATTCCTTCACAAATTCAAACTGTCATAATGCGGTCAAAGCATCTGATGTTAACAACGTACTGCGAATCATCAAAACAGAAACGCTGGAAACTTCACACCAAATTCCTATAGACTTGAACCAAAGAGTAGGTATATAATATTATAAGTATACCTACTGGTTGCCTGAACCTTAATCGCTCAACAATGATTTCCCATTTAAAAGGAACTGGAAATTAGGGGACGATCAGTGTACTGTAGTGGTCACATCGAGAAGAAGAAAGGCCATTGTTTCATGCTCTGAATCACAAGTACCTTACTATAATTTATTAAATAAAACGAATAATCTACATAAACAGCTGGGATGCATCCAAAATGATACATTGGTATGGTACATTTATAATAATTATGAATAGCTATCCCAACCCCACGGGAAACCTCATAATTCTGCTTAATCCTGTTTAACTATCATCACCAATTACTTAAGGTCAAGTCGACAAAGCCCCTAATACAATGTGGGGAGCTTTTATGCGACAGCATCCATCACAATTATTGCAAAGTTCGTTACGGCACTTAATTTACCAAACTGTAGTATAACCCTATGGGCAGTTAATATTAAATTGCATTTGTTGCGCCACCAAATGATACGATTAAATCTAAACCTATCCATGTTTTAACACATTCCTTTGATTTTGATGCTGTAACAATAGAGGCATATTGTTGCAATATATTTTAAGAAATCCACACGTAGTAGGTATAACGAAGATCATTTATAAAGAGTAGAGGTGAACCTATATTATACTATTACTGATTCTTGAAACACTGTGTGTTGAATCTCAATAATAGTGTGTTTTGGTAATTAATTAATACACGAAAATTTATTTATTACATTTAGGTGTTTAGCCAAACCATTGATTATAGTATAATTAATGCCTAAACTAAAGCATTGTCGTTGATAGGTTAAACAAATTTGATTTCAAACAATTTTGAGGCTGCACCTTAATACATCTAGTTTTTTATGATACATTCGAAAATAAGTGTTTTTTAAAATCAAAAACAATTCAACAGTGAAGTATACTTTATCCACCTTAACCTACCGCGAAGCACGCTCCGCTTTAAATCAAAAGAATCGAAATAGGGAGGAGAGCCTAAGATATCGCCAAAAAGCTCACGACCGAACAAGGCAAATTCATTACGCATCACTATGTGTCGAGGCCTAGGTAAGGACTTCGTCAAAAGGTCAACTACTTAATTTTCAGATGAGATTCTCTCCACACTGATTTCACCCTCAGTTACAAGCTCCCGAATAAAGAAGTTTCTTGTACGTATATGCTTAGTTCTTTGGGTCTTGTAAAACCATCAAAGCTGCTTCATTGTCGATGTACAGTTCCGGAACGCGTTCTAATACCACCATGTCTGCCATCAGCCTTTTTATTCACACAGCCTCCTAGCTGCCTCACTGGCTGCCACAATTTCAGCTTCAGTGATTGCCACCGAAGACTGCCGCTGACTGATCCAAGAAATATTACAAAATCTGTGAATCTTTGGAGCCGTTGTATCGTACTTCTGTTACGAAGTCTAGGAGTGGCAGGTCTTCCAAGACTCTCCATTCCCTCCTTCCCCAACATTTCTTCTTGTGAACTTTCATAAATCGAAACCTGGTGAGCATCAGAAGGATCTTCACAGATTTCCTTCTGAGGAGAATCAACATTTTCATTTTCTGACAACTGGTTAAGTATTACAGTGACATCACCAGCACCTGAAGAAATAGGTCTTTC
The DNA here is from genome assembly GCA_036250285.1 of Pyrocoelia pectoralis. Classification (NCBI taxonomy): domain Eukaryota; kingdom Metazoa; phylum Arthropoda; class Insecta; order Coleoptera; family Lampyridae; genus Pyrocoelia; species Pyrocoelia pectoralis. The sequence continues at coordinate 21,803,994 of CM070080.1, read as the reverse complement.
ATGAATCACAACATTACGACTTTGAATTAAACTATCATTTTTACACCAAATCCTATAACCATCAGGAACATAACCAACAAGTATGCTCTTCTCGGCCTTTTTGTCCATTTTCTTTCTCTTTTGTTTAGGAACTTGGGCTTAGCAATCGTATTCAATACATACGTGGCAAGCATTTACAAGTTGTGCTCATAAGGAGATGCTTTTATCGAACACACTTTGAGTAGGTACAATTGCAGTGTAATTGATGTAGATAAGGCACGATAATCGCAAGCATTTCAGATTGTGGAGGTATAAATTCATAAGCAGAGATATGCTAATTATTCTATAATTTGCAACTCTCCCATTATTGACTATAAAACATATCATTGCAATGCAAATTTTATTCATAAATTTACACGCTCTCCATTAATATTCGTTTAAGGAAAGCAACAGAATTCAATTACGTTATATTCTTCAATCAACGGTTATAGGTTACATTTTAGTTATTATGTTACACTACTTTGTTGCAATACATCGACCTACCAATATATGAAGTTGAATTTTATAGCGCGCGATGCTGAATGAACCGTGAAAAAGGCTTAAGTTGTGTATCACATAATTGGTGATTTTCATGAGCTCCTGAAAAATTAAGAACCGGTTTCCTTAACCGTACCAGCAATTCCACATTTCTTTTAATTTTGCATTTTTTGAAATCTTTAATGTACGCGAGTACCTACCTATAATAATCCATTATGCAGTTTACACTACACTTCTACTGTATATATTTACGATTAGTTACACTGTCAAGATAGCAACATTTTTAAAATTGCAAAGCTTCAATGTACCGGATCGATAATTTTTTTCTAAAATGAAGCTTAAGAAAACTATTAAATTATGCCTGAGTGAGTATTACATATTTCCATATTATCTTTGTAATATAACGCTAGCGTTATCAAGTTCGTTGTCATTTAACATGTATTTTACATTTATTAAATTTAATGTTCCGTATTTAACATAAAGACGTGTTATAATAACAATCTAAGAGTCTTGATGATCCATCATAGTAAAACGGGCATTTCTAGCAAAACGACCTGGAGTGACTTATCACCTCCCTCAGATTCAGTATGAATGGTTCCAATTCTGTTTTGTTAATAGTAAAAAAATACGTAATACCTACAGTTTGCATTTACTATTGTATTTAAAATATTTTCGTGATCAATTGCAATTTTGAATGATTCTGCTGAAATATGGTACCTAATAACAGAAGCTTTCATGACTGACTTTCAGTTCGAATGAGAACAGCAATGCTCATAATCTGTTAACAAATGATACGTGTATTCAATTTTTGCACAAAAACTCCAACTATCTTCATCCTAAGTCGGTAAAGTAGAAGCCTATTATAATATTGGTACTCTCATTTCACGTTTATTCCAGAAATGCGGAGAATGAAACAAAATTATTATTATTTCTTGAGTTGTAACAGTTTCAGATATCCGTCAAAAAGCCTATCCCATCGCTTTGCATGGAGACGCATGAACAAGGCAGGATATCGTGCTGTACTGGAAGTAGGTGATTTCTCCGTTGCTTAATATGCTACTTAATATAACACATTTTGTGAAACGAAGAACACTGCATAATGATGATCCTGTAACTTGACACCTCTCGATTATTTTCGATAAGGTGCTAGACAAACATTTAAAAAATGGCACAGCATTGGACATCTAATAGTAATAGTTAAATTCATATTCAAACACTGAATGGCGTAAGATCTATTAAATAAAACGAACAATCTGTTGATCTGGTCCAATTATTTGTGTTTAATTACATTTAGTTCTATATCGTGCCAAAAGACATGGTTTAAGATTAACTGCGAGTACCCCAAAAACTTTGACGTAAGTGTATCGACGGTCACGGTGTAGAAAGTTTTACTGGAACTCAAGAATACAAATAAAATTATATCTTTATAAACGGGGGTACACGCGATTCTCGCGTTTTGCGTGCTTTGAGGGGAGGGGGTATCTGTGATTGTAGGTTGTAATAGCTTTTGTTTTAAAATATCACACCTTGTTGAGCTGGCTTAGTTGATTGGAAAAAAAAATTTACATTTTTGTACCTTTTCAGATTTTTGACCATGTAGGTATCTGTAAATTAGCAAGTTATTAAAGTAACTAAAATAAAGGATTACATTTACTTACATTTGACGTAAAAATCACAAAAATGGGTTAATATTTGGTTTCGTTCCTACCTACTTATAGTAAATTTTTACCAATTATTTAAAAAAATGTAAGATGCAAACTTTTGGAATAGATTTGAGACCAAAAATACATAATGGCCCTTTCACAATGTTAATTACGTCTTTGCACATAGTCTTTGCCCAAAAATTAACGAAACTTCATAAGGATAGTTTAGAATGAATTTTGAATGTAAAAGAGCTCAATTTGGCCACTGGCAGCTTTTTGGGAATACGAATGGCCTTAGGGAGAACGTTTTAACATTCATCTTTAACTATAATAAAACTAAAAATACCATAAAACATAAAATGTGCAAATAGAAGCTGGTCTAACGTTGCACAACATCTGTTTTATAGAAAGACCTTCTCTACCTTAAACAGTTTCAAATTTTTGTTTATTTCACTAACTAAAGGCCTCATTTACACGTATATGTACAGCAGTAAATATGGATTTTACTTCCTCTTAATTACTATATAAGTTGTATATTTAGAAGTATAGTCAAAGTATAGGTATTCTCTTTGGTATAGTGTAACGTAACAATACACTTGCCACCTACTTTCATCAATATATATTAAGTTAAATATGTAGACAAAAACATTTTTCTCGGTGAAAACATTAGACTATATATGTTACCTACGACATCGTTCATCGTTCAAAATCTCTAAATTCGAAATAAGCACACAAACATGTACATTTCGAAAGTTACCGAAAGAAGGTATCGGGACAGATAAATTAGTCTACGATGAATGCTGTTACTACTTTTTACATCATTTTAACCATGAAAATGTTAACGCGAGGCATAATAGAATCATTTTTCATCATTTGAATAACTTTTCAACTTGAAATAATTAAATTTCCATGTTAGCGAGAAAAAGTTTCCGATACTTGTCATTTTGAAAATTTT